>JABAKD010000028.1:10126188-10213688 GCA_012845835.1 Undaria pinnatifida
GGTTTCGTTTCTTAGAATATGGAGGCGTTATTGTGACCATCGTTGTGCAACAAGCACTTGATCCCCCGTCTCCTCGCTTCTCAGCCCTGCCTCAAGCGGACGCTTCGCCCGGCTGAAGACAGAGGTACCGGTGGATCCATCTCGTTGGGATCACGTGTATCGTCTGTGACCTTGGCAACGTCCCGAACAAACGAGCACGAATCATAGAAGGCCCGAGATTTTTTTCCTATCCCGCCCGAGTTTCTCTTTTTTCCAGCCTCAAGTCGAGGCCGAGCCTCGCGTTTCGTCAGCAACGAAACCTGCCGAGAGGCTAAGGCGGAGCTCTGCCTAACCCACAGCTGGAGGGGCCACTTCAGGGCGGATAGTGGGGAACGGAAGCGATGGCGGAGGTGTTCAGCAACTCGCCCTGTATGCTGGGCAAGCGCGTCCTTAGCCCTCATCCCCACTCCTTGATGGGAGGCCAGCTCGACTTTTCGTCCAAGAAGCGAAGACTCGGACTCGGCGCGGATCAAGGTAAGGCAGGGTGCACGACGCGACCACAACGGTGTAAAGGAGGTATATAATAGCAGTTTGAGTTCACCCCTTTCCGGCGTCTATTCGAGTCGCGTATGATAGCATCCCTCCCCCTACCCCCGGGCCTGCTTTGTCCCCGCATAGCGATTTCCCGAGAGACAGCAGTTCATTTTCCGTACGAGCCTTACCTCCCTTATAGTCCTACTATAACCGTACATATAAGTACCGTTTTGATGATCATGTTAGCACACTTACGCATCGTATATTATCGGACACTTTGGTACCATCAACTTGTTTTCCGTCTACCTGTCCAATACTGAAACCAGTATACAACAGCCCCATCTTGGAACAAAAAGAACGGCGTTCTCTCTATCGCGGTTTATCTACCAGTGAATGAAGTTGTTTTTGCCCTCCCCCGCCCTTGGCCCACCCGCAAAACGCAGGCATGTTCGAACGTAGCGAAGCGGAGGAGAACCAGCGATCACTATCGCCCGTACGCGCGGGAAAGCGAGCTCGACCGCTCTCCCCCCTGCAGCCCCCAGCCTCGTCCTCGTCCTCGTCGTTGTCCATATCGCATCTGCCGCATTCTTCCTCCGTTGAGTTGGGGAGTGGGGGCGGGCGAGGGGGTACCTTCGCATTCTCGCACCACCAGCAAAACCCGCACGCGCGCCAGCAGGCGGCCGAGCGAGAGAGGGCGGAGGGCGCGGAGGTGGTGGCTCTTAGACACGAGGTGAGCTGGCAGGAGTTAATTGTGTATGTGTGATGAGTACTATCAGTACTTGTATGTCTGGATGCTGGTTGTATATTCGATAGGTGACGTGATGGTGTCTTGTTAGCTGTTACGGGCGGTCGATGGTACTCTGTTCTTCACGATACCGGTGTGAATACTGACTGCTGTGCGGGGTGCTAAGCGCTGATCCTTGTGGACAACGGGCGACGTTGTGCGCGCAACTTTAGTTTTACGTTGCCATCGCTGTCATAGTCTATGATACCTTATCAGTGTACCTTATCCATGCCAATAGAACATTCGTTGGCACAAGATACTCTGTAACTAATACTCGCGTACCAGGTGCCTAAATACTAAATATCAGTACCAGTAGCAGCACATAGGAGTGTTGGGGTGCCAGGGGTACTTTGTCGTATACTCTGATGTTTTCGAGTTCTGTGGTCGTTTGTGCCTTGTTGCGGAGTTTGTTTTTCCACGCGTTTTATTGTACTACTGTATGTCTGAATACCATACTCACGAGTCAGGAGCTCTACATGGCCACAGCCTTTCTACAACAGCACCTGGTTTTATGGTTGGCGCAGCCTCGTGCCCCGTTTGTCTGTATCGGCCCTGCTCCCTACTCATTTTGTAGCTGTGATGTGACGATACGATCGGAATTGTAGTCGCAGTGGTGGACGCTGCGTCACACCCTAAGCAGTACCGGGGTGCTCCGCACCCGCGTGCAAGTCCCAAGGGATGATGGGACAGCACACCTTTGGTGGATGCCGGTTTTTGGATAACATTGGTATTGTCCGTTCTACTCCCAAGTCCGAAACACACGCGCGACCACATTCGGTTAGTCGTGATCCCTCCCTATTAATATTGCGACGCTTCGCCAGATGGCGATAACCGTACTAAAGTGGGACCCCGAACTATCGCGGGATGTTGGGAGTACTGTCTAGGAGGAGGTCGTGACAAGCGAGCGATTTTGACCACACTAAACTGGGACCCCGCACTAGAGGCTACCGCTTTAGCGCGGGACCGCGACAGTACCTTCATAGTGTAGAGCGGTAATGTACCCTATAAGCTGATTATATATACCAGGAGTTTTTGTTTCCATGTGGTTACCGTCCAGATGGTTACCAGGTAGAAGTATGATATGATACGCGTTGTATACCCGCGTAATTGGGGATCCGGGGTCTGAAACGCCGGTACAGTTTGTGGTGTGTTTGTTGCCTCCCACATTTCACACTAAGAAATGAGACACGTGATACGATAGAGGTGTTAAGGTGGACCACTTTTTTGGCCAAACTATTTTCTGAATGGCGAGATGCTTCAACCCAAAATCGTCGAATTGCCATTCTTGTTATGCGGAATGATTGTTCACCCTGGCCTTGGGAGCGTTCATCGGGCTACTCTTTCATGTTTCTCAAGTTCATTTTTGGATGGGGGTATCCGTTAGAGCCCCGAAACCTCCCTATGCTGATTTCAAGTAGTTTGTCCCCATAGACGGGTTTCCAGTCGTACAGGCGTTGAGTGAGGAGTCTCGGAAAAAATAAGGTTCACCTCTACAGTAGCATATGTCACAAGCTATTCATAACAGTCCAGGTTTTGGTGTTTGAACCACTTGGACCACCCGTCGTGAACAGCAGTTGCTCTGTTTTTGTTATTAATAATAGTGTTAGGGCGTGTTATTTCTGTCCTGATTAGTCCGGATTGTGGATGGTGGGTTACAGGCCGTTGATTAGGGCTCCGGCGTCTGAAACACTTCGCATAGCAAGAGGTTGAAGGCGTGTTTGCGTGCAACACATTGTTTTCGCGATGCACGCGTGAATGTACGCCCGAAAAGCACTTGACCAAGTGCGTTTAGACACCTGTCAACACTGTTTTCGCCTGCAGTGAACACTAAAAGCTGCCAAAAAAAAGGCGAAGGCGAGAAAGACCCGCGCAACGTTTACTTCGCCTACCGCGAAAAGTTTCGCGGTGCGAAAGGCGTGTTGCGCTGTTCAGCGGCCTGTTGCCCGAAACATCAATGCCGACCAAAAAGTTTCCCCCCGGCAACGTAGAAGAGCGCAACAGCAAATTAATGCCCTGGTGGGTGACTGACGTTCACGAATATGTTTGAAGGCTATCAAAAGAACCGCTGGAACTTGGAACCGAATTTTGCACGGTTCTGTTTTTTGTGGTTGTTTACCGGGTGCTGGTACTTTAAAGTATGTGCTACCGGCATAGCACAGCGAAGTTGGCGTCAATGGTAAGAGTGGAAGCGGACACGTGCGCCCAGTTCGTACTGCTGCATTGTACACGTATATAAAGCGAGCCGCTTCAACCTTGAAAGTACAGCAGTACCTTCGACGGAACGGCCAAATATTGCTCATATTGTACGGAGCCGTGGTCCCTCTATGGTGCGGTGCCTTGCCAGATGAAAATCCCCGCACTAGACTGGGACCCCGAACTATCCATGGATAGTTATGCATTCTATAGGGATGGGTAGTGACAAGCGAATTCGCGTGACCGAGGCTAATACATACCAGGTACCTGGCATACTGTAGTGGGTACGAGGGTACCCCGAGTCAAGAGCTCTCGGGACTCCTCGGGAGTTAAGAGCGGTGAACTCGGCTTATATCCCGCTACGCTATAGGCCATGTATTGCCATATCAGCACTTTGTACCCTAGAGGGTCTGTTTCGGCTTGACACGGGGCGTTCTTAACTCGGGGCTCGGGGTACCCACCTCTGTCTCGAGCACGAAAACGTGTCAAAAAAAAGTGACGATTAGACGATTACACCATTACAGCATCGGCCGCACCAAGCAGTCCGGGCTGTTGGGGAAGGGTGCGGAACGGTAGTAGGCGCACGACATGCGCTCACCATGGTGATACCTCTAGACTTGCGCGCTCATCTTACAGCAGTAGTAAGAGTTTGGTAAGACCGCGCTTGTGGCTGTTTAGGTCGCTTTGCTTGGGTCCCGAGAAGGTGACGGCTAAGGATGACAGCTGCTGGGTGCTGTAGTGTAGGAATCTGGTACCACGGTTTACGGGTATGGTAAGGTTATGGTTCAGCCGGTGTGCATGCAGGGCAAGGCCTTGCCTTTTCAGTCTACACCAGCTACTGTTACGTATTGTAGCAGTGGTTCTGTTGTTTGCACATTCAAGCACGGCTCTATCATACTAACTGTGTACCTAGTATATTTGTGGATTGAGATACCAGGAATGTTTTGTTTTTGCAAGTACGTCAGTTGTGAGTGCGACCGATGGACTGGAATCAAATGGCTCCCCGCCTGCCGGAAGAAGCCGTTTTTGTTCGCCCCTGCCGCTTCTTGGTATCCAGTACCTGGTACCAGGTATGCTTCGTTGTTTAGCCCCTTGGCTTTTCGGAGGGACGTAACGTATAATATCGTGCATTGATTCATGATGCATATTGATGCGTGATTATTGCACATGTTGGTGCGATGGGATACTTTCCAAGAAGACAAGTGCTTGCGCTGTTCATATAGTACCATGCCTGGTATGTATGATCGTGGTAGCACGAGTACGAACGTGCTGCGTTGGTATTAATAGTGGCCGCGGGTGCTCTCCACCCTGGCAGTTTTGGTTTCGAGTAGTGGAAGCGTTGAACAAGGGGAGAGAGGGGAAGATCGACCCGGCGGCGGCTGCTACGTGTTTGTTGTTGATAAGTTGTCAAAGAGTGATGTCCAAGAGCTCGTTGACTTTAAAAATACAGCACGAATCAGCACGGAAGGCCTGCGGCTGGTGCAGACGGGTCGATTCCGGAGCGGAAAGGCCTCAATGCGGAGGTGGCATGATGGGGAGAGGACTAGAGTCGCAGTGCCACGTTGTTTGCTCGTGACCTCCTGTGCATGAGTGGTCTGGTGGACAACGCTTAATAACCAACACAACATGTTTGATTTCGAGTGCATCGAATCTTGGTGGCTTCTAAGCACATTGATATCTGGGGCCTCCCCTCGCCACTGTGACTGAGTTGTCTAGTGAATAGTGCTGTATATGTAGCCACCAAGACCGATAAAGTGCTGACGAGAGGCACGGACGGAGATGAGGACGAGGGCAAAAGCCCGTCGAGGCTATCTCGGTTGCTTCTAAGCACTGATCTCCAGAGCTTCGCCACGCCACTGCTGTGAACGAGTGGTATAGTGGGTAATGCTATGTATGTAGCCAACGAGACCGAGAAATTGTTGTCAGGCAGCACAAAGATGAGGACAAGGGAAGAGGCCCGTCGAAGTTGAAGTATCCGCAGCCATTCCTGATCGTCATAATCGTGCCTTCCGTTAACGCGTGCTTGGTCTTGTTGGTTATTATAAAAAATGAAAATACACTCCAGCTGTGAGATCGAAGATTTCGTTGAAACTCATCTTTGCAAGCTGTGTGTGATACTCCGATCGCGCGTATTACGAGTTGTGTGTCCTCATTAAGGATATAGGTCGGCGACTCCCCTTACAACTACAGTGTAGCTATGAGGGTCAACAGGATGATTTTAGTCAGTCTGTGCGCGGAAACTATAAAACCCGTTTCTGAGGGGGACAAAATCTGACAGCTGTGAAGGGAAATGTAACCTTTGATCAAGTGAATCTTGTAAGTCGAATAACCGGTGAGGGGGGTGGGGCGGAGTTTTGAAGGACGTGGGGGCCTGGTTTTGATCAAAAGCGAGCGGGTTTGGAGGAGGGGGGGGGGGGGGGGGGGGGCAAGGGGGCAATTTGTGCATGTAAGCTACAAATTCTTTCGAGGGGATAAATCTGACGGTTTTGGCATCAGTATATTATTGGGGGGGGGGCGGGGGGGGGGGGTTGGGGCGGGGGGGGGGGGGGGGGGGGGGCGTGTGGGGCAGCTCAATATGTGCCTGGAAACTATACATTATTTTGAGGGGATAAATGTGACGTGTTGGTTATATAGCACTATCCACAGTTGATAGTTATAGACCGCTCAGACATAGTGGCCAGGAGAGGGCCCCGAAGATCAATGCTTGGAATTCGCCGAGATTCAGTGAGCTCGAAAATGTATATTTTGTAGGTTATACAAGGAGATTCGCTGCGCGGGCAACATTCGCCGCCCGCTCAGGAAAAAAAGAGACCGGTGTTTTGGTCACCTCGGTCACACAGATATTCCAGACTAAAAATAGTGCATGACGTCTAGACGGCGGTTCGTCACAGCTGTGTGTCGGTGGTACTTGGAAACTAAAAAAAGATCGTGGCTGGTGGCTTTTTATCTCTGCCTACGAAAAGCGTCTATCTGCTACGTAGTATTGTATGTATGGCCGAGGGTGGGACAACAACGAAACAGGCAAAAGTTCAAAAATAGAAACACTCCACAGATCAATCCTGAAAAAACAATTTCCCCGTGGGTAGTCTTGAGAGAATAGAGAACTGCCGAGGGTGGCCTCCGAAGGCATCGAGATCACAGTAAGTTCAAAGCACTATGCACTAGATCAGTCACTGTGACTTGGTCGTCCAATGGATAGTGGTGCTACTTCAAGTATATAATCAACATGTAAGCGCCTTGCGCAGGCAGGCGGCATGCAACGGGCCATGCAGCTCATAAAGGCGGTTTTCGTTTTTGGAGCGATGCGTGCCAGCCAAACAGTAGAGCTCACCTGGTACCACTTATTCGATGCGATGATCGAGGGGCACTGTTCGAGACGAAGGGGTTATCCCTATATTGGCTGATCGGGTTTGATTGAGTGAAGGCTAGGGATAAGACAGGGTTAGATATAACAGTGTATGTCATCCATTTTCTCGAGTATGTGGTAAGCTACCTTTCAGTCAAGCCAATCAGGGCGACGCCTTTGGTTGCGAAACTCTACGCACAATCCTACTCAGTCACACAATGACTTACGCAGGCTAGTGGGTAGTGCTACCGTGTATGGCCAAGAAAGCCAGTCAGCCCGCCAGCCAGCTGCCTCGCGTTGCATCGCTTCGCCCCTCGGAGTGCCTCCACCGTACTTGGTGTTTTTTATCGCATGCGGTGTCGAAGAAACCCACAAAGCCAGCCAGCCGGCCGCCTTGCGTTGCGTTGCGTTGCGGTGCGTCGCTTAGCCCATCTGCGTGCCTCCATCGTGACGCGAGTTTTTATTGACAACATGTCGAGGCGCGCGGTGGTGGCCGTGAATGTTGGCGGCTTTTATCGGCACTATCCCCCGTGTGCCCGCCCCCCCCCCCCCCCCCCCCCCTCGTGCAGGGCCTGTCTGCTCACTGCTAATAGCCGTCGTTTCGGTTTCGTCCCTTTTGTTTGGTGTTACTTCTGCCCTCTCACCCCTTGACGCGGTAGCTGCTCTAGAAACGGCGGGAAGGAAAGTGAGGCACGTCCCTCCTAGCTTGCCCTACGACGCCATAGCGTACCGTTGTACGGCGGTACCATCCCGTATTGTTGTACCGTAATACATTACGTACTTACGGTGAGGCGGTGTAAATGAGCTCATGGTAATGCCGTATGGTAGTACCGTACCGTAACGTACGGTGGTGTCGTAATAAGAGGGGGTGTCGGTACCTCGCGCGCCGCCCTGACGGGTGGACTTTGCTATGATTTGGTCGCCGCCTTGTTCGATATGTTTGCCGTATGGATATGTGCGTGCCGTGCGTGCGCATATGCGTGCACGTGACTCCTCCCTTGTTTTGGAATGAAAAAGGGCCGTGTATGGTGTGACGCCCCGCGCTTGCGTGCAGGCGTGGACTGAAGGAAGTCCCTGCCATCGCCTGAGCTGTGTCGTGCTGTCTAGTGTCAACAGGCGGATGTACCATCCATAGATAATGGACCGCTTATCATAGTGCCAGTTGCAGGCTGATCGTGCGCACCCTGAAGCTACGGATGACGTATAGAGCCGTAAGTGGCCACATTAGTCATGTGTACCCACCCTCACCGCGATCTATCCATGTGCGTTTTTCTCATTTTCTGGGAAGCGTTGCAGTCGAGCTACTAGCAGAGGATCTCCCCCAACGTCCTGGCTCCCTCAAAGCAATCGTCCTCTTGCGACAGACACCTTTTTACGTTGCGACCTTTCTTTGTTTCTGCCTCTGACTGGTCTCCGTTCGGGAAAAATGCAGACACGCCTCGGCCGTGAGATCGAATTTTCGTCGAAATTCTGTTTTCGTTTCGTTCTTTTCTGCCAGACCTGTCTTTCCGTCTCTGCCTGGTCTCTTTCTGGGCGAGGGGCAGACACGCCATCTACACTTTCGTCGAAACCCGTACGTGTTACGTTCCTTCCCGACCGATCTCTCTTTCCACATCTGCCTGCCTGGTCTGTTTTTTGTGGGGGGAGCAGGTGGTGGCCCTGCGCGCGCACGTAGTTGAGAAGGAGAGCGGCCTCGGGCTGGCGAGGGACGAAAACTTGCGGCTGAAGGACGGCTTGGGCATGTACCAGAAGGAGGTAGAGCGCTTGTCGAGCGAGAACCGCATCCTCAAGCGCGCCGTGGGCATTCAGAACTCCAAGGGCAAGGAGGTGGGTGGGTGGAGTGAGTAGGGTGGGTTGGGTACATGGCTGCGCCAGCAAAAGCAACGCCAGCAGCAGTGGCGTGTGGCATACGCCATACGAGTATGTACTGCCACGTACTATGTGTTATTTGTGTTCAGTTGTGGGATATTCGCTTTGGTTTCCATGTTGTTTCCCATGTTTATGCCGAAAGCAGCAGCAGCTGCAGTGGCATCGTGTTATGGATCGTAACTGTTGTGCCAGTAGGTATACGTTGTGCCAGATACTGTGTACTGGATTCGTTTTACTGGTACCGTAGTTGGATGTTTGGTTCGTCTCCGTGGCAAGACGCGGGCGTGTGTGTGGTGCGTTGCGTCTACGTTCCTTCAGCAGAGTACGAGTATACGATTATCCGTTGCTGTCGCGGTTGACGACGATATTTACTGGGTACCGAGTTAGGAACATTCGGGCGTTGAGAGCGGCCAACTCGGCATATCCCGTCGCACTGCGGTATAAATAAGGCCATGTATTGCCCAGTACAGATATGAGCGCTTTGTATTTCTGAGTACCTGTTTCTGCTAGGCACGGGGCGCTCATAGTCAATGGGACACCCGCTGTAGTTGTTTTCTGACTGTATAATTCCTGTCTGTACTTTCTGTACAAAGTATCTCCCCTCATTCGATGCCGGTTGTAAAGTTGTGGTTAGTCACCGGCTTTTATCCCCGTTATCCTTCACGCCAAATTCATCTAGAAAACACGCAACCGTAGTATCACGGACAGCTCGCAAAGTTGAATGTCGACCTTCCGGAAGAACTCACAACTCAAGCCGTGTTTTTGTTTTTTCAAAAATTTGTGCGCTCGCTGTATATAAATGTACCCTGGTGCCAGGTAAGGGGTTTCGTGATGTGAACACCTATTGTTTTAGGTAGAATGTTGGCGTCTTCAGTCACGCAGTGTCGGTGCCGTTGGCGCATGGGTCGCTAAGGGGCCTTCAAAAATGCGGTTTTGGTTCTGAGCCGCTCTGCCGCCATTGCCCGTTTTGCCTATGCCTGATTGTGTTTGCCTGGTAAGGACAGGTGCAGCGGTATATAGCGGCTTCGACGTTAGCGAGGTACCGCGGCGTTTTTCTTGCTGTTCCGTGCATTATTTACCATCACGCGTCCGGTCATTTTTTTTGTCGCTCTAGTAGTGATGTGATGGATGGTCCTTGTGTTCTGCTTGCGCGAAGGCAGTAGGGGACGCTACTGCCATTATCCCTTTAGTCTGTTACTGCTGTTGCTGCTGCTACCATCGCCTACTACTACTATCGCCTACTACTACTACTATCGCCTACTACTATTACTATCGCCTACTACTACTATCGCCTACTACTACTATCGCCTACTACTACTATCGCTTACTACTACTATCGCCTACTACTACTATCGCCTACTACTACTATCGCCTACTACTACTACTATCGCCTACTACTACTATCGCCTACTACTACTATCGCTTACTACTACTATCGCCTACTACTACTATCGCCTACTACTACTATCGCCTACTACTACTATCGCCTACTACTACTATCGCCTACTACTATCGCCTACTAGTGCTGCCACCTCTACTGCAGTTAAAACTACTACTGCTTCCACCTCTACTACTATTAGAACTACTACTGCTAATACTGTTAATACTACTACTAATATTAGCACCACCGGTGCCACTACGACTACCACATGTGCTACTATACTCCTTATGTTGCCTCTATTGCTTCGATAACAAGCCGTGCTCATTAGCGCTCCTGCTCTGTCCTGTCGATTAACGAAGAAGCCAAGTATGGAGTTTCACGTGCCGCGTGTGCAGCTATTATTCTCCAATTGCTTTTCCGAAGCCACGGCGCCCAACCATGGTGGGTAGCAACAGTGTTTGTGGATTATTATCCCCTTGAGGGGCCGACCCACATATAGATGTCGCGACTAGCTCGCCACGTTAGCAGCGGCACAAGACCACCAGTACATACTACTCGGGAGGCGCAGTGCCTTCGGAAGTGGCAGTCACCCCGCACCAGCCGCGCTTTTAACCTGCCGTGTGTCGATGTTTTTGTTATCACATCAACTCGTGGCCATAATCTAGTAATGGTCTCCGTGGTCACAGGACAGGCTCCAATATCTCCGGAGTGGAGGAATGCCTCTCTGAAAAAATAACGCAAAATTTTGCACATGCCTGGGGCGAATCGTCACAGGCACTATAGCCAACATATGATCCGTGAAATTGAAATTAAGAGTCAGCGTGCGTACGTGTTCGTCGCTGGTGGGTCGGGTGCTTCCGAGAGTTGTTGGGTGGCTCAGTGTTTATAGTTCCGGGCCTGATGTGTTTCTTATGTGTGGTGGCAGCCCTGTGCGTAAAATTCGGGTCCTGCTACGGCCGTGCGGCCCGGCCAACTCTTGGGCGCTGCTGCCGTGGGGATCCCGAGCGATCGTCTGGAGTGCGGCAAGAACACGGGAACTGCGGGCAGCGCCCGCCCCCGCATTGTGCGGTGCACAGTCCTTGCGCGATACACAGTTCCGACCAACTCCTGTCGATGGAGCACCCTGTTAATGTCATAGGCAAGATGGGCGGAAGAAGCATGTTTTTGGGAACGCCCCCAGACCTTGCTAGCTATCTTTTGAAGCTTGACCCCTTTTTGAATATCACGCGCGATACTGGAGACAAACCACTTGGACTTACGTGTATGGTGTTTTCTGCAGAAGTATAAGGCTTGAGGTTTGTTAGGACACGGAGGTCGGGCTCGCGCCCTCGCACGGGCGGACGGACGAACGGATGGGGCAGTCGAAGCCGCAGCATGACCTCGGCGTGGTGGTGGAGGAGAAAGGGCAGCCACCCACCCCTTACCCGGCCATCCTCCGCACACCCGTGTTCTGTTGCTTATTAAATTGCACAGCTGCTTATGCCCCGGTTCTTGTTTTTTTTCTCGTTTTGTCCGCGTCACTATTCCGGTTTGTTGCTGTCGTCATCGATGTTGTTGATTGTTTTGTTGCACTTTTTGTTGTTTTTTCCTCGGCTTCGTGTTCGCCATCGTTATTTTCTAATTTCCGTTTTGTTGTCGTTGTCGTTGTTGTTTTCTGTTGCTGTTGCTGTTGAATAGGTGGAGAGCCAGCTGCACGACCTCCAGCAGGCGGCGGGGCAGGCGGCGGAATACATCAAGCGGCTGGAGCAGACCAACTATGCGCTCTCGGTGCGAGTGCAGGCCATGGGAAACCCGGGAGCGAGCGATTTCATGGGCGGCCAGCGCCCCCCCGACGTGTTCTGAGAAGGGACGCGTCTCGCTCGAACGCACCTCTTCGTCGGTAGGCACATACAGCCAGTAGACACAGAAGCAAGAGAGGAGGAGGAGAACTAGGCATGTTTAGGGGGAATGGAATCTGCCCCCTGACGTGTCATGACAAGGGACTCGTCTTGCTCGATCGTACCCCTTAGTCGGTAGGCACATACAGTCGGTAAACAAGGAAAGAAAAGGAGGCCGAGAAGTAGGCAAGTTTTGGGGGAATGGAATCTCGCGAGGGTAAGTTTCACTTCGTCTGGAGACCGGCCGACAGGGGCAGGGGTTGGGATACAGTAGGAACGGAATCTCCCAAGGGTAGACCTCACTTCGTCTTGAGAGCGGAAGGCAGGGGCGAGGGAATGGATTTCGCCAGGGTAGGTCCCACTTCGTCCTTAAACCGGCCGACAGGGGCGAGGGTGGGGGTTCCATTCGTCGGCGGTACAGGAGGAATGGAAGGTCGCGAGGGTAGACCTCGCTTCATCTTGGGACCGGTTGGCGGGGGCGGAGGTTCTGTTCGTGGGCTGTACTTCTTGTTGAACGGTGGAAGGAGATTTTGGCGCGCGCGTGCTCGTGCTGCTACTGCTGCTGCTGCTCCGGCTGTCCATGTGGGGGTGCGATGGAAGCATCGGCAACGGTCGGTCCGGAACGTCAGCGCTGTCTCGCTCGTTTGCCGTGATCCTTGCGAGTGCTGCCAGTGATGGCCGGTGGATGGATGGGCCTGGTTTGGATCTCGGCGGAGGAGTGTGCTTCGAATACGAAAGAGTTACTGGTGTGCGTTTGCGCGTGCGCTAGCGTTGTATCGTGGGCACATTGATACAACGAGTTTTAGTCTTGTGGTACTACCGCTGCTGCCGTGCGCGAGGCCCTGCATGCGATAACGTAGTATCATACCTCTCTGGTCAAAATTGTAGGGAACGGTGTAGTATTTTTACGAATACCAAACGGTCCTTATATTCCGTTCTGAGCGGTATATACCAGTACCACTTTTCTTGTTTTCTTGTTTTTTTGTTTTTATGTTTTCGCGGTTCAACGGTGACGCTTTTGTGCGTAGGCCCTTTCCAGCGGTGGCGCGTTCGAGCGGTGGTGGTGGTGGCGGCTTCAGGAGCAGTAGTGGGTCAACGTAACCGTAGCGGAAGGTTCGTGTAGAGGGGACGGAGGCGCTAGCTTTGGTGGGCGCTCGATCGGGGTGATGGGTGATGATGTGCTGCGAGGGCTTGTCCATGGTTACTCCAAGCTGATTAATGGCTCATGGCGAGATACTAATTCAGTCTTATGGAAATTACTGGAGTTTTTTTTCCTTAGGTGGTGATTGGTAGTGGGGGCGTGCCTATAAATGTGACAGGCGTCCGGATATATTGACCATGTTCTGTCTTGCCTGTGTTCCACCACCACACCGTGATAAAGCTCGGAACGCCGGGAGGGGTGGGTTTCCACACGTTTTTTCGGCGTCGATCGCCTTCTTCCCATCTATGAGGTGAACCGGACGACCGGGGTGGGTGTTTGTTGTATAGGATGGCTTTGTGGGCGAGGGGACAGCCAGCAGCTGATGGATTGATGGATGATGATGATGAACATGGTGAGGCTGACCGAAGGAGGGCCCACGGCCAAAAGTGACCGTCAACGGCAGTGTAGGCCTGTGACGGGATGGCCGTGTAGACTCAATGTACTAGTTTTAGTGTAGGAGCTCCTAAAGGTGTGAGTGACGACGCCCAGAACTGCCGTCTCTTGACATCTTTGAGCGGCAGCATGATAATGAGCGCGTTTTGGAAGTTCGGACTAAAGCGTTACAGAAACGCCAACGACAGATTGGAAAGCCAGCTTTCTATGTCTGTCTGTCTACACTCTACTCGTCCCGGCATAAGTCAAATCCCAGAAGCCATGGAGGGCCGGGAGGCGGGGCTGTACGGTGCGTGTTGGCTCTTGTAGGAAGGGGTCGCTTTTTCAGTGGGAAGCGAGCGAAGCTGTATGTTACTGCTGTGTGCTGTGCTGGTTTTGGTGGAAAATCGGAAGCTCTGCAGGGAGATAATGGGGGAGGAAGGAAGGGGGCAGGTTAGGGGGAGTAACCCTGGCTTGTTTTTTTCTGGTCGTTGTGGTTGATTGGTTGGTTTTGTACAGACAGGCGGGGCGGGAGCAGGGGGGGGGGGGGTGTAAGCAGATTGATTCCAACGCTGTTATGGGTTCGTTTTTTTTCTTCTGCGACCGCGGGAACAACTCTTTTAAAGGCTGGTGGTCGATAGTAGTAGTGGTAAAATTGTAGTACATAGTACGCCCCACCCACCCCGTCGGCGGCATGGTTGTCGCTCGTCGTTTTTCTAGCGTTTTTTTCCGCGCGTTTTTTTTTCGCTCACTCACGTTTCTGCTGGGGAGGGGGGGGAAGAGAGGAAGAATGGGGTTGTTTTCGCTCCTTCGTTGTCTTCTTCTAGAAGGTGATGGACCCATGGGAATGGTATACGAGGTGCGATGCGATGGACGCAGTCTGTCTGTTTTCGTTTCACGTACGTCGCGTTGGAGGCGGGAGAGCCGCGACTTACTTGCTTGTCTCGTCTATTTTCGGTGTGGCTGAGTTAGCTCTGCGTGGAGGGTGGAGGGAGGCTGATATATTAGTTGAGCTTGACTTCCCATTGCATGCTGCCCTTGCCTTGGTAGCCCGTAAATTAGTGCCAGGTAGGTCGGACGGCATGGAGACGGTGGGGATAGGCACTCTTTCGGTGACCTTTCTTTGTGTAGCCCTCTTGAGCTTGGCGCACTCACCTCTCGGCCCACTCTGTAACATAGCACGAATTGGGGTGAACGCGATGTCGGCCCCTTGATTGGTGGGTCGGCCTGCGGAAAACAACATAGTAATTGACGGTTGCAAGGGGTTGCGCCTGTCTAGTGTCTGGATAGATGATAAGGGGGTGCGTGCTCGGGAGTGTTTTCACTGTGGTGTGTTGGTTTAAGGTTGCTGTTTGTCGGACCGCTACTGATGCTGCTCCGTGCATTTCAAGGGTGGATGGTTGTACGTGAAAAAGACATACCTGGTATCATATTCATCAATTGCGATCATAATAGCCCTACTCTCTCTGTAGTCCGGCTGGTTTTTGTTTGGCTGGCCTCTTTGCGCAACATTATCCACCGACGACCTGTTGCTGCTTGGATGCCTTCCTCCCAACCGTTCGTTGTTGGTGCGTTTGATGGATGGCCAGGTACGAAGTTTCCGGCATCTCTGCTTTACCTGTGAGGTCGAGGGTTTCGTCGAACAACGTTTTGAGCGAGCTGCGTGCGAAACTTCGATCGCTCGATCGCGCGTGCTTACGAGTGCAGAGGGTTTCGATGGATGAAACCATCACGCACTACTATTAGTACAAGCTATCTATGCTGCGGGCGAAACGCCCACTAACTATGTTAAGAATCTCTTATTTCTGGCCAGGCTGGAATCCTCACGCAAGGCAGGTGCGTCCTACACCATTTCCAGTACAAAAGAGGCTATGTTTGTAATTTCGTCTACAACTCGAGCCTGAACTTGTTCATAACTATAACTGCCAACTTCTTAAGTCTGTCGCGTGTGTAGTCTATGTATTAACGTTTTTTTTCGGTTTTACTTTGCTGTCCATCTAAACTCCCAAGCAATGTTCTGGCTAGTAAACCGTGGTCACGGGTGTCTTCCCTTCCCCCCGGCACTTGCCATCATTTTTGTCCCGCACAGGGTCCAGCATTCCCATTGTTTTATCGGCGTTTTTTACTCGTGCGTTTTTTTCGTCGATTTTTTCCAACTCACTCTCTCACGCTTTCCGCTACTACTACTAAGTATTGCTGTGGTCAAATTTTACCCAGGAAAAAATCCCTACGATACGAGCACGAATATGCGCTCGGGGAGACTCGAGCACGCTTGACTTGACAATGAGTATAGGGGCGAGACTCGTTACAGTTATTTAATACCCACCCTGGTATATCTGACTGTGAGAGGGTGTAAAGTTTTCCCGATTGTTTGTTCCTTCTCATTTTCGTTGATAATGGAAGGACTTGAGGTAATTGAGGTTGCTAGATGTTACGATGTTGAACGAGTGTCCTCATTTATATGGCAACGTGGTGGACGTCGCTCGAAAGAAATAATAATGTGTTTTATTATGTTGAAAGGCGCTTTCGGGTCGATAAAGAGAAGGAAGAGACAAGAAGAGAGAATCCAAAGAGTATGGAGAGGAGGCACCACACACAGCGTTCTGCTAGCAACGCACACCTACAACAACACTACTAGGCTAAGCACGTCTAGAACGCTAATCTTTCAGACATTCTTCGTACTGCGCTGCAGAAAGCTAAGCTCCCCGACGCACGACGTACTATGCATACCCGAGAAAGCTATCCTGATGTCCTTCCTTACGTGATTGATTGTGCCGCATATTCTAGACGGTCTCCGCACATTTCTCCCAGAATATTCTTATTCGTACGTCGGCCGCATTTCTGGTGGCCACTACTACTGTCTACTACTGACGACTTGTACGAGTGAGTACAACAACTGTATGTAGTAGCCAAAAGCTACTACTACTACCTACTAAATGGAATAGAATTAGCAGATAGATGATAGTAGTAGATGATTGATTTTGTGGTAAATACATGATCAGATAGATGGTGTGTGAACATGGCATCATGATGAATGGCGCAAAACGGCGGTCACTACTGCTGTGCCACTACTACACTACTACTAATATTAATACTAAATTTATTTATTATAATATTCTACCAGGTACAAACTGTACTTTTTTTTGCTAAACTGAGTAGTCTACAGTATACTATTAATAATTATTATTGTAATACTAAGTATTCCACATAACAAAACATACTTATATTTCTTACTGCCCTTCCTGTTATTATGATATTATTGGCTTCGTGCAAATCTACCCAGAATAACGTGAAGTGCGTACACGAAGTAAGTATATAATATACTCCGAGTATAATATATAAATGGTGGCTATACCCCGGTACATTTATTCATTGTGTACCTGGTATTTGTTTTGAAGCATCATCTTGAAACATGCTCGCTTATTACCTTCTCGAGGCAAGATTGACCACCTGGTCCAGGAAAAGAGTCGTTCTACGGTGGAAGTAGCCCCCCTAAATTTTCTTTGTCCAAAATCGCCGGTGTCGAAACCAGCCCCCGGCCGCGTATCTCCTGAAATACGGTGCCCCTTGCCACCCCGACGTGACCGTTTGGTAGTCCTTTGCAAACAAGAGAACACATGAAGACGTTTTTCCACAGCATATTTCCTCCTGTCGAGCAGCCATGGAACGTTCGTTGAAGAAAATCGCTGTTTTTTTTTGGGGGGGGTGGGGCAATCGTAGAATCAGTCAAAAATACAAACGCAACTAACTGCATCATATATATATGTATCTGGTATGCGGCAGCGTAGCAGCCGGCAAACACATCAGGCAGCAGCCTTAGAAAATATGTATGGTATGATGGCAGAAGACGGAAAACGGAAAACCAACGCTTGATGTGGAACGACGAAGAAGCAGGAAAAACGGCACAAACATGTTTTGTTTTTGCCCAGCTGGTTTGCTCCGGTTGGTTTGGGCTCTCTATAGTCCGTTGTTCTACCAGTAGTATATCAGCTGTTGAGGCACGATCAATCACCAGACCCCAGAAACCGTGCAGCAGCAACGACAATGTTACTTTCCAGGTAGAAAAAGGGCAGGCGGCGAAAGGCGGAAACCTTTTTTTTCTT
This sequence comes from Undaria pinnatifida, assembly GCA_012845835.1. Taxonomy (NCBI): domain Eukaryota; class Phaeophyceae; order Laminariales; family Alariaceae; genus Undaria; species Undaria pinnatifida. The sequence continues at coordinate 10,143,828 of JABAKD010000028.1, forward strand.
CATCCTCCGGCGGATGGGGAAAAAATAATCACACCACACTTACTTGCACGTATTTTCGTATACATACATACGTCGTGTGTCGATTTAACTCAATATTATTGCCTTCGCAATCCAGCGCTAGCTGGCGTGTCCTTCGGTTCCCACTCACTATAGCGATAGCGTGAGCTGTCCCTATCGGCAGTCCCCGTTACTACCCCGGCAGCGCAAGCTGCCGTTACGTTGTATTCGGATGCGTGAGTATGTCGACCCGACCTGTCCCCTGAGGGTCAGGTGCGGTGTGGAGATAGCCACCCGGAGCGGCATCTTTCCGGGCAGTGTGGGACTTGCGCAAGCTCACCCACTAACAAAAACCCCGGCCATGAGAGAACAGCCTTCCGCTGGACTTGGCCAAGTTGCGGTCCACGCTACCCATTCTTTCGGACGTTGGTCCTCGGAAAAAAAACCGCAATAATGAGTAATTAATTACTACCTTTGGTACAACAGTAGATAGACTAAAACAGTTACATACTATTAATAATAATAGTATTAATAGTGTAGTAGAAAAACGACTCGTAGATTCACATTTCGTGTGATGAGTGAGTATGAAACGACGAAACGAGACGACAAAACGGCGGGACACATAAAGCCATTCCATTGATGATGCACTTGACTTGATACCCTCTATATGAGCCCAATTAATGCCGTCTTTAGTCAGTTCCTAGGGTCTGCTAGTAGTATGACACTTATTTCTTTTTTTTTCCTTTCCTTGCTTCCTCTTTTCTCTCGTCTTTTCTTCTTGCTTTTCTTGTCTTTTCTTTCGTTTCCGTTCCTTTTTCGTTTGTTCGCTTTCTTGTCTTTTATTTCCTTTCCTTTATCTTCCTTTTCTTTTCTTTGTTTCTTTTTTCCGATTGACATGCGTTTGTCGTGCGTATGTGTAGTGATAGGTTTTACGTGCAATATATACGTGGTAGTCTTTCTTGGGTGGCAAGCGGTATAGTCGGTTTTTCCAGGCGCGAGTAGTGAGACGTATGCACCAGCATGGACCTGGCACATCGTAGGCTGACTCCCGATTTCACTTTTATATGTTTCTGGTGGAGGCACATGAATTGCGTCAGCTGTGATATATGTGTGTACCACCTTTGGTTTGTGCTTTTCCCTGGGGCGTTCCTCAGCTCCAGAGTGACAGGAGCCTGTCCTGTGACCACGGACTTGATTGTGCGAGTTACCGGTAATAATGTGAGAACAACAACAACAGTTAGTTGACTGTGAACAACAACAACAACAAAAACAACAACAACAACAACAACAACAAAAACAACGACAACAACAACAACAACAACAACAACAACAACAACAACAACAACAACAACAACAACAACAACAACAACAACAACAACAACAACAACAACAACAACAACAACAACAACAACAACAACAACAACAACAACAACAACAACAACAACAACAACAACAACAACAACAACAACAACAACAACAACAACAACAACAACAACAACAACAACAACAACAACAACAACAACAACAACAACAACAACAACAACAACAACAACAACAACAACAACATAAACATAAACAACAACAACAACAACAACAACAACAACAACAACAACAACAACAACAACAACAACAACAACAACAACAACAACAACAACAACAACAACAACAACAACATAAACAACATAAACAATGCGTCCTTACTTGTCATGTGCCCCAGCAACAAACAGTCATTAACAGGGCATGGCCGGTAACTAGGAACCGTAAACCATGCGACAGCAGTGGCGGCGTGGCGGCAGGCAGTCAGTACACCCGCAGGCAGCGGGTATCATAGTGTAGAAAACGCGGCGGAAAACCGCAAAACGAATGTTCGAACGTTACATTTATGTGAAACGACGAAACGGCACATACGTATTATTGCTCCCTGTTTTCCCTTGTACTTGGTGAAGGAAAGTCAACAACAACCGCCGAAGTGCGAGCTGGTGCGCGCCAAAGAGAACTCCACAAGGCCACCCAAGTGAGAGCCCTCCCAGATAATGGGAAAGTTAACCAAGCCCCACATGCCAGCTTCAGAGACCTCGACTGCTGTTTCCCCTCCATATCAGTCGAACTCCTCAACAAACAAATCACAACCCCGCAACCCCGACAACCGACAACCCTGCACAAGGCTCTCTCTCCAGCGAGAAAGTCTGGCATGCGACGAGGCAGGCGCTCTGGCTGGGTGACCGCCGCGGCCGCGATAACGTCTGCAGGAATTATGGCAAGGGCTAGCAGCTACTGCCTTTCTTCCGTTGTTGGGGTATACCATCTAGGACCAAGAACATCACCAACAGCAGTAGTAATTGCAGTTGCAGCAACAGCAACACGAGGACCATCGAACACCCTTGTTGCCAGAGGCGTCTCGGCAGAGCCTGCTCAGAGCCATGCTAGGAGAAGACAGGCTCTCGTTGTGCCGACGACGACGCTCAACGCTCTCCTTGGCAGAGGTGGAGGTGAAAATGTCGGCGGTGGTGAGATTATCTACGCCACCTCCAGTCGAGGTGCCGACAGAACGTTTCCTTGGCCCCTTGCCATGAAAAGACCGCACACTTCATGTTGTCGAGGAGATTCAAACCGCCCCTTGGGACGGCGGCAACGTAACGCGGGACTCAGGCGCGGCCTTGCGAGCAGCCGGGCGGATGCTGGGGCCGATTATGCTGACGAGCACGGGAACGGTGGCATCTTCGCTGGGATGACGGGAGGGCGGCAGGTCGCGGAGCCGGGGGTGGTGTACTTCGTTGCAACGCCCATCGGCAACCTAGAGGACATCACGCTTAGGTTTGTCAGATACGTCCGGTGTCGGGGGGGGGGGGCTGGTTATAGTATCATGCATGACCGTAGTCCGTAAGGCCATAGACCCTCGCATCCCTACAATCGGGACTGAACACGTCGGTTTTGCGCCGATCAGGCTGACATTGTTTGCGCATCGCACGAAGCGAAAACTCATACCAGGTACCTGGTACTCGTTAGGGCGGGGGCGGGGGGGGGGTGATCGCGGCTAAGGAATGTCAAGCAAGCTTGCACTTGCAGTGCTTTGCATGAAAACACAAGAGACGCGCAGCATCTCTCTCTTTCTCTCTTTCTCTGTACGGCTTGAGAGTCTTTCATAGAGTTGGGTGGGGGTCTTGTGGGTTGTGCATTTTGGAGGTCAGCCCGCCGCTACCAGCAGCAGCCTGACGATTAACAAACGACGGCCTGGGCACATACCCTCTGCTTGAATTTTGAATTATAATTCCCTCGAGCACGAGCAACAAACTAACAGGGTGTGTACGGGGTGAGGATACATCCGCGGAGCGGTTTTTCACGGAGTGGTTCGATCAAACCGCACCGCTCCGTGACATTTGTAGTGGCGGGTATCCGCTCCTTGACAATCCGTTACTTTTCCCAATAGCGCATACCCGATCCGCTCCGCTTCGTAATACAACTATCATGAAAAAATTCGCTCCGCTCCGTGACATGTTCAAGGGCGAATACGATCCACTCCGCAATAATCCGTGAGTTTCCCGATGTGCGGATATCCGCGCCGTGGCATCATAAAAAAAAACGCTCCACTTCTTATGGATTATAACTGCGCGGTTGAAACTGTGAAAAGTGGTTTTTCTACGGAGCGGTTCGACCCACTCCGTGGCATATCTCACGGATCAAACCGCTGAAAGTCACGGTTTTCCCACGGTCGAAATCGTTCAGAACGCTGGATAACCTTCCGCAGAACGACTCCATATAACAGTGTATTCCTTGCATGGCGCCCATATCGACGGCATCCATCCCCCGCCCCCCGTAAACAACGTAATATTAACAGGTGGTCGCTTTGTTGTTTGTTCACTGTTGTTGTTCAGTTGGTTTCACGTTTTCACTGCTTTAAACTTTTTTCATGGTGGAGAGCCGTGGTCGTGGGTCAGACGCTGTTGGCGTTGCGCGTCTGCTGCCCCGGCCCCCGTCACTCTGTGCTGTATGATCAGCAAATAGATGTTCAAGTAGTCCATATTCAATAGTCTTGCTTTTGTTTGTTCTGTCGGGGGACGCAACGTTTACATGACATCATGTGCACCTTTCTACTTTGTTGCTTGGCGTTGGGTGCCACAAGGTTGCGCAAACAAGAATGTCCCTTTTTTTCGCCTGTACACAACGTATCCTTTCGTGCTTCCTGGTATTTTCTCGCGGATATTCCGTATCATTTTCACGGTTAACCGTATCATTTTACCGGAGAATTGCTACGGTGCACCGTGGGGGAATGCCGCGGTTTTGTGCGGTTTGCTCGACGGAGGGAGATAAACCGCCTCGTGAAAAAAAACTTGCGACTGATATCCGCTCCGCGATAATCCGTGACCTTTGTAGCGGCAGATATCCGCTCCGTGACAATCCGTGACTTTCCCCGCAAGCGGACATCCGCTCCGTGACACTCGAAAAAAAACGCTAAGCTCCGTGACATATTCAAGGCCGGATATCCGCTCCGTAGTTATCCGTGACTTTTCCCACGGGCGGATATCCGCTCCGCGACATTTTAAAAATGGAAACCCGCTCCGCGGAGCGGTTCTTACTCTGTACACATCTCTGCAAAATAAGCGTCCCTTAAGAGGAACCTGCTATCTGCTGCTGGTAATGACGCTGCTGATGATGACGGGGATGATGGTGATGACGAGTACGTATAGCATCGAATGGCCTCGTCCGACTTCCTTCGGTCGACCGGGCTGGTTGCCACCCGACCTGAAAGAGGAGATGCTCCCCCCTCCCCCTCTCGTGAACCATAAACTTCTGCGGAGCTGCCTCCCGAAAACGCCCTCATAGCGTGTTCTAGTGCTGCAGACACTCTCTTGCCACCCCTTCGCCTCCCCCTCCGCCCCCGCCCCCCAATCACATCCTCCACCCCTCCTCCCACCCCCGCCCGCTAACCCCTGTGGAGGCGCCCCCCCCCACCCCTCTCCCCGATCATGCGCTCATGGTGTATGTGTTCAGATACTGCAAAAACTGTACGGCCACCCCTTTCCCGCCGCCTACCTCCGCCCCAACCCGCCTCCACCTCCGTCCCGTCCCCGTCCCTTTTCCCCTTGTTAACCAGGGCGATTAATATCTTGAGGACAGCCGACATCATTGCTGCGGAGGACACGCGAACGGCGGGCAGCCTTCTCAAGCTCCTGGGGGTGGAGCGAACGGGCAGGCTCGTGAGCCACCACGACCACAACACCCGCCGCCGCGTACCGGAGATCGTGGACGCCGCAAGGTGAATGGCTGGTTGGCTTGTTTATCAATATATTCTTCCTTCATTCCTTTCTTCCTTCCTTCCTTCGTTTATTCATTCATTCATTCCTTCATTCATTCATTCATTCATTCATTCATTCATTCATTCATTCATTCATTCATTCATTCATTCATTCATTCATTCATTCATTCATTCATTCATTCATTCATTCATTCATTCATTCATTCATTCATTCATTCATTCATTCATTCATTCATTCATTCATTCATTCATTCATTCATTCATTCATTCATTCATTCATTCATTCATTCATTCATTCATTCATTCATTCATTCATTCGTTCATTCATGCATTCATTCATTCATTCATTCATCCATCCATCCATCCATCCATCCATCCATCCATCCATCCATCCATCCATCCATCCATCCATCCATTCACACGTTTTGATTGATTGGTTGGTCGGTTGGTGGAATTGTTAGTTGATTGGTTGGTTGGTTGATTGATGCACTGGGACTGGCACAGTTGAGACTGGTCCGCTCCCTCTCACGACCTTAGGCAAATGTCAACACACACCAGTAGCATATGCTATACCAAGTATATCCGGAACAAAATCGGACGAGCTAGCATCGAGTTGCTAGAAAGCTACCCGTGCAACTATTGGCGAAAACATTCACTCGCTGGCATCTCGATATGCCATGCGCCATGAATCAAACCCTAGCCCGGGTCGCCGAGGCGGGACGAGCTATCTCGGGGAACTAAATGGTATGACCTATGGTTTATCTCATTCTCCCCCTTGTCACGCTCGCTCCACACAGGGAGGGGAAATCCGTTGCGGTGGTGTCGGATGCGGGGACACCGGTGAGAGCCCCCCCCCCCACGTCTATGTGACATGGAAGAGTTTGGTACACTAGACAGTAGCGAGAAAGCGGTCGCTACACTAGGAGAAATATGATGGTCTTATAATGCGAAACAAGAAGAGGATACGATTTTTTTCTTCATATAGTTTGTGGAAACTCCGTAATGAGCGCCCAAATGTTGGAGATTAGGGGTGGGAACGGTGCTTTGTTGTTGAAGGGGGTGCGTGGTCTATGTCCAAACGATCACGGCAAGCCACAAAGAAGTGCCCCCCCCCCCCTCCCCGAATGAAATATGTTGGAGGAAAGTATGAGGAAACTAGACGTATGTGACATGGAGACATTTGGTATATTAGATAGAAGCGAGAAAATGATCGCTCTTCTAGGAGATAAATGGTGGCCGCAGACGGCCAAAGAGGAAGGAGATAGGATAAACGAAACTGTTTTATGTACCAGGTAGAATATAGAAGAAACGTACTGAGTGCCCAAATATTGGAGCTGTCTCCGTTAGGAGTAGGAACGGTGCTCCGTCTCGAAAGGGATGCGTGGTCAATCGTCAAATGACCAAGGCAAGCAACGAATGCATGCGCCCCCCCTCCCCCCCCCCCCCCCCCCCCCCGCCTCCCCTCGCCTCCCCCCGCCCCCCTTTGCACAGTTTCCCCCTTGCTCCCTCCTTCCCTCCCTCCCAGGAATGCGGTATTTTTGCTTTGAATTTCACCGTAGGCTTTTTTTCCCCCTCCGTCCCCGGAATACGGTAAATTTGCGTTAATTTTCATCATAGACTGGGTTTGCTTGCGACGGCCTTTTGTTTTTGACAGCGGTTGCTTTGTTGTGTTAGACGCCGTGGGGCTGCTACTCGCTACCAGGTACCACGTATTGCGCGCGCGTTGGTTCGATAGCATGCCAGGGGGAGAAAAAGGGCCGGTTGGGGTATGCCTATCGTAGATCGCCGTCCGTCCGGTGTCGGCTTTGAAGCGGGGCAGTATGCGCAGATCATCGCCCGGTATCGGGCGCGTTGGTGTTGGTGTTCGAGGGGCAACACGTTTTGCATGTAGGCGTGGGCGGAAAGAGGAGCCCCGCGCTTTTGGCTTTTTTCATCAATTGGTGGCGGGGGAGGGTGGGAGAGGGAGGCGCGGCCGTTCCGGCTGACCCCACTGTATGTGCTGCATGTTCTTCTGCATATGCGCTCGACACCTGGTGGGGTTGCCACCGGAACTAGCGGATCGATCGATCCAACGGCGGTTGCTCTCTGTTTTTGTTGTTGCTCTCTTTTCGTTGTCCTCTCTTCTTTTTTGTTTGTTTGTTTGTTTTTTCTCTGTTTCTGTCCTCTCCTGTCTCTTCGGGGTCCTCCTTCTTGTCATCTCCGTTTGTTTTTTTTCTACGTTTTATCTCTCTCTTGTCCTCTTGCTCTTGTCCTTACCTCTTCACGGACCTCTCTCCAAATGCGCGACAACAACACCCACAGCAGCATTAATTCACTCACACAGCCACAACTGCAAAACAGCAACCACAACAACAACGCCCTTCGTATATCGTTAATACGTGCACTTTCTAATTTATAACGCCCCTCTGGGACCTCAGAGGGAAAAGGGATGGAAAATTCATGACGATTACACGATGATAACCTCATCGGCCACACGGCGCAGGCCTATCTGCTGAGGCAGGAGATGCGTCCGACAATGGCGTGAGGAGCTATACGACATGCTCGCGGCATGGTGATACCCACACTTCTTGCAAGCTCTGCCTAGACGATGCTTCATTAAATCGAAAGCGGTACTCGTCTTTTTAATCGCTATCTGCTATAGTCAATATAATCAATATAGTCAACTCCCCAAAAGGGCAGAATGGGTCCCTCTGTAGTGCCGGTTGAATAGGGCCTTTTGCGTCTATAGCGCAGGTGAAATCGCTTGACCCGAGCGGAACCCGCTTTGCTACTACTGTAGTTCCCGTATCGGTACTATACCGGTACTATACTCCATTTTGCTGGTATACTGATAGTGTTGTTGGCTGGCGCATACTGGCACGATAGAGAGAAGACCACCACTGCACTTTACCAAACTACGCACTTTTTGGCTTGCAGGGCATCTCTGACCCGGGAATGGAGCTTGCGGAGGCGTGTGCGGCGGAGGGGGTGCGCGTCGTCCCCGTCCCCGGGGCCTGCGCCGCCGTCGCCGCCATAAGCGTGTCCGGCTTTGCGTCCCACGAGTTCGTCTTCTTCGGCTTCGTCGCCGGGAAACGCGGCTCCGCGGTCCGACGGAGGAAGCTGGAGGAGATAGCACGGGTGAGGTTAACGCAAGGGAAGTCGCCGATGTACCGTATACCCGTCATGACGACATAAACACGCCCCCGTAACACGCGCAATGGAAGTATCGCACGTCGCACGCACCTTGCAGGCGTGACAAGACGAAAGCCTCGATATCACAGCTGAAGTGTAATTTTATTTTGTTTTATACAAATAACAATAGCACGCGCGAGATCGAATTAAGCGTCGCACGCCGCCTGCGAAAATGTGTTCTGACAACATTTTTTTCGATCTCGCGACCGATGTGTGTGGGTGTGAGTTTTAAATGGTTATAATAAAGCACGCGCGAGATCGAAAATAAAGTGTCACACGCAGCTTTGGCAAATACTTCGAAGTATGACTCTTCGACGATGTTCTCGTGAGGATATTCCATGATGTACCAGGCATACCGGAGGTGCCCTTTTATTTAACAGAAAATAAAAAAAGGCGGCGATTTAAACTTCTTGAAATCGCTGGGGTGTTTTTTATATATATATATATGTATATACTTAGAAGTATACGAAAGACAGCGCGGCGCTTGTTTTGGTGTATCCTCTCTCTGTGTGTAGCTGTTGTAGCTGCATTTGATGTTGCTGGTGGAATTTGGTGGGACTGGTAGAACCGGGTGGAGTGATGCAGCTGATACAACTGGTGGAACGACGCATGTAGAGGTTAGCACGTGTTTGAGAAAATGGTTCGAGGCACGCTGAGTTGGAGACGAAGGGGGTTGCCGCCATCATACATGTGTTGAGCTCGCTTTTGGTTGGGTTGGGGCGAGGGATAAAGGCTAGGTTACGTATAATTCAAGGTGTATGTCAGCCGTATATATACCTGATATTATTGTGTGGAATAAGTGGTAAGCTACTCTCATGGTAGAGGCGCAGTTAACAAGTCTTGACGTTGTCTTCTGTAGTGTCTGTAACAAATAGAAATCGGCGTGTGTTTTCGCGTGACGGTGGCAACCGTCATACCTGGTGGAACTCGTGGGATTAGTGGAACGGTTGGACCTGGTGGAACTGAGGAAACTGATGCATCTGATGGAGCGGATGCAAGTGATGGATGATGGATTTGGTGAAAGTGGTAAAACGGCGCATGGCGCTCGGTACGGAGGTAAGACTGCACCTAGCTTTCAGTAGAGCATACCACTTATTCGAGGAAATGGTTGACGCACACTGTGTACGAGACGAAGGGGCGAAGGGGTGTGCACCGAACGTTTGCTGGTTGGTTGCGTTTCATTGAGCTAGGGTTAGGGTTGGGGCTAGGGTATGTATAATTTGAAGAGTGTCAACCATTTTCTCGAATTAGTGGTAAGGCGCATTCTTAATTTTCCTGACGCTGCTGGCTCAAGGAGCTATGCGCACGAGCTAAAAAAACTGATTTTGAGGACGCAAGAAAATTGCACCCCAGTGAAATGATCCTGTAATATATCATACCAGGTATGCTATACGGCCTGTTTTGAGGACGCAAGAAAATTGCACCCCAGTGAAATGATCCTGTTATATATCATATGCTATAGCCTATGGCCTGTTTCACACTAAAATAGTTGGTGCAAAATGAAATGTTGGCGACAAAAAAACATTGCACCCCAGTGAAATGATCCTGTTATATATCATACCAGGTATGCTACAGTTTATGCTATAGTGTATGGTCTAGTGTATGGCCTGTTTCACACTAGAATAGTTGGTGCAAAATGAAATGTTGGCGAGAAACGCTCGTAATGTTTTTTTTTCGTTTTTTTTTTTTTTCAAATTTCCGGCGGATGGGGAAAAGAAAATCTTACGCTCAGCTCACCGCACTTCCACGTGCACTTACTGTTTTTTGGCGTTCCAGCCATATTGGGCGTAGTATGTTAGTGAAGGCTGGGGAGCCCCCGTACGGACGGAAAGATGGTTGCGATAATGTGCCCACCCCTACCTTAGCAAGCGTCGATTTTGTGCAACTGGTGTAACGGATGCCACTGGTGAAACTGATGCGATTGATGCGACTGATGCGACTGTTGGAACTAACTGGGAGTGGTTGCTGTAACCTTACAGAGATGGTTGACGGGTCTCGCGACGCGTGCGTGCGTATGTATGTACGTATGTATGTATGTATTATGTATTGTGTATGTATGTATGAACGTGGTTCAGCGGTGGGATTGTGGATATGTCAAGTCCCGTGGCACGTATATATATATATATTTACGTGTTTTTTTTTGTAAGTGCGGATGGTTGACAAGAGTCTCCCCGTCACATGTCGCAGCAGTCAAGAAAATCTAACTTTCCCGTGATGGTTCTGTCTTTTACGCAGGAATCGCGCACCTGCGTTATGTACGAGTCACCCCACCGAATCGCCGACACGCTTCGAGGATTGCTCCAAGCGGACTCCTCGCCAGTAGCGTTGTCGGCATCGTTATTGCCCGTAGTAGCGCAGAGGGGGGGGGGGGTCGAAACGAATGACGGGGGGGGGGTGCAGGAGGAGGAAGCGGAGGGGGGGGAGGAAGAAGAGGAATGGAGAGGGGGGCTTGCTTCGGTGGGGGAGGGGAGAGGAAGGGGGGGGCGGGGGGAGGGGGAGGGGGAGGAGGAGCGAAAGGTGGCGGCGGATGTAAATGGAGCTGCCGGCAAAAGGTGGGCAAGGGGACAAAGCGTCCTGTTATGTGGAAACACGCCGTGTCTGTTGTGGCCGTGTGTCCCAGCCATGTGGCTCTCTTTATATATCTGCTTGTCTGCTTGTCTTGACATTATCTTTGTCTCGCTGTCTCTCTGTGCTGGACTGTCTGTATGTGTCTGGCTGGCTGGCTGGCTGGCTGGCTAGCTGCCTGCCTGCCTGCCTGCCTGCCTGCCTGCCTGTCTGTCTGGCAACCGTCGCCGCAGCCCCGGCAGGAGCGGCTCTTCCTCCAGCCCCACCCCTAGCCCCCGTTGTGGACTTGTAGACCATCAGCAGCGTCAGCAGCAGCACCAGCAGCATGTGACGGACGCTAGCGGAATTTGCGTGGAACGCAAGCTGACGTATTTTGATAGTATTCCCCGCATCCCGCTGGGACTCAGGGCTCCCACGGCGGTGGGTTCGTCGAAACGCGGTGGTGGTGGTGGTGGTGCTGTCTGTCTGTCTGTCTGTCTGTCTGTCCGTCTGTCTGTCTGTCTGTCTGTCTGTCTGTCTGTCTGTCTGTTTGTCTGTCTGTCTGTCTGTCTGTCTGTCTGTCTGTCTGTCTGTCTGTCTGTCTGTCTGTTTGTATGTATGTATATATGTATGTATGTCTGACTTTTTGAGTGTGTTTTTTTCAAGTCCCAAACCCAAAGCCCCAAACACAATTTCGCTATTCCTTTCTAGTCGAACCGCCTCACCCCCCCCCTCCCGCCCCCAACCCAACCCAACCTACACAACCCCACAAACCCTTTTCCCTCTCCTCATCTTCCTCTTCCCCCCCCCGCTCCCCCGCCTCCAGGCCGATAGTCCTGGCACGAGAGCTAACAAAGCTTCACGAAGAGATTTTCCGCGGCACGCTGAAAGAAGCAACCGACCGATACGGTGGCGCCGGTCCCAAAGACCCGAGGGGGGAGTTTACCGTGGTGCTCGGACCGCGCGATGCCAACAGGGCAGCGGGGGGGGCGGGGGACGGGGCGGTGGTGTTGGAGGCTAGGTGAGCTGTACGGGAAGGGTCTGGGTGGGCATTGTGGGGGGAAAGATTGAAAGTGTTTTGGAAGGTGCGTATAGAGCGGCTGGGGCGGGAGGCGCGCCACACCTTTTATATTATGACCCATACCTTCCCCCCCGCCCTCGGCCCCGATCGTCGTCAGAGCAGATGCATTATACCTGGTAGTACCTTGCAGAAACGAGACGCCCCTCCCCTCCTATCATCCCCCGTCCCTTGGCAGAGAAAGCGTATAATATTATCCGAACAAAAAACATATCTTTTGACGGGTCGGATTGCTGCTCACGGGCCGGATCGGGTCAAGGTTACCTGGCCTGACCCGAACAAGCTCTATCCACGAGTTTTGCAAAAATAACATATCTACCCGCGGGCCGGGCCATGACCCGTGAATAGCGCTGGAAACAAACGATAACCCACCACCAAACATACCCTCCCTCCTCGCCAGGGTAACTCATAACACGAAAGAAATTACAACTCCTCCCCCATCCCTTTCGCCCCCCCCATCCCGCGAGGCACCCACGAGGCAGTTACATAGCAATACCCACTACTGTCTCTGGAGTGGCCCCACACCACAAAAACAAAATACAACTCATCGGCGCTGTCATTCATAAGCAAGAAAGTAGGCACAAGGTGCCGAAGTCCATCTTGCGAGTGGTTCTTGGAAGGATGCAGTTCACCCTTCATGCGACTCGCCGAACACCTCACGGTGCTTCGTGCTTGGTGCAAGCAATGTCTGCCTGGTTGGTGAAAATCCGGCGTGCTCCGTCCCGGCATAGGGATGCGAGGGTCTATGGTCATACGACTACAGCCATGCACAAACGGAGTACGCCCCCCCCCCTCATCCGGGATTGGCGTTGATTGACGACGACGCTGTAAAACATGCCAGTCACTGCGTGAGCTAGACAACCAGGGTACCATTTGTTTTCTCTTCTTTTTGGCGGTCACCATGATAGTTATCGAGTTACGTGCGGGGTGGAGAACCATAACTCCACACAAGGGGAATGATGGCATCACGTAGTGTGAATATGGTGAGGCATCCAGGAGGCAGTTGCATGGTAATACCCATTGCTGTCTCTGGAGTGGCCCCACACCAGAAAACAAAATATAACTCATTAGCGCTGTCATCCATAAGCAAGAAAGTAGGCACAAGGTGCCGACGTCCGTCCTACGAGCGGTGCTTGGAAGGATGCAGTTCACCCTTCATGTGACTCGCCCAACACCTCACGGCGCTTCGCGCCTGGTGCAAGCAATGTCTGCCTGGTTAGTGAAAACCCGACGTGCTCCGTCCCGGCATAGTAGGGATGCGAGGGTCTGTGGTCATACGACTACGGCCATGCACAAACGGATTACACCCCCCCCATCCCGCATCTCGTCACGCCCGTCAGATAGTATGCTTTGACATATTACCAACCTACGCTGAAGCTCATTGCTTCAGGTTGAACCGCATTTAGCTCTGTTGCACCTTGGCTTAGGTTGCATCGCGTTTGGCCTACGTGGCGCCGCATTTAGCTTGGGTCGCACCGCATTTGGCTTACGGTGCACCGCATTTCGCTGAGGTTGCACCGCGTTTGTTTTTGTGTGTCAGATCCACAGTATTCCGACACTGCCTCCCCAACCGCACGCTCTATCGGCACCCTTTCCTGAAGACGCCTCACCTACCCTATACATTTACCCCCAAACTCAACCCCCGACCCCCAACGCCACCCTATTCTTTATTTTCCAGGCTGATGGAGCTGACGGCGGGGGGTATGAGCACGTCGTCCGCCGTGAAGATGGCCGCGAAGGACCTGAACTTGAAGAAATCGGACGTCTACCGAGTAGCGCTAGCTTTGACCTTGCCCCCGTCGAGCAACTAGGGCCCGCGGGAGCTGCGGTGTAAGAAGCAAAGCTGCGGTGTCTGAACCGGATTGGTACTGTTCCCACGTTTATTGGGGGACAAACGTATCGAATTAGTGTGGGAGCTTATGATTCTTCTATAGTGTAGTGTTAACTAGTAAAAGCCGTTGGGACTTGGGTCAGAAGGGGAACACACCCTTAAAACCCTCAGCCACGTGAAGCTGTCGGGGCTGCTGCGGAAGGATACCTGGTATACTTCATACGTGGTGCAGGATAAGCTGGTATGCCCGTCGTATGGCAGTAGGACTGTGGTGTAGGCGTGTGTTCACGTGTACATGTTCCGAGTCCTAAGTATACGCATAGTAAGCACTGGGTACATGGTAGAGGCACCTAGACGTGAAGCAGTCCGGGCTGCTGGGGTATGGGGGGACACGGAAGGAGCGTGTGGGAGAATGCCGCGGCGATGCGGTAGCTGCAGCTTTAGATAGCTGTACGTAGGTAGCAGTATGTGATCGTCAGGGGATATCCGGTGTGCACCCCCGGGTAACTGTACGTAGCGGTATGTAATCGTCAGGGGATGTCATGTGCTCATCCCCGGCTTTCCTAGGTGGGTGTATCATCATGACATGGGGAAGGGGGGGGGGCACGGAGGCAGCGTGCGCAAGAATGCCGCATCGGTGCAGTAGCTGCAGCTGTATGTGGCTGTAGCGGTATGTTGTCGTCAGGGGACTTCCTGCGCGCATCCCCGGGTTTCCTAAGTGGATGTATTGCCATCTGACGGGTAACGAACAAAGCTGATGTGGAACATTGCGCAAAGCAGTCACAAAACACAAATTAATTTACAGTACGCGACAGCACTTCAGAAATTTCGTGTTCATATCTTTGGCGTCGACTTTTGCACAAACGACTTTTGCACGAAAGGTGAGAAAAAGTTAGTTTAAAACTAAATTTGTACCAGGCATAGTGTAGGGCACATTCTGCCTCGCAAGAATATTTTTGAGCCTGGCACAACACAAGATTGAGATTCCCCTTAGGATTGCCCCCACGTTTTTTGGTTAAACTACATGGATTTAGAATAGTATAAAAAATGCAATGGTGAAAGGATGAAGTCAAGTCCGGCGCAAAGCAGTCACAAACCACCAATTAATTTACTGCACGCGACAGCACTTCAGAAGGTTTGTGTTCATATTTCTGGCGCCGACTTTTGCACGAAACGCAAGCAAAAGTTAGCTCAACATTAAAATAGTGTAGAAATAGTGTAGGGCACACCCTGCCACACAAAAATATGTTTTTGAGCCTGGCACAACACAAGGTCCCCTTTAGAAATGCACCCACGTTTTTGGATAAAACTACTTGGAATTAGTATGGGATAAAATTGCGGTGATAAAAGGCTGAAGTCAAGTCCGGCACCTGAGCGACGATGGCGGTGGCGGCGGCAACGCCGACGATGTATGATATGATACTGCGAAAGAATGGAGGCGGAGGACGCTTCAATGCTACCAGACCGAAGAAGCAGGGACACGTATTGCTGCACCCCGAGCGAGAGCCCCAACGATCTTATCACAATTCGGTGGGGTTTTATTCCGGTCTGGGACCTTCGCCAGTGACGACGGAGGATAACCAGGAGAAAAGCGAAAACACACACATCATACGAGTAGCCAAAAATAAATCCTGGTACAGTGTTTCCCCCCCCTCTGTGAACTAACGTTTGTTCGCTGAGTTTTCCCTACACGCGATGGAAGGCTGTCACGTTGTCACAGCATCTCAAAACATTAAGTTCGATAATCAAACACTTCTCCCGTTTGCGGGGCACACGGGTAGATGCGGCCAAAACGAAAACTAAGTAACCCCGGACTCCCATCGGGTTTCCGCCGACTGCCGTCGAGAGTTCCATCGACCTCCCTCAGCCTCTCTCAACTTGAATTGATTGCCACCAATTTTCATCGATTTCCACCGATTCCCCCCTCTACTTCTTCGATTTTTGCGATTGTCACCGACTTCCACGTAAATCTACCTATTCCCATCGATTTCTGTTAACTTCGTTCAACTTCCCTTAACCTCCCTTAAACTTTTATCGCATTCCCACAACTTCCATCGAACCTCATCGACTTCCTTCGACTTCCCTAGTCATGGAACTCTATCGACCCTGCCGTCGTAGTCCACCGGCTTCCATCGACTTACGTCAACTTTCATCGATTGCATCAAACTTGACCGGTTCCATCAACGTCCTTCGATTTCCACCGGCTTACGTCAGCTTTCACCAAAATCCACTGATTTCGATCGAATTCTTTCAACTTCCATCGATTTCCACGGTTTTCACCGACCTCTATCCATACCCATCGAATTCCGTCAAGTACCGTCATCGAACTCCACCGAAAGCCAACAACTTCCATCGATTTCCACCAACCGCCATCGATGTACATCGAGTTTCACCGAAATCTACCGGATTTCCCTCAATTTCCACCGATGACCATCGAATTCTCCCAACTCCAATCAATTTCCGTTGAAACCGACCGACGTTTATCGAATTCCACCATTTCCCTCGAGTTCATCATGATCGAATATTCATCGAACGGTACTGGCTTCTCTTAACCTCTACCGACTTCCACCGACTTCCACCGAATTCCATCAACTTCAGCGACTTCCATTGACAGCAACATCCGTCGACTCCCACAGCAATTCGCCGACTTTCCCATCGATTTCCATCGACAGCCTTCCATCGAATTCCACCAGCTTTCCCCGACGTCTATCCAAAATCCTTCAACTTCCGTGGACCTCGACTTCCCCCAATTTCCTTCCAATTCCATCATCAACTTTCCACATGCCCGCCGTCTCATCAGTCTCATCATAATAGCCTGGCCATCACCAAATCACCAGCCGGAAAAATCTCCGAATCCCCCTGCTTTCCCCTTTCCCTTCCCCTTCCCCTTAGTCTTACCCATCCCCGCAGCATCTATCACAGGGTCTGTCCAATCGATAGCCCCCGTCCTCTCCCCGTCACCGCCACCACCACTGACGCCGTTGCCACTGCCTCTTTTGCGGCCTTGTCGGGCGGAGGTTGCAGTGGTACCGGACGATGTTGTTGCTCTCGCCGCGGAAGAGGGTGCGGAGCGGGGCAGGGTTGTTGCGGCCGCCGCACCGAGGTATTTCCCGACACCTTCGAAGGCGTTATTGGTGGGGGGGACGGGGGGGGACGGGGGGTTGGTTACAATACACGTGTATCCAAAAGTGAAGGCAAGGTGAGGTGGGGTGAGGTAGGCTAGGGTAAGAAAAGACAACACAAGACAAGACAAACACAACCAAACAAGAAACAACACGACACGACAACGCAACACCAAACAAAACAAAACACAACACGACACGACACACGACACGACACAACTCAAACACGACACGACACAACAAAAACACGACACGACACAACACAACACAATACGACGCAATACAATACAACACAACACAACACAACATATCACGACAACCATAAGACGAGACGAGACGAGAAGGCAAGGGAAGGCAAGGCAAGGCAAGGCATGACAAAACACAACACAACACAACACAACACAACACAACAAAACACAACACAACACAACACAACGCAACACAACACAACACAACACAACACAACACAACACAACACAACACAACACAACACAACACAACACAACATAACACAACACAACACAACAAAACACAACAAAACACACGGTATTGCCCGTTGCTGGTTGTATGGTTAGCTGACTCACCACTCTTGCCGCCGGGTTTCGCTTCGGGCGTAGGGTTACTCGCCCAGCCTATACGGTCATGATCGGCGGCTAACGCCGCCGCCACCTTCGGCTTCCCTGACTTCAACGCCTTGGGATGGGACGATGCGAGGGAGGGAACGGGGCGGTGGGGGGAGGGAGGGAGAGAAGGCGCGGGGGGGGGGGGGTACGTTGGAGTGTGTAGTTGGGGATTGGCGAGAAGAAACCGGCAGGAGCAGCAATAGCGACATCGCCAACGGTATGCGTTCACCACTCTATCCAATAGACAAAAAACATATTGGTTCAATATTAATGTTCAAGCTAAAATTTCCGCACAGAGTTGTATACACTCTATCTTTACTCTTCTACTGGACGGTATATTGCCTCACTGGTGGAATGGCTGATTAGTTGCCTTGCTCATCCATTGGTTGGCTCTCTCGGTAAAGCGGTTGGTTGGCCATCTGGTTGAGAGATTGTTTGTTGATTTCTTGGTTCTTTTCTCGTTTGCATTGCTAGTTTATTGGTTGGTTTGTTGCTTTCCAGTATCGGCTGGTTGCCCCGGTGTTTGCTAGCTTGATCGTTCAATTGGGTGCTTAAATTTGGTAGGCTTGTTGGTCAATTGGGTGCTTAAATTTGGTAGGCTTGTGGGCATACTCGTCAGCTGAAGCGATGGTCGGTCGGTCGGTCAGTCGGTCGGTCTGTTGGTTGATTGGCTGACTGGCCTACTGTTATGTCGATTACCTCACTGCCTGGCTTAGGGTCATTCCTAACGAGCAAAGAAAATGTCATGAAACGTGGCACAAAAAAAACGAGACATTTTCGCGAGTCGTGACATTGGTCAGAAAAGGTGACAATTGAAAAGCTTTGAAGAAACAAGTCACAAAAAATGACGTCACACGATGCGTGATCAAAGCAATCGTGACCTTCTTTTTAAAAAAAACCGTAATACCGTCAATTGACAAAAATATCACGAACGGTGATTTTTGGTCATAAATCGTGATTTTATTTTTTTATTTTTCGCGTTCGTGTTAAGAATGATCCGTAGTGAAATGGTTGGCTCGTTTGAAAGAAGCTGAAGCTTCTTACCTCTCGCTCGTCAATCTTGATCTGAAGTTCTTTCTCGAGCTCGTCCTCCATCTCGTCGACTGGGTTGCTAAACACCGTGGCCTTCACCAGCACGATGTCTTCCGACGGCTTATCCTTCGAGTCCGTCGGTACCGCCTCGATCGCGGCCAGCGCCGGCAGGCCGCTAAAAACCCAAAGCAAGAAACAGAGAAAGAACACGACAATGTCACCGACAAATCGCGGGGGGGGGGGTAGAAAAACGAAACAAAATGTACCAGGGACGTCGGTACCGCATTAGTCGCGGCCAGTGCCGGCCGGCCGCTGAAACAAACAAAACAAAGCGTACACATGAAAAAGCGCGAAAACGGAAAAATGTCTCCGCGGTATCGGGAAAAGATGGAGAGGGGGGGGGTGTACTCCGTTTGTGCATGGCCGTAGTCGTATGGCCGTAGTTAATAGACCCTCACATCCCCACTATGTCAGGACGGAGCACGTCGAGTTTTCACTGGCCAGGCGGACATTGCTTGCGCCAAGCGTGAAGCGCCGTGAGGTGTTTGGCGAGTCGCATGGAGGGTGAACTGCATCCTTCCAAGAACCGCTCGTAAGACGGACTTCGGCAACTAGTGTCTACGTTCTTGTTTATAGATGACAGTGCCGATGATTTACTTTGTTCTATGGCCTCGCCACTCCAGAGAAAGCAATGGGTAATACTATGTAACTGCCTCGTGGGTGCCTTACCATATTCACACTACGTGATGCGATCATTCCCCTTCGGAGTTAGGGTTCTCTATCCCGCACAATATGATCTACTCGATAACCATCCTGGTGACGATGAAAAAAAAAACACACGGTGCCCTGGTTGTCTAGCTCACGCAGTGATTGACATGTTTTACAGCGTCGTTGCCAACCAACGCCCACCCCAATATACATATAATGCTCTAGAGCGTCGGTGCCAACCGAGGCCAACTATTGTATAGGAGTATATATTCAAGGGGGGGTACGAGGGGGGGGGTGGACGGGGGACGAAAACAGTACGAGGTACGCCGGTATCGCTTTAGTCGCCGCCAGCACCGGCTGGCCGCTGAAACAACCAAAACAAAACGCACACACGAAAAAGGGCAAAACACGAAAAATACCTCCGAATATGGCGGGGCGGCAAAAATATGGCGGTGGGGCGGTTAAATATGATCGTGCAGTCAACAGCAGTAAACACTCCAACGGTTATATTTAGACATCTAAGGGATCCAATGAAGGGTTCTAAAGGTCGACGGACCGAAGCAAACACTCGTCAAGAGCTGATAGTGTACTGAAAACGAATAGCATAACGTACTAAAGACACTCCCTCCCTCCCTCCCTCCCTCCCTCCCTCCCTCCTCTCTCTCTCTCCCTCCCTCCCTCCCTCCCTCACCCTACAACTCTTCCGAAAACGGAGTGCTGGTTGTCGAGGTGCTTGCACGACTTGTACGTCACGAAGAACTGCGATCCCGTCGTGTCGGGACCCGAGTTGGCCATGCTCAGCACGCCGCGCTTATCGTGCGTCATCCGCGACTCGAACTCGTCCTTAATCTTGCCTCCCCACAGGCTCTCCCCGCCCCGGCCAGTCCCCGTAGGGTCGCCCCCCTGCTCTCACAATAGGAACGATACAGCAGCAGTGGGGAACGTTTCAAAGAACGCGTTAATATATGTTGTAAATAACCCCAACCGAGAAGCATAGGATCACTTATGCAGCGCTCAGCGCAACAAGACCTCGAATCCCTCTCCACCACTCCCCCCTCCCCCCTCCTCTCGCCCCCTCCCTCTCCCCGTCCGGTGCACCTGAAGCATGAAATTCCGTATACTTCGGTGGAACTTGGTTCCGTCGTAGTATCCCTTGGCGCACAGTCCTAGGAAGTTCTCCGCCGTTCTGGGTACGATATCGCAGTGAATTTCAACGTTGATGTTGCCCTTTGTCGTCTGCAGCTGGCAGTAGCCCTGGAGCAGACGGGCAGATTAGACAAACAACACAGAGCGGATAAATCAGACAAGAGCATGCGAAAGCAGAAAGAGAAGACGGAGCAGATAAGTCGGCAGACAATGCAGACAAAGGATACAAGCAGGCACCGCAATTACTTCAGACAAAGCAGGGGAAGCAGGGAAAACAGAAAAAAATCAGACAAATCAGAAAAAAAAGACAAGACAGACAAGACAGGCAGAGCAGACAGACAGCAGTCAAAGCAATTAAAGCAGCCAAGGCAGGAAGGCAGGCAACCATAAAACGAGGACAAAAAAAACGAAACACGAGAATATGGAGAAAGAAAAAGCAATGAGGATCTCATGCGAAAACACAGACAACAACCACGCAAAATATAAAAAACCCTAGCAACGACGACGACATTTAACGACGCCGACAACCAAACCACCACATGATACCCAGCGCTCGCCAGCATGCTGCTCTACACATCAACACGCCGATCGACTTTGGGGTCAACACAAAAAAAACAAGCGAGAAAAAACGTTGTTGTCGTGACATTTTCGGACGGAGCTCCTCCCCAAGCCCCCCCCGCCTCGCTCCTCTTCCCCCCTCCACCCCCGCCCCCCCCCACGTCTTATCCCTGTGCCTGCCCCCTCCCCCACCCGTGCCCTCCTTCTTATGATCCTCTTCTTCGCTACACTCGCCTTTTTCTTGAGGCGCCTTAGCCTTGACCATCGCGCCTCGTTGATCTCCTCGTCTGTCGCCAGCCGAGCGTTGTTTTCCGTGCTCACCTGGTGCGATGACAACAGAGATGACGACAACGACGACACCGACACCGACAACGTCAACGTCGTCGACAGCAAACTACACCGGCAACAGCGACAATGACTACGACAACGACAACAGCAACGACAACGACAACGACAACGACAACGACAACGACAACGACAATGACAATGACAATGACAACGACAACGACCACGACCACGACCACGACCACCACGACCACAAAGACATCGACAACGACAACGACAACAACAACAACAACAACAACAACAACAACAACAACAACAACAACAACAACAACAACAACGACGACGACGACGTCAACAAAGACGACGAATAGGGGCGAAGGCGATATTAACACAACACAGATGTTTCAAGGTACTATATGGTAGACTTCACCAATAACATCACCGCGGGCGAGTACCAACAGCCGTGTTCAGTTACCATCCAACTTGCACGGGAAGTCCACATCTCTCATCCACGGGCCTGCTGGCCTTTTTCGTGATACCACACAACTTTGTAACTTCCGAGACTCCACGTTACAAGGGGCACATTTGGCACTCTGGGCCCATATAGTTGTGGCGGACGATACCGCCAAGTCTCCGGTCGCCATTTGACCCCATTATCGCCAGGCGTTGCAGCCGAACGCTCCCGCCAAAAACTTACCGCAGCAGTTACCGCGAAACATTACCGCAAAACGCTGCCGCAAAAGAACCTGCATAACTCAACCGCAAAATAAAACGTCGCAAAGCTCTTCCACCAAACTTCAAAAGCAAGACAGCATTAATAACACCAAACTTCAAAAGCAAGACAGCATTAATAACACCAAACTAACAATACCGCCAAACATTACCACCAAACTTCACCGCCAAACATTACCACCAAACTTTACCGCCAACCTTGACCGCCAAAGTTGACCGCCAAGTCTTACCGCCAAACTTGACCGCCAAGTCTTACCGCCGAACTTGACCGCCAAACTTGACCGCCAAAACTTGACCGCCAAACTTGAAAGCCAAACTTGACCGAAAACCTACCGCGAGAGCGCTGGAGGTGAAGGATCCCGAGGTCTTGCCGCTTGTCATGACTCTGCCTCCCACCAAGTCTTCGGTGGTCACTTTTCCTCGCTTCCACAACCTCTCCCCCGCTGCAAGACCGGCTTCCTCCCTTGACGGGTGTAATCCACACAGCAACGGCGGGTGGGAGAGGAGGGGGAGGGGGAGGGGCGGGATTACTCGTGTACTCGCAGCAGAGTCTGTTACATGCGATTTGTGTATCTGCTAATATTCTACGGAGATTGCGGTGGGTTTTACGTCATCCCGATGTATGGATGGGAATGAGAATGGGGCGGGGGGGAAGGGGGGGGTGGTCGAGAGGACTCGTACTCGTAGCAGAGCCTGGTACTTGTGATTTGTGTAACTGCCAGTATTCTGCGGAGATTGCGGTGGGTTTTACGTTATCCCGAGAGGGTATACATACGCGGATGGATCTCCTGGATGCCTGTTAAGGGGCCTGGGGTGAGGGAGATAATGATGCTCTCTCTCACACTCTACTAGTTACTTCTATGTACCTCCTGTTCATTACGGTGCATATGATTCGTTGGTAATACAACAGTTTGTATCTGGTCTTCTCCCTTGCGCCGGCCCATGGCGGAGGCGTGCGTGATCTTCCCGTCCTCACAAGAACGGCAACCCCGTGCACAAGTATAACCAACAGGGGAGGCACCAGCACCGCAAGCGAAAGGGGACACGAAACTAAGTTTCTTTAAAGGAAGGAGAGTGAACAGGCCAACCATAACATCGATCACGGCAACAGCACCACCACAACCAAACAACACACAACAAAGCAACAACATAGCCAGCAAATAGCAGCAACACAACCACCAACATCAACAAAAAACGCAGCAACCACCACAAAAACATCAAACCGAAACACAACAAACACAGGCGAAAAAATAAATGGCGCGTTTATCTCAAAGGCGACGAATCACCAAACACACACGAACGCCAACCATGGTTCCGGCGAAGATATGTACTGTTTGTACGGGTCCTCCGCAAAATTTCGTTGCGGCGGCTACAGCATCTGGATGGCCCACTTGTAGATCGTTATCTGTCCAATGTGCGAAGTTTTGGTCGTGGTAAATGGACCCCAAGAGGACAAATGGGTTTATGTTCAATGGTTGGTCCCCGGTGATGGATGTTTTGGCTCACCTCTCCTTTGCTGTTTGCCGGTCCGCTTCGTCTTTTTTAGCCTTTTCCTCCGCATCCCGTTTGCGCTTCGCACCGATCTCCCTGCGGTTACATGGAATGGGATGGGATGCGAATGGATGGAATGGGATGATATGGGACAGGGCGGGATGGGGTGGGATGGTATGGCGACGTGGGGTGCGCCAGCCAGCAGTCATAGGCAGGAGATCAAACGGGATGTGATGGAGTGAGATGGCGTGGGATCCGATGGGATAGGGTCGGATGAGAGGGGATGACAGCATAAGTTATGTTACGATGAATAGGTTCACTACGCAGTACGCAAGGTGATACCAAGTACCTGGTACATATCGTATGTGATATGGTGTTACATGATATGGTATGATATGATACGATATGTTATGACACGATATTGTACCAATTACACAAAATATAGGATATACCAGGTATCATAGCACGACGCCACACAACCTGACATTACACGACACGCCTGACATAGTTCAGGGCTTGACGTACAGCCCTGCAGTGATAACAGTCTGACAAAAAAAAGGGACGTGGGGAGCTTCCTGTTTTCTGCACATCCAACAGTCCCTAATACGTACGAACAGACCGGTATACAGTGCCGGTCCCTCTATACTGTGCTGGTGGAGTAGTGCCGGTTGCCCGCTATAGCACCTGCGAAACCACATGGCCCAAACGAGAACCCGCAGCAGCAGAGGCAGTATGCGTAGTAGCGCCTGTTGCCACTGTGGCGCCGGTATTTCCGTATTTCCGGCTGCACGTATCGGTGCCATAGAGGAACCCCGTATGTACTCTTGTTTCTGTTTATTTTTCTGTTCGTTTCTTGCTTTCACCCGAAACATAACCCTATCTTCGTCGGCTTTAGTTTACATGCAACCACGCGCCATGTTTGAGGAAAACGAGCTAATGTGATAACATCATCCTCATCATCGCCATCACCATCACCGTCATCATTATCACCATCATCATCATCACCGTCATCATCACCGTCATCATCATCATCAACATCATCAACATCATCATCATCATCAACATCATCATCATCACCATCATCATCATCATCATCATCATCGTCACCATCATCACCATCACCATCACCATCATCATCATCATCATCATCATCACCATCATCATCATCATCATCATCATCATCATCATCATCATCATCATCGTCATCATCATCATCATCATCATCAATCTCACCGGAAGATGTTCTCGGTGGACTTGGTCTGTCGGATTTTGTCCGCGTGCGCAACTTTGGCCAGCTCGGCCACTCGCCCTTCCCTGACCTCCTGCGATGACCATTCCGTCGAAAAAAGTAAACAACGAGAGGGGGGTGTGATGGGCGTACAAGAACAAATCAAAAGTAGAACGACAGACGGGCGAACGGGGAAGAGGAGGGGAGGGGGGCGGGGGGAAGGGTTGCAATAAAATACGCAAAGCAGGCGGGGGAAGGGGAAAGGGGTCAACACTACGGCAGTAGCCATATTTTCAAAGGCAGGTTCTGTAGGGTACTGGTACTTTTGTAGGGTACTGGGAGAGTTACAGAACTCTTTGTGAAATCTCTGTAGGGTTTTGGGGTGATACAGAACTGTCTGTGAAATCTCTGTAGGGTACTGGCGTGATACAGAACTGTCTGTGAGATCTCTGTAGGGTACTGGGGTCTCACAGAACATTTTGTGAAATCTCTGTAGGTTACTGGGGTCTCACAGAACATTTCTGTACGGTACAGGGGTCTCACAGAACTGTCTGTGAAATCTCTGCAGGGTACTGGGGTGATACAGAACTTTTTGTGAAATCTCTGTAGGTTACTGGGGTGATACAGAACGTTCTGTGAAATCTCTGTAGGTTACTGGGGTGATACAGAACTTTCTGTGAAATCTCTGTAGGTTCTGGGGTCTCACAGAGTTTCTCTGTAGGGTACACGAACAACGTACCTACAGACGAACCCGGTACTTACCCCCGACAAGTAACAGCGCAATAGAACATCACGCCCTGTAGCACACAAAAGGACGTCTGCACCGCATGAAACACAATACTGATACTTATACTGAAGAGATTAACGTGGCTCATTCTACCCCACCCTACAGCGCCGCCCACAAGTGTTGGTCTTCCTCAACTTGAAGCTAAATAGCACGAAGAAAAACGGTTGGACTACACCTGCTGTTGACGCGTCTCTACCCTGAGGTACAGCAATGCGCGAAGAACGACAACAAGAGAATCAACCGCCGTAGCTGCGCAGCACGTAGCCATTGTCGTTTATCGCGAAAAAGAAGTGCACCAAAACACGTACGTCTCACTCTTCCACCTTTCCACTCTTGGCAATCCGACTTAACACACAAAACAGTTCAATCTGATACATAAAGAAAGAAAAAAAAGGCTGGTCATCCGACACCCGCGACTTTCACAGGCCGAGGTTCGTGCTAGTGTTGTGTACGATGTCGAAGGCAGCCTCAGCTGCTGCCAGGTCAGCATCCACCCCGGTGAACCGTGCCGGGAGAGCCTTGCGAATGTCCTCGTCGGCGATGACGGGAATGTTTTGGAAGTCAGGGATGTGCTTGTAGTTGGCGTGGAGGAACATGATCATCTCTACCCAGTAGGTGTCCATGCGGCTCCTGTGGCGTGTGAGGAGATCAGCGCATTTGCTGAAGTCGCGCTCTACCTGCGCGGCACCCGCCTGGTTCCCAAACACTTGCTGCGCTACTGAGGTCTGCACCGTCGCTCATGTTCCCTCTCAAGCTCTGTACAGAAAGGCGTTCTGTAGGGTATTGTGTGATTGCCTGTAAGCTGTGGCTGTGGGGTCTTCTCTTCTTCGGCCTTCGGCGCGATCCTGACGTCATACCTCCGATGTGCCGAGGGTACAGAACTGTTTGTGAAATCTCTTTTGGGTACTTCTCTGTAGGGTACTCGGGTCTTACAGAACTGTCTGTGAAATCTCTGTAGGGTACTGGCGTGATACAGAACTGTCTGTGAGATCTCTGTAGGGTACTCGGGTCCCACAGAACTTTGTGTGAAATCTCTGTAGGTTACTGGGGTCTCACAGAACGTTTCTGTACGGTACGGGGGTCTCACAGAACTATCTGTGAAATCTCTGTAGGGTACTGGGGGTGATACAGAACTTTCTGTGAAATCTCTGTAGGTTACTGGGGTGATACAGAACGTTCTGTGAAATCTCTGTAGGTCACTGGGGTGATACAGAACTTTCTGTGAAATCTCTGTAGGTTACTGGGGTGATACAGAACTGAATTGTGGTGATCTGTCGGTACTTACAGAGGAAATTACCCCCGGTTCCGGTCTGTGAGTACCCTACAGAACGCGCCTGTGGATATTTTCAACATAATTACAGCAGTATGCATAGTTTTACATTAAGTATAATCAGTCTACGGCAGTAGCGTTACATGCAATACCTCTGCAGCAGGAGTGACAGTACTAAGACCGAAACATCACGCTACCTTGCAAAGATGAGTATCGACCCATAAATTGATCGAATCTACAGCTGACGTATTTGAAACATCTTTTCAAATATCACCAGCGTTACACGAGCAAGTAGCAGCAGAATAGAGGTCGCACTTTTTTGCTTTCCGTCATATCTATCCCGCTGTTTGTGGAATTTGTCTCTCTTACCTGAAGGTGTATGAAGTTATTGATGTCGCGCGAAGCAACAAACTCCCTGTCCCCTGGATCGTTCAGCTTGATCACGTCCTTTTCGCATAGCGACAGCACAAGCAACAGAACAACAGAGAGACAAAGAGAAAGGGGGCGAGTAGATGAGACGCAGAACAACAGAGATAAACAAACAAGCAGAAAGGGGGAAGAGGGAGAGATGGGAAGGGAGAGAGCGAGAGGAGGAGTGGAAGAGAGAGATGAGGGTAGAGAGGCGGGGGGGGGAATATACGTACCAGGTATACACGAAGAAAGATGTCAGATATTGAGAGGGGGGGGTACTCAGTACATGCATAGTCGTAGTCTAGACTCGCATTCCTGCAACATCGGGACGGAGCATGTCGGGTTGTCACAAACCAGGCAGACATCGCATGCACCAAGCGCGAAGCGCCGCGAGGTGTTCAGCGAGTGGCATGAAGGATGGGCTGCATCCTACTCTAAGAACCGCTTGTGAGGCGGACTTCCGTACCTTGGGCGTACTTTCTTGCGTATCGGATGACAGCTTTGAATGAATTTATTTTGTTTTCTGGTGTGGCCACTTCCAGAGACAACGACGGGAATACTATGTGACCACCTCGTGGGCACCCTACCATGTGCACTCTATGAAATATTTGTATCAACACAAATGCACCGCAAAAAACGCGTTGGGCGCCGGGCAACATGAAAGCGTAGCGCTTGCACTTCGTGCCGCGACAAGGACAACAGCGCGAAACAAACCACACACGCACACGACAACGTGCAACACAAGCCCCTCACCCATTCCGAACATGCCTCAGGCGTTTCGCAATTCCCTCACCCGTTTCGTGAACGCCTCGCCGGTGAGCAAGTCGTTCCAACCCTTGGCCTTGAAGTTCAGTTCCTCCACCGCCTCCGCAGCGAAAACGTTCCCGGAAGTCTTGATCGCCACTATCCGGCTGTTGTCGTTGAACACCTTATTTATATACAAAAAGGCAGTACTTTGACAGATTACAAACAAGGCAGTAGGTTGTTGTCATGGCTACTACAGTATTAAGACTGTAGGCTACTGCACGTCCCGGTAAGTCTTGATCGCAACCATCCAACTGCTGTCGTTCAACACCTTATGAACATACGAAAAGGCGGTATCTTGACAGATAATTAAAAGGCGGTAGGCTATTACTATGGCTATTAATAACGCTGTAGGCTATATGCACACGATCGGGGAAGTCTTGACCTCCAACATCCGGCTGCTGCCGCCGAACACCTTACGTATATACCAAAAGGCGGATTCTTCGTAGATATAACCCTTTCCGGATATCGGAGAGGGAAAACTGAAAAAAAAAAACTGAATTATTACTACAGCTGTGAGTCGGCACGGCTTAAGCCACCTCCTACTTACTACCAATAGGCGGATGAACAGTGAGTCGTTTTCCTGAGGCGCCGGCTAGATTGGGTTTCTATTCTCGTACGATAAAGGAAGGGTTGTTTGATGCGGCGTGCGTCCTCTTCTTTGGGCGGGGCCCCCTCGGTCGGGAGAGGCTGATTTGGCTCGCTTCGCTCTTCTGTCTTAGGTCGGCCAGTCGCCTGACCATCACCTGGTTTCGGCAGCCGACTTGTTGACTAAAGTCACGTAGTTGGCTAACGGCACCTACCGAATAGCTTGTTGTCGTGAAATCCTGCCGACTCACAGTTCTATTGGCTATAGGATCGGTCACACGAACCTGGCCGGGCTAAAGGGGGGTAGGGGATGCGTCCGGAATGCAACGTAGGTAGGGAGACGTACGGCACGCGGAGCACGTCGGTACTGGCACATATCGTTGCTGCTTCGCGCTAATCTTAACGCCTTCACTATTGGAAACCCCTTTTGGTGATAGATTTACTTGCAGGTAGTATATGGAAGATTTTGGGGCTCTAAAGGGGTTAAGGGACTGATGATAGTGCCGCATTTGTCGTTTTTAGGTCGTTATACTATAATCAAGTCCCAACAGGGTTAAGTCCCAAGCTTCGCGCTAATCTTAAGGGACTGATTGTGCCGCATTTGTTGTTTTTAGGCCGCTACACAATAATCAAGTTTCAACAGGGTTCTAATGGGTACCCCGATGTAAATGGGGGATTTTGGGGCTCTAAAGGGGTTAAGGAACTGATGATAGTGCCGCATTTGTTGTTTTTAGGTCGCTATACTATAATCAAGTCCCAACACGGTTCTAGTGGGTACCCCGATGTATACAGCTGTGAGTCGGAACGATTATCCGACTACAAAACTAATCGGTAGGTGGCGCTAGCCGATTATGTGACTTTAGTCGGCCAGCCGGCTGGCGAGGCCAGTTGATGCCCAGGCGACGTTACCGGCTACATTCAGACGAGCGAAGCGAGCAGAATCGCCCCCCTCCGGCCGAAGGGGGCCCCGGCCTAATAAGAAAGAACGCATCCCGCGAAAAGCCATCATTCCTAAGAGTGTGGAAACCGAATAAATCGGATAGTCGGCACCTCCCTGAAACGACTATTAGTCAGACTGATAACTAGATAGCGACTTAAGTGCTGCCGACACACAGCTCTACCGATTCAAGACCACCCGAGAGAAGAGCATTCGGGACATCAAGAATTATCCAATAGGCACATCCCACGATAGCATTATAAAAAGCCACATGTGGCCCACTACAGATAGGAAGCAAGATGGAGTTAAGCCTGTTTCGGCTTGTCACAGGGTGCTATGGAGTCGAGGCACCCAGTTTAGTCCACACCTTGAAGGTGACAGGGCAGTGCCATTTCCCGTCGGCGTTCTTCGAAATATTCAGCCGAACGAGGTCCTTAGGGGTCAGCGCATCCCCCGTGACCGGATTCTTCTTGTGCTTTCTGACGTAGGGCATGATGTTGAGGATGTCGAAAATCACCCCTTCCTTCGTGCACACCGGCGTCTAGCCAGGAGAAAACGCCGTCAACGGCAAAGCATGCGGCATCAGATTAGGGGTGAGTGGGAGGGTGGATGGGGGGTCGGCGTATGTCTCCACGGCCGTGGGGCGTTGGTTTCCACTGTACGCTTGCTTAACCGCAAGTTGGTTTCGGTAGGGCAACCAATCAACCTACCACACTCCAGCCGTCCCACGACTAGCTACCCACGTCACGCCCACGTTTTTCGTGTTTTCTTCGTGGCAAAAATAAGCAAGAGCAGGAGCTACATCAAGCTGCTGATTTTGACGCCAGTATGCCTTCTGCGGTGCTCAGGACAAAAATCACCTCCCCCCTCCCCTGCCCGTCCATGTATGCTCCTCTCCAGGAGTCAGCCACCGAATACTTCGACCGCAGACCTTGATCCCCCTCGCCACCCCCCTTCCCACCCCTCATGCCCTCCCATTGCTGCACCATGCTCTTTATTGCTGATTATTATTGTGCTGGTTGGTTCGTTAGTTGATGACCGTAGCAGCACCAGAGGACAAGTGACCCGAAACACATTAATCGTAACATGAACACGCGGATGAACGAACGAAGCTTAGGGCAGGTGTAGAAAATGCCTCACCTCGAAGGGTGCCAGAGAAAGGGCGCAGCAGTCAAACGCCAGAGGTCTCGAAGCGGCGTTCTTGCCCGTCTTCTTGCCTCCATAGTCCCTTTTCCACTATACCAGGTGTACAATACATCCATCCCACGGTGGTATGGTACGCGCATGTAGACGGGGCCAGGACGCGGCATCGACGACAAAGGACACGTGTGGGGGAGCGGGAGAACAGGGGGGGGGGGGGGCAGTGGAGGGGGGAGGAGGGGGAGGGGGAGGTGGGGGGGGGGGGAGCAGCATAAGGCTTTTAGGAACGACTGGGGTTAGGGATGGTGGTGCTTGTAGAAACGGTTGGTTCTACAGAGTGCGTTGAGGTGGTGGGCAGTGATATATTGCGCCTACAGCTTCGTGGCAAGAGTAAAAATATTGCCCCTGCTGGTGCACCTTCTGGTCGTGAATCGCGTGTGGAGGCGGGGGCGGAGAGTTCGCCGAACTTTCCCAACCTTGCCTAATGTGCCTTTAGGACTCCTTGTGCGATTTAGATGTTTTTGTAACTACTTCGTAGCAGGGATTCGAACCAAGGGCGTGTAAAGGGTGATGAAGGGCAACAACATACATGGTAGCTGATAATTTCAGTAGGAAGATACTCTGTATCCCGGGGGGGGCGCGGGGGGAGTCGACACTATGCCTTGGGTCTCGAGCAAGGGCAACCAGCGAGTCCAACGCTGGTGGTCCAGGATCAAACACACTCTAGAAGTATCATACTATACCTGCGTATTCGTATACTGCTACCCGCATGCATCCTACGGCGCGGGCATCAGACCACGGCACAACCAGGCACACGAGACGATAGGACCAGCCGGGCGTGCCCGACGAAAACTAAACAGCTGCAGTCAGCGAGTGCTGACATACTAGACAACTACCGTGATATGCCATTTTTCGAGCGTTTGCTTCATGCTGACTGGACCACTGGCGACGACGAGAGCTCTAATTGTAGACTATCAACAGACTAACCTAATATCATATCTACGACCCAGTAAGACACGAGACAAAAGGCCGCAGTAACGCACTACTGATGTACCGTAGGGGTCCCCCAGTCGTCAGTAGTGCCGGTTGCCGCGGTAGTGCCGGCAAAATCGCTCGACACAGAATGGCATAGTCTATACGTAGCGCATGCCGGCACGACTGAGGGGCCCCTACTGCTGTACCAAGAACCGGCCCTGGAACAGCTATGACGCTTCGTGACGACTGCTGTTGCCAACTACCAACTACTGTATAGCGTCAATGTGGCAAAAAGTAGCGGCACTTGTAGTACTGTGCAGCAGCAAGGGCACAGCAGCAGCAGCACGAAGCACATCAGCAACAGAAGAAGCAACGGCAGCTACTACTGCTACGTACTACTCGTCGTG
This sequence comes from Undaria pinnatifida, assembly GCA_012845835.1. Lineage (NCBI taxonomy): Eukaryota > Phaeophyceae > Laminariales > Alariaceae > Undaria > Undaria pinnatifida. Next base: position 10,175,947 of record JABAKD010000028.1, read on the forward strand.
CTGCTACTGGGCAGCTCAGACGTAGAGTTTGGCTGAGCCTACCCACCTGCAGTACATTCAAGCCGCCTGATTCGCTCGTCACCAACAACAGCAACCCAAACGCGGCAGCGGCAGCAATAGCAGCGGCAGGCAGCAGCAGGCAGCAGCAGCAGCGTCTATCATAACAAAAAACGTTTAGTCTCTCCCTTAAGCCCAGCCTTTCTCTAACGGCCCTTCCTTCACGAGCTCAAGGCGGTTCGATACGAAACCAGCCGTCTCCCTCCTCCCTCTCACCCGTCCACACGCCAGTACCCGCCAGAGCCCGCTTCGGCCATGGGCTCGTTCGTAATCACGAGCTATGCCGTGTGCTTTGCACGACTAGGCATATATTTTATAAAAAATATTTGAAGGACGTCAGCCGTGAGTTCGACGAATTTCGGGTCAAAACTCATATTTGCAAGCTGCGTTGTTGGTACTTGTAATATACTATATGGGTGAGTTTTTTATTGGGAGGGGTCCTATTTTTGGTCCACCATAATGGTTAGTGTTGGTATTTTTACTTTAGGTTGGGAATTTTGAGCTAGATCTAACATCATACTGGTATGTATTATATAAATTTATTACTGTAGTTTCCACTTTACTGCTCTATCACATGTATGGTAGGTGGTGTATTTTGCTTTTTCTCCCCCCGCTTTAATATCGGGAGGAGTACGAATACAGAGTATTAGAATACAGAGTATTATTAGTTATCCAATATGTCAATATTAATACAGCATTCGAGAATAAGTGTCGGCTACTCCCCAAAATATATTTGCACGTACGTGCAAGGTTTTCAGATTTGCACGTAAACTCAAATACTGCCCCTGCCGACATCGAGAGCAGACCTCCAGCCCCCCAAAGGGTTGGGTTGGGTTGGGGTTAGGGGTAGGGTTAGGGTTAGGTTTAGGGTTAGTGTTAGGGGCAGGTCTGGGGTCGGGTTGGTCTGGGCACCTCAACCGTCGTTTTGCGCGGACCTGCACATAGGGAGCCGCAATACAAAAATCGCTATTGAATTTACGTGCAAATTTGAATAGCTTGGCACGTACGTGCAACTTCGCGGGGGCTGGCAGGCTTTGCTTCTCTCGGAAAAGAAAATAGAAAAAACAACAACAGTATTTTGAAAGGCAAAATATCACTTGCTTGGGAAAGGCATATTTATGTGGAAACCCAGAAAAGAGACTGCTGGAAATTGGTGATCGGTGACCTGCTGTGGCTGTTTAAGACTGCTGTACAACCGCTCCTCGACATGCGTAGCTTCGTAGTTGGAAGGTGCGATCATAGATGCTGATGTGCATGCACACGTTGCTCCGAAAACGTTGTCTATGCCAGCTGCTGTAGTACGTTTTGTATAACACCGTTTCTTGATCCGAAAATGAACGTTTTCGGGTCTCAAAACCGTCTTGCACACCTGGTATCTTGATAGATCCGAAACTGGTGATTTTGCGGGTTCCATTTTCGGATAGTTTTCGGATTGGCCCCCGCTCGAAAACGGGGGTGCAGTGTTGGATAAAATAGTATCTGAAAAAGACGTCCGGACTTGGTTTTCTATGCGTCATGGGAGGGAACACGCGTGTACTAAGCCGAAAACAGCAGTAGTAGCAGCAGTACAAGACGCAAAAGACACCATCAGACATTCTATCGGCTGAGCAAGCAACACGTATCATTGGAGTACAGTACTCGCGCTGCTGCTGCATCCCGCTACCCGCGGGCACATATCTCCGGCCTCACCACGAGCCCATGGGATCGGATAGTGATGGTGACGACAACAATACGAGACCCTTGCTAGTCTACTTGCAGTCGCGATTGCAGCATTCGCCAAACGCAAAGCACACACTACTCGTTGTCGTCGAGGACGAGGACAACCGCCGTCTGCGACATGTTGATGCACGAGATCGACGGAAGCGAGGGGGAAGACAACCCTCCTCGCGCGAAGTGCACACGGCATGTTTTCCCTTGCCCCACCTACAAAGCTTCATCTGCGTGCGCTGAGATGCTCTGGTGCGGCGAACTCGTACGAGTACGTAGTCGAGCGATCGCCGTTTTTGAATATTTTGCGAGAAATTTCTCCCCAAAACAGTCTCTATATTCGGGTTTCATGACAATGGTTGTCGATCCGATTTTGCCCGTCGGGTTCTGAGACCCGAAAATCCATACCAGGTATCATTTTCGGATTCGGCTATGCTATTATAAGAGATGGCCGAATACCAAACACCTATGCACGGATCGATCCGGACAATTCATTTTCTCGTCGGCAAATACTAGCTGAGGATGGCTGAAAGGAGGTAGAGTATGCCGAGGGCGGCTTCTGGAGTGCCCGAAATCACAGCAGTAACGGTTCTATCAGCAGAGTGTGTGCTGCAATAATTCATACGCACACAAAACGATCAAGAAGAGCGGTGTTTTTCTTTCCAAAAGTACCCGCTGAGCCTCGTAGCCACAACATAATCAGTACAACACCATTACGTATACAGCAGTGAAGCGACAGTACAACAATGGCAGCACAACGGCAGCCGTGCTCCAAGCTCTCGCTTTTGTGCCAGTCACGGTGTACCAGGCACCTGGTACGTGTGTGTGCCAGTCACGGTGTACCAGGCACTTGGTACGTGTGTGGTTGATGTACAGCAGCAGCAGGAGATCTAACCACGACGAAACATTTTCACCTCCAAAACAACAATGAAACACACATCATCGGACCGCATACCACGGAAGGGAAGCGTACAGCAACAGCAAGAAGAGCAGTAGCCCATACATATATCATTGGAACACCTGTGTATGCCATTTTCGGCTTGCGACGCCCCGGGATGTCAAGTCAACCCCCATCCCGAAGGGGAACCTTGTTGTCGTACGAGAACAAGTCTCCTATTAATAATAAAGGTTGAGACTTCGATTCTGAATTCTGAACGCATTGTTTCATTGTGTAGCAGCAGTGCCAGGTACACTACACTGTGGCTATACATACAAATACATACCAAGCACCTGGTACTGTTATTATAGCACGGCGTACATACCGCTGCTTGGACCACTGCTGCTCGCTTGTACAGGTTCTGCTTTGCTGCTGCTGCTTTGCTGCTGCTACTGCTGTCGCTGTTCTCTACGAGTATACACCAGATATTACGCGATTGTTAGAGAAGTTGAATGGGAATGGATAGGAGGTCATCTGGTACACCAATGAGTAGGCCTTGTCTAACTTGTGAAAGAGCTGCTGAATGCCAGCTACTAGACAGGATTGGTACAAACGATGCACTTTAAATGATGCACACATACCAGATTACGAGGACACGAGTAAGTTCAGACAGCGATCGGTGATCGTGAAGCCCCATCACATGCAAAGCCTGTTGTGCCGCTGCTGTACCTCGGTAGCAGTCAGGAAAAGCCTGTCCTTCGAGTGTTGATTTCGCCCCATCCTCTTTCAGTATCGATGCTTTTGTCCGCTCCTTAATGCACCAAGAATTCCAAGCGATGAATACCCCTTCGTGCCGTCAAATGTACCAGGATCGTCGAGCAGCACTCAGTTTCGCGTTGTCACCTCGAGTCTTTTCTTGTTCTGCAAGGCACTTGTAGCGTTACATACTTGATACTTGAACATCGTTTTGAGACAAGACATCCTAAACATTTCGGCTGGAACTCCCAATCCTAAAAAAGTTGAAAACGAAGCCGGGCCGGGGGCCGGGACTCCTATGTCACGATTCGTCGGTGTGGTGTCCGGTAACGCTTGAAGATGCGCCGGAGCGCTTGAAGTTGCGTCGGAGCACCCCGAGGGCTGTGGTTCGATTCCCGGTTGTCAAGACTTCATCAACGAGGACCTCAAGGTCGCTGTTGGGGCTACGAGCGGCGATTTTTTTTCATTTTTCGCTCAGAGCTCAGCTTCCACCCAAACGCCCACACACGCACACTCGTTCGCACCGATCACCCAACAACTCTTCTCCCCACCTCGAGCCTCGTCATGCCCTCCTACTCAGCTCTCCGTGTTCGCAAAGCTACACGGTGCGGGACTACAAGCTAACTATGTTCTGTTCCTCGTGGCTGGGGGCGGGATCTAACCACGCGAAAGGATGGTGTGTCCTTCCCTTCTCAATTCTACAATAATAATGGGCCCGAATCAACGAGGAACTTGCCAAATCGAACGTTCAACTCGCCACCTTCCCCCCAAGTGCCAGACCCCTGCTCGCACACACCCACGAGTAAAGTCCCGTACTCAGGTCTTCTTCCTTCTTCTATCAAACCCTTCCCAGCCTCTGTCTTCCTAATTCAACCAACTGGTCCCTTACTGACTCGATAAACCTCTTCCCCACCCCCTCTCTTCAATCCGGCCAACGATTCAGTACCTCTCCACAAACCCCAGATTTCCTTCGTTCAATCTTCCCCTTTTTTTTTTTAATTTCATGAAAAATACACGAAAAATTCAACTTTGGTATCAAGGAACGGCGCAGTGCGTTCTAGGAAATAAAAAAATTCAAAAAACGCAAAAGGGTCAACGAACACCCGTGGGCAACGACCGAGGCGAGCGATGGCTCGCGTCCTCCCCGGAGCGCCGCAGCTAGCCGCAGATTCTTTCGGCCGGCAGCGGCTTGGAGGCTATGGCTCTAGGTGTCTCTTGGATGGGCTGGCGCCACCCCGCCGCCCGACACGGGCAGCAGCGACGGGGATATAGCGGTCGAACTTCTGAGCAAAGTCATCATGTGGTAGTTGGTCGTGTAACGTTCGAGGTGTAGGGCGACGAAAAACTGGCTTTGCGGCGGTCTCGGTTGTTTTCGAATTGTCGCAGGCGGTCTACGCTGTGCTAAGGAACTTTGGAGGCCGCGCTGCGGCTGCTCCGGTGGTCCTACCTCTCGCAATGTTGGCTTCTCGCCTCTCAACCAGCCGACGACATGGCACCAATTCGCGTGGCCGGCTTCGGTTACACAGAACAAGCCATCTCTAGGTGGACAAACTCCCTAAATTCAATTTAGATTTTCGACTAAATTCGACCGAGAAAGCCTTTCTTTACTTCTTTGTTGGATTTGATTTTTCGTAATAATTCTGAGAATGCCTGCTTGGTGATTCATTTCTTGACAAATCAGATGCAAATTGAATGAAATTCTATAAAAAAAAATCGAAATTCGATTTTGCAAGTTCCTCGGAAATCGAAAATCCGGGGCAAAATTGTGCAAAAAAGCACTGAAAGAAGGTACATATATATTCATCCACTATTATTTCGTTGAAGTTGTTGTTGTTGTTGTTGTTCTCACATTAACTCGCATAAGCAAGTCCGTGGTCACAGGAGAAGTATAACTGTACAGAGTAGCGGCTACGGTTTAAGAGAACATTTTCAAGAGAAAGTACGGATTTAGTTATTGGCTTGTACCAATCAAAATCCATATACAAGAGAATTCCTATTGCTTCCGAGATTCTCTCTTAAATCGAACCATTTGGAAACCACGTGGACACACAAATCACACACACAGATTGTGTTCAGGCCGACAGGTCGTGAGGGTAGCGTTAGTTTCTTGGGTTTGCAATGTTTGTGTCATTTGTAGGGCGAGTGATGTCTCGATAATGTGAAGTTTTTTTTTTTTCGTTGACTCGTGTTTTGTCGGGGGTTTAAATCGATGAGATGAGAGGTTGAGGGTGTTGTGTTGAGGGTACGGTGGGAGGAAGGGGTGCAGTGTGTAAACGGGTGCGTCTTTCTTGAGTGCTGGTGCATTCGTAGCCTCGTGTTGTCCTTCTAATAGAAGAGGTGCGAGCATGAAACACACCTACCTAAGTCCTATAAAACAACAAAACCACTACTGCTGTACCGACTTTGCGTGTGTGTCCACGCGCAAAATGTGCATCGCATGACACGACGATGATTTATTTTCCAAGCGCAGATCCACCAAAAGTGCACCACGTACTTGGGTCCACGTGCTCGCCAACCAAGAGAATGAACGGTGTTTGGAGGTAGCCCGACGTGGTAACGCTTGCTGCGTTACGCGACATTGAATGATACACTCTCTACGACCTCCTACGACATATAGTTCGGACAAGAGCGTGTCTCTCTGGCGCGCTTTTGATTTGGCTACGGTATAAAAGAATATTCTTTTATACCGTAGCCGAGACGGTATAAGAGAAAGCCGGATTTAAGAGAGAGAAATTGGCTTGTACTGACCCTCTCTTAAACCGTAGCCGCTACTGTAGTCGTAAAATTGGAGCTCCACACAAAAGGCATTTTCTTCTCTCGAGGGAAGCGGGGATGCCCACCCACGGAAGCCCGCCCACCAGCTCACCCTGCCTGCCCCCCTCAACCCTCGCCGGTACAGACGCGAGACTTCCAGGCGCCACTCAGGTGAGCGCCGTCGATCGTTACTCGGGATCCACCATGACACATCGAGTTTGCCCGTGGCGGAAATTGCGCGAACCTCGCGCGTTTATCCAGGACCCCGTAATTTTCTCACGAACGAACTTTTTTCGCGCGTAGACTCTTGTGAGGGGGATCACAACAACCCTTCTATGAAAAGCGAAAGCCGCCGCCGACATCACCACCCTCTCGCCCCGGGCAAAGCCGGGCTTCGGCTCTGCTAGTGCTGACCGACGGTTCCTTGGCCGAACCCCCGATCTGCTCCCTGTTTATTTATTTTTTTCACGCCGAGGGCAAACCTCTCTCTCTGCCGCAAAACCTGTCCAAGAATGTGTCCACACAGAAAACAGCTTATTTTTTCGTTTGTGGCCACCAGAAGGGCAGCAGATGCTCCTGTCTCCTCCCAGGGTCTGATTTTGCCGACTCGGGGAGCGAGAGCATGCAAACGTATCTCTCGAGCGAACCCCCCCAGGTCGATCGCGCATGCTCTAGTCCGAGCGTCCATCCGCCCATGGTCTCGCACATGCCCAGCTAGGACGCTGAGTACCCCTTTGCGCCCGCGGAGACGCGCGTTGGGCGGCGCATTTGTTCAGTGCGACACTCTACACTGAAAAATAAATGTTTGGCTCTTTCAACGATGCTTGACGTGATGTGTTGTTTTTCGTCTGATTTTTCAGGTCTATTTTAGTTTTTCGTTTTTTTTTTCTCAGGATATCTGTTCAAATTTTATTTCGATCCGCCGCCTCTGGTTTTGGTGAAATACGGGGTAGCTATTATATTGAGTAGTTCGTGCACAATGACTTGAGAAACGCCGAGTACTTTATACAGATGCGTAGCTTGATGCGAGATTTTTACGCAAAACAAACGCACTCAAATTAAACGCAAAAGACACGTCGGTGAGCTGTGAGATGGAGAATTTTGTCAAAACTCGTATTTTATACTCGAGTGCAAGCTAGAAGCGTGATGGCTTCGATCTGGGTAAGGTTTTAAATTTCTTTTTTTCGTTCTGTTGTCGTCCTTCGTTTTATTTCTTTTTATTTGTGACGACAGCGACAACGACAAAACTCTGTATCTGTGCAACTCACAACAGCAGCTTCTGTCCATCGATATCGGGCTCTCCGAATCCCTCCTCTCCCGGCGTCTCTATGTGGTGCTTTCTGTTTGAGCAGCCAGCGAGCTAGCCCTTGAGGATGTTGGTGTTGTTTTTGTTGTTGCTGTGTTTTTTATTTTGCCGCTAGGATTATCATTCCACGGGACATTGTTTTTCACGTACCTTTTTTCTCTTTTCATTTTTGGCTTCTTTTTTTTTTTTTTTTTTTTTTTTTTCCTTGGATCCTCCTCTTGTGTCGTTTTTGTTCATTGTGTCTCGAGGTCTAGCGTTGGTTTTTCTTTCTTCTTTTCTTTTTTTCATGTCGTTTTCGTTTTTTTGTTTTCGGGGTCTAGAAATGGTCTCGCATCGCGTCGTAACACGTGGGTGCTTGCTTCCCCATGTATCGTACTAGGTACCTGTAGACGATAACCTGCGGGTTACGATGTACGTCATATTTTATCTAACACTCTGCTCACGTTATTGCTACGTAAGTAGTTTGACACGGCTGCTTGTGTGAAGACGGGCGAGATTTGGTGACAATGAACACCATCAGAGCGTGCACCTACTACTGGTCGTAGTCGCTTAGAGCAGCTTGCAGAGCCTGTCTTTTCCGTTTAGTTTTGGACTCGATCAAGAGAAAAAAATAGACAAACGAAAATGTCGTTTTTAACGGTCGATTGCTGCAGCTGCCCCACGAGGCATCGCGGGCTGCTGGTTCAGGGATAAGATTGTGCTCTCCATGTCGGAGTCCAACGCAAGCGTTTTGCGGCACGAGCTTCGGGTGAACTGGACCGCACAAATCGTTTATTTTGTCGTTCATTATATAGGTCCCCAAAGGATTGGGTAGGGATTGACGGCGGATGGTGAATATTCTTCCTACGATGGTTATCGACGCACGCTGAGTAGCTAGGGCAAATTATAGCCGGCTCAGTCATCTTATCAATTATCACTAGGCTTTTCAAGGCCACCGCATCCGGATGCGGCGCATTCAACCTAGATTCTTTCCACGCACATCACATCCATGCCGGTCTAGTCAACCTAAATTATTACCTGGTAGATAGATCTAGAGCCTTGGCAAGGCACAGCATCCAAGCACAGGTAACCTCATGCATATTGTTCGGGTCAAGGTTCGTGTCGGGTGGTCGACGTTGAGGGCAACTATATACAGGCCTTGGACTGCAGCTCTTTCTGCAGCTCCATACACTTTTCCAGTAACCCTAACCCCAACCCTGTACTTGTGCCCCACGTACAAGAGGGAGCAGGACGCGAAATAGGATCCGGTCCGGATGGAATGGGGACTAGAGATGTGTTGCCCAGATAAAATGAAGGCGTGGTATATTGAGCTCCCGATTTCAGCCGTTTCAAGCCTAGCACACAAAACACGATAACACAAGTGGGAGCAGGGTGCGAAATGGGATCTGGTCTTGACGTGATGAGGGTACGTAAAGGTGTTGACCAATTGAAATGAATGTGTTGACCAATCAAAATGAATGTGCGGTTTATCATATAGAACACCTCATTTTACCGTTTCAAGCCTGGACTCAAGATTACAATAATAGGACGTGGACTGTACTGTACTTGAATTCCGCAGTCCGTAGGTTATAATTATAATGTAAGTAAGCGCCGTCGTCGGCCTTCGGCGGCGCGGCCGAAACCCCCTTGAAAGTTGGCTATCAAGGTTCAGTTAGACTCATTTTGGGTCCCAGATAGGTGAAGCAATAAAAGCTACTGCTGTAATCGTGTGGCCACCAGACTATTGTTCATAAACAAAATGAAAAACGTCAGCTGTGAGCACGCGCGACTGAATGTTTTAAAACTCAACTTTGCAAGAAGCTGCGTGGTACATTAGATCTGTATTTCATTTATGATACTGTATAGTGTTTGTGAAGTAAACCTACGATATGGTTGTTGGTACACAGTTTTGTGCTCATGAAATATATGAAGGATATAGGTCGGTGACTCCCCTGGACGTTGTCAGCGTCAACAGGACGATTTTTCAAGAATGGGAAAAGACAAGCAATTAATAACGAAGCAATACATCCGAACGAGGGAAACAGGACGGACAGCACGACGAAAATGAAAACAAAGCAAACCAGACAACCAACAATTAGTCAGCAACAACGCAGATGACACCTCCCAACCAACGTCGGGGGCTGACACCATACTGGGTTCCAAATGCACCTGCGACCATGACTGGCTTACAAAGAATACGGAGTACCACCCATGTATAAATATATCTCACAGCTGACCTGACGTCTTTCAAGTAGTTTTGTAAATTCTGAATATAATTTGTTGCAGGCGGGGCTGGCTGCCCGCGGTTGAAGATTCGTTGAAGTGATGATTTCCAAATCGAAAAAGGTTGTCCGCTTTCCATTTTTCGGTCTCTCCCGTCGCCCGTTACTCTCGTGTATAAGTTGCAGTCGGCGAGTTGCTGCAACGCAAAAAAAAATGGACTTTCGACGTCACGCTTGATGTCATGTTGCTTTTTGCGTCCAGATGCTTCCTAGGTTACCGACCAAACTTCCTTGCGCCCCATAACGCCGATCGCGTAACACGCACAGATGAAGCACGTCAGCACGTCGTATCACCTCGCCGCCTAACGCCTTCACGATTTGAAACCCATTTTACGGACAGCTAACCTTGGAGTTGTATTGGGAGGGTTTGTGGCTCTGGAAGGGTAGGCCGAAAGTTGATTCTGATATTGCGCGCATGCATGGGAGTGCCGTGCCCCCCTGCACCGGCGGGGGGTTCGTTTGCGACTAGATGCTAAATTACCGCCTAAGGGTTACGTTGGTCATGCCGTACCGCTGCTCTGTCATTATCCTGTTAATTGGCGAGTAATATCAACAGATGAAGGCCGTGTCTGCCGTGAAAGTCACCGATGATGAAATAGCATTTGATCTCTACCCGATGTGTGCAAGATCTTCCTTCCCGTGACACGGACAGCGAACAGTACCCTTGGTACGTTGATAGTCTGCATGGTCTACAGGTCATGTTGCGCGGGGAGAGCGTGACGATCTGAACGACCCGTGATATCTAGCCCATATTTACTGGGTTGGGTCTATGTTACACGGATCCTGCACAACATAACATAAGGACATGTCACATGATCTAGATGATCTACAGCAGATCGTGATCCATCTGTACGATGTGAGAACTCTTGGAGTATGAGAGCGTGTTGGGTCCATACTATTTATCGTACATTGAGTTGTAGACGAACTGAAATACTAACAACCAGTAATTATTAATGTGTAGAGCCGGCGTGCCGATTGGGGAATGGCTGTTCCTGTGTTCACCTTTATATGATTATTGATGACTTTATGGCGCCTGGTATGTATTATTCCAAATCTTCAACATGGCAGTTTTCGCGACCACGGGCTCGATTAGTTCTCGTGAATCATTTGGTGGTGGGCTTATTTTGCCAGTTCTCTGCACCCCGCCTCGATCTCGCTTCTTTACGCTGTCAGTGGTTGCATTACAAGCGGTTAATGGTACTCTGTGGTCCCTTCTTGATCCTTATGGTATGGTAGAACACCAGGTATTGATTGCGGGAGGAGTGCAATGCATGTAGCGATAATTTGGTTCGTACACTGGTTTGGAGTTTTTCTTACGATGCTGGCTAATGATCGCAGGCGACCTCCGCTACACTTGCCGGCAAGACAAGTAGACCGCACCCCGCCGTTCGTCTGGTGCACGCAATGCCCTTCTATCGGTAAAGACCTGACGGGCTCTTCCCTGCATCATGGGCTCCAAAATTATCGATAGACCCTTCGCCCCATCTCTCCCTGCCCTCCTGTCCCTTCTGACACCCGTTTTACCCGTACAGCCCGGGTAGCTTCGTGTGACTTGCGGTAATGGTCACATGATTCGACCTAAGTGCTAGGGTCTATGGTCTTACAGATTATTGCCATGAATGATGCCATGACCCCCCCTCCTCCCCACGCCTCCAGCATCTGATTCTACTATTGTGACACGTTTGATCGATCGTTGGTGCCAGGAGGGTCACGGGTCGAAGAAACGAGTTTCAGTCTTCCGTCCTAAAAGCATCAAGATGACCCCACCCGCGGCGAAGAGGAGGCGTTCGGTAGACCACAGCGAGTCGACCAGGAACCTGAATGTCGTGAAGGGTGGCCTCAGCATCATGTGCCCCGCTGTGAGTTGCACTGCTGTGCTTGCAACTATGATGTTGCATTAGTAGGGGGTATGCAGTCGTCGTCTTACCGTCTTGTGTCGTGTGTTGACGCATGGCGGAAGATTTTTGTTGTTCCCTCTGACGTGCTCCGTCCCTGCCGCCTTTTTTTGTCACGTTTTCAGTAACGACAGTTTTACGAGCGTGCTATTAATACATATTTGATCATCATATCGTACATGACATATTCTGTTGTATATTTACTCTTTTTTATAGTTGTTGTGGCTCTGGTTGGTTATTTAAGATTTTTGATACAAGTGTATGTTACCGTTGATTTCATTTTTGACACTTGTTGCCGAGATTCCGCCGGCATGTCCAACAGTGTCTGTACAACAGCGACAGCAGTGCTGTAGATGTAAACAATACTAATAGTAAGTGATTCATCTCCGGAGTTGGTGTCCTCGCCCCTCTTTTGCCTATTTTGACGTCGGAGATGTCGGAATATCGTACCCTACACGCTAACTCTACCCTATTTTCGTTTTTATTGTTCCCCCGCGCCGTTGTATCCGTCTTCCGCCACCAGATTTTTGTACGTTGTTCTTAGTACTCTGTTGATTCATGTACCAGGTATCATAGTTATCGTCAGTGTTATACTTGGTGTTGTACAACGTACCTTATGCAGATATTGTCCGGCTCTCTAGCTGGTGCAATGATTTGTCCCCCGAAATAGAGAGGTGCCATGGCTTGTGTTTTTGCCGGGCGTATAATGCGGCTTGAATTTAGGCGAAATCCTGTCGCTATACTTTCCATGCCCCCTCCGTTGTTTTCGATCCCTGCTTGCTTGCGTGCTTGCTGCCTTGCTGCTTTGCTTGCTTGCCGCCCTGCTTGCTTGCTTGCTTGCTTGCTTGCTTGCTTGCTTGCTTGCTTGCTTGCTTGCTTGCTTGCTTGCTTGCTTGCTTGCTTGCTTGCTTGCTTGCTTGCTTGCTTGCTTGCTTGCTTGCTTGCTTGCTTGCTTGCTTGCTTGCTTGCTTGCTTGCTTGTCTTTATGTGCGTGACCGATTCATCCTGAATATCTTCTATTGGTGTGCTTTGCAGGACTCCATGGGCATGCTGATCGGCAAGGGTGGCTCCGGCCTGCGCGGCATGCAGGAGAAGAGCGGCGTGAAGGTACGGTTCGTGCTGTAGTCGTCGGCGGTGGTGCTGACAGTGTGGTTGTCGTTGCACCGCCAACATGTGTTCGTTTTGCGGTAACGTGATCATGGTCTCCTCCCGTACCAACGGTTGATTGCCGCCCTCAACGGGTTCTTGTGGAGAGATTGCTGACTTCTGATGAGGACGGCATATTACAGACGAAATAGTCCACCGCCTCCATCTCTGATTTTTCAGTTGTTGCTGGTTACCAACGACGTCAGCTAAATACAGCCGTATGAACCACACCACACTGTTTTTTTTTTGTTTCTGTGAAGTCCATTTGTTGGAGCGGTTAGCTTGCGACGCCAACTCAACCCTACGAGTTATTGCTGACGACGAAAATATAATGGGTGTGCAGCGTTTGCAGGGGAGGCGTATTTTCACCAGGGGCCCAACAAGACATATCGAAATCTCTTTTCCTTTCGGTCAGTCGCATGCGATTTTGAAAACCGCTCAGCACCTGGTACCGTAGTACCGGTATACACATTTCTGCGTTACCGACGACGATAGCTGACCACCGACGGACGAACCCTGCCATACATTTTTCATTTTGAAGGTTACTCTTCAAGAGACGAAGTCCATGCCGGAGGGCGCCAAGGAGCGTGGGGTGGGTCTATCGGGAAGCCTGCCCAACGTTGCCGCGGTTGAGAAGATGATCTTCGAGAAGCTCAACGCCCGCAGGGTGACCAGCCTGGCTCCTTCCCCCGCTGAGGTAGGTGTTGTTTAGTTGAGGGTGGGGGCGCGCTTTTAGCCTAATATCCTGGATGAGATTCTCACTTGCCATATTAATTTAGTCTTCTTGAATAATACGCCAAGGTGAAGACGTTGTTCTGAATATCCCACTTATCTGGTTGGTAACAGCAATTTATTCTGCGGGATCACGATTCTCTGGAGCGCCCGTCGATCTGTTGATGCATGTGAGCACCTGGTATGTGTTTGACGTCCTTTCTCGCGTGTGTTCGAGCCCGAAACTATTCTACGGTTATTTTTTTTTAACCTATGGGTTTTCTCACTCTTTCCTCTGCTTGTTCCTGTATCGTGTTTTTGTTCGGAATGCAGGAGGAGTTCGAGCTCGCCTACAAGGAGGCAAAGGAGGCGGGTGTCCCCGTGAGCGCTATCACGGAGGACGACTCCGACCCCGCGAAGGTGACCGTGTCCCGCTGGGTCATGGACAACTCCCTCTGCGGCTGGCTCATCGGCAAGGGCGGCAGCGGCATCCAGAACATCGAGGTAGGTTGTGTGCTTTGGAGTTAACTTACAAGATGGAGGGGGGAAGGGGCAAAGAGGGGGTATTGTTGTGCGCGAACCAAAAGGGTTTGTGTTGGAAGGCGGGGAGGTTGGGCGAGGAAGGGATTGGAGAGGCGGAAGAGGTGTTGGGAGAGGCAGGGTAGGGTGAACAGACTTGAGGGTGCCGGGGGGGAGATGGGTGTTTTTCGAGGAGCTTGTATTGCGACATTAGGTGACTGAAGCGCGTTGCACGGTGTCATGTTATCACATAGTAGACCTGAGCATCTGGTGATGCTTTTTGGATGCCAGCATTATGTCATGTGTTGGATTGTTTTTCACGCAGAACCTTGCTTGTGTTTGGGTTTTGATGCAGCTGTAATTTTTTCTCCTGCTCAATCGATCTGTTTTGCCGTTTGTGTCGCTCCTGTGACACCCAGACCTCCTCTGGCGCCGAGGTGCGCGTGGCGACGGAGAAGAGCATGACCAAGGAGAGCGGAGAACGCATCGTATACATCAAGGGAACTTCCTTCCAGCGCGAGAAGGCCCTCGACATGATCAGGAGCAACCCTAAGGTGCGGTACTAATGATAAGAGTTGCGCAAAACGTTCGTCTGGGAAGCAAACATGCTACATAGGGGACCGCGGCTTGACAGCCCTCGCCCGTTGTTGCTACATTAATAATTTGCACGAGGGTATTCTATAGTATGCACCATATTTTTTGGCGGTTGCATGACTTGCTGCGGCTTTGATATATACTTGGCCTGGACCTAGCACCACGCGTATAACAAACCCCTACATCTATGCGACCTAAATCCCTCCCCGCTCCCCCCACCTCCCCCACCCCTCCTCCCACCCCCACCCCCCCCACCCTACTCCCACCCCCTCGGAACACTCCGCCCTGTACTCACTGGTTGTACGACTTACAGGATATACATGATGAACTGGTGCATTCTTTCCAAAACCGCCACATTTACCCCCTTAAAATATTGTGTAGTTTCCTCACAGATTAAGCTGCCCCGCCCCCCCCCCCCCCCACCCCCCCCCCCCACCCCTCTCCTCCCGCCCCCCATGATCAACTGGTGCATTCTTCCAAAACCGTCTGATTTAGGTTCACGCACAAATTGAGCTACCCCGTCGGTCCCCCCCGCTCCCGTTTGATCAAAACCAGGCCCTCACGTCCTTCAAAACTCTCACCGGTTATTCGACTTACAGGATTCGCTTAATAAACAGATGCATTTCCTTCCACAGCTGTCAGATTTTGGCCCCTCAGAAACGGCTTTTATAGTTTACGCGCACAGACTGACTTAACATCACCCTGTTGACCCTGATAGCTACACTGTAGTTGCAAGGGGAGTCGCCGACCTATATCCTTAATGAGAACACACAACCCGTAATACGCGCGATCGGAGTATCACACACCGCTTGCAAAGATGAGTTTCGACACAATATTCGATCTCACAGCTAGAGTGTTTGTTCTTTTTCTTTAATATATATATATATACTGTACGTGTACCACTTTTAGATTGCTTCATTTTTGCTCTGGGATATTCTTCGACTCCAGAGTGACTGGAGCCTGTCATGTGACCACGGACTTGATTATTCGAGGTAATGGGAGAACAACAACTAAACAAAAACAATGTAAGAGTAGGTTCAGGCCCAAGACGCACCAAATATAACCGGTCCCATGGCACCGCAAACAGGCCCAAGTCATTTTGTTTTGCGCTGTTAGGAAGGCCTTTAGTCGACTATCCAATCGGTCAACCCACCGCTGAGCCCATGTATCTGTATTCCCGATTCGGATCGGATTGACCCCAACCCTACCCTACCTACCCTACCATACCAACAGATCAGCGGGCGCGTGGCGGGCCCTAAGGAGCCGGAGATCGCGGCGGTGCACGTGCCGTCTAAGGCCATCGGTTTCATCCTCGGGCACCGTGGGGCGTCCATCCAGGCCCTCACCGAGAAGACGGGGGCGCAGCTGAGGGTTGCTCCTTCCAGCGAGATCACCACCGGCTCCAGCGAGCACAGGGTGAGGGAGTGGGAGGGAGGAAAATTTGTTGTTCTTGGTGATGTTATTGACATGTCAGCATGCTCCCAGTATCCTTTTTTAAAAATCCCGAATCACTGCTGAGTTTGAGCAGTAATCAAACCCTGAAAGAGTTTTGCGGCATTGCGTGCGTATTGTGGCTCCAGTATCCCCCCCCCCCGAAGATTGTTGACATGGTCTCCGCTGCCCGGGTAGTCTGTGCTTTTTTGGTGGTGGTGGTCGTTCATTTTTTTTTGTACCGACCGATGGTGTAGGACCCGATACGAGTAGCGTGTTGGTTCTGCTGACGTGGCAAAAATGTGGCCCGTATACTGCTCCGTTTCGGCTTTTTGTTGAGTGGACCCGCTCGAGCGTAGGCTGTTGGTTTGGATGAAGGTGTCGTTGTCGTTTCGTAACCCCCTTCCCCCCTGTATTCGCGACGCTTACTAACCGGAACCTTGGAGAGTCCTTGTTTTTTGTGTCCAGGCTTTTCGCTTCGCTGCTCGCCCTTAACGCGGTTTTTTGTCGATGGGTTGCAGGTGGACATCACGGGCGGCCCGCAGCAGATCGTGGCCGCCAGACACGCACTCGCTGCGCGCATAGAGGAGTGGAGGAAAACGAACAACCCTAGCAGCGACCCGGAGGAAATCGAGTACTCCATCAAGGTAAAACATGCATACCGTGCGCGGACCGCCAGTGCCACCGCTCCTCAACCCCGTTGCCCTTAGTATCTAATGCTGCAATGAGGACTATAATAGTACCAGTTACTCATATCTCATTTGAAGCTGTCTGCCATTTTGATGGTGCTGTTTGATTGGACATGATCATACGGCAAGGATTTACGGACTAGAATCTGCCATGTACTGTGCGCTAGTAGTTTGTCGTGTAAAAGAAGAAAACTGCTCTCGCGAGTTGTGTATGTTGGGGGGCTGATTATAGTTCGGCCCTCGATCTGGAAGCAATTCGTCCCTCAACGTGGTTGTTTTGTAGAAAGTTTACGTTTTGAGTGGCTGAATGTCCTTCGTTTGTTTATGCAGATCGCTGTGCCCCAGCCTCTGGTCGGCCACATCATCGGCAAGGGTGGGCAGTTCGTCAGGGAGGTGCTGGCCGTCACCTCTGTCCAGGTGGGTCTAGGTTTTATTTCTTCTTGTGTTGCTGACGCCCCCCCCCCTCCCCCCCCCTCCTATTGTTTTTTGAGTCCGTTCTCTAGCCGTTTCAAGAATCTGCTTTACTTGTATACCAGATACATTTATGTTGTCAAAAGGCACATGTATTCGAAACATAAGTGCCTCGTGAAGTCCCACGTGTTTTGTATCCAATAACGTGTTGGCTGTTTTTAAGGGTTATCGCTATTTATCAGTGTTTGGGCGTGGTTTGTTTTGAAACAATGTGCTGTTTTTTTTTTCTTGCTGCATATGCCGGTGCTGATTGCTTTTCCTTCTCCTGCGCGCGGCTGCTACTGTTGCTCTTTTTGGCTTTGTTCCTGCGCTTGTAGGTGAAGATCCAGCAAGACACCGGGTCGCCGACCCTTTGGGGGGACGCTTGCTGCGTGATGCTGTCGGGAACTATGGACAACGTGGTCAAGGCGCAGCAGATGATCCTTGAGAGGATCGGCAACATTAGCGACCGGCTGAAAGACATGGTGAGTTGGGTTCTGTAGTGCCGCTTCCTATCCTCTCCCCATGTCCCTTCTCTTCCCCTGCTTGTCTTGTCGTCCCCCTTCCTCCCCCCTCCTCGTCCCATTGCTTCGCAACACGCTCATCACCCTAATATTGTGGGTGATGGAGTGAAATTGAATTTTTCCGTTACGAATGCCTGTCGACGTTGTGTAAAGGATTCGGTGAGACGATGATGCTGTGTATGCTCCTATTTTCCTGGTGGTCTTGTTTTTCTTTGTGATTCGGCGTTGATTTCTCTGACGGTAATCCTGTCGCTGTTACTGCTACCGCATTGGTTACAGGTCCCCAACGCCGTGACCTTAAGCGCTGACCAGGACCCGGACGACCTCGTGCGCAAGCTTGAGGTCAACATCCAGCTTCCCGACGGCCCCCCGCCCGTCCAGGCTCCCCACCCCTTCCAGGTCAGGTTTCAACACGGGTTGGTTTTTTTTTTCTTGGCGCGAACATGGCAAATCTCGAAGAGCGTGGCCGTAGATGTTTGCCCCTTTTTTGCAAGTAAGGCCCGCTTTGCTTTGGCGTCGGTTTGTTAAAAGCTTAATTCATAAGCGCTCGTCCCAAATCGTTCGATTTTTTTTTCTACTTTTTGCTTTGGTTTCTTTCTACGGTCATTTTACCTAGGATGTTCCCTTTCGCGCATATCGCTCACACCCCTCTCACTCTTCTGGTCCCACCCGTTTTTTTTTCTTTTTTTTTCGTTTTGATGATGTGATGGCTCGCTGATGCCTAAGTCGCTCACCCTACTCCCAATGCTGGCCCTTCCCGGTCCCACTTCATTGTTTGTTGTTTTTGTTTCTTTAGCAACCCCCTCCTTTCGGACAGCAGCCGCCGGCCTTCGGATACGCCCCCCAATTCGGGCAGCCCGGACCTGGAGGACCGTTCATGGTACGTACCGCAATATTCGGGGGCATGCTCTGTTCCGCGCGTGTGTAATGTTCTCCTGTTGTTTTTCTGTTCGCTTTGGGTTCTGTTCCGGGTGCTCTTCTTTCTTTTGTTCGTTGTCTCTTCGCGGTAATAGGGTTGTTTTACCACGATTTTTGTATGGAATGGTATACTGTGCCAGATACAGTGCTTGCCTTTTGTTTCGTGGCCCTGCCGATTCCTTGTTCTCTTTTGCTCTTGTTCGTGAAAGAAGCGTAACATCAGCCGCCACCGTATGTGGTGTCAAATCATTGATGGTTTTATTGCCGGGTCCCCCGCTTCAATGGTCCTTTCTTGTTACGTTCCTGTTTTCTTGTCCCCGCCATTGCGCCAACAGCAGGGACAGCAACAGTTCCAGCCCCAGTTCCAGCCGCAGTTCCAGCAGCAACAGCCAGGGCAGCAACAGCCCTTCCATCCTTCCGGGCCCCTGTCGGGCCCCCCCGGAGACGTGACGGTTAGTCTAGCTGTTGATATTTTTATTTGAGACCAACTCGCTCCCCCCGCCCCTGTCGGGGCCACCCGGAGACGTGACGGAGAGTTTAGCTGTTGATATTTGGGTTCGAGACTTACTCGCTTCCCCTTCCCCTCCTTACCTATTTTTTTGTTTTATTGGCCACCCTGCACCCGTTTCGCATGGTGGACGCGTTTTTGTACGGGCGAGGTTAAAAACGTATCTCCACAAAGGTTTTAGGACGCGTTCCATTGCCGCCTAATATCCTCCCCACCTTACTATTAATACCTTCGCCTTTTACCTTGTTCTACCCGACCCTGTCTGACATTACCCCCCCCCCCCTCCTCTGTCGCTTTCCATGTAATTTTGTTGTGTTTCATTTTAGTTCACGTCCATCCGCCAGCTGAGCGCGCCGGGTCTGACGAGCGCGTCGAAACAGCCCGGGGGCATGATCATGCTCGTGGACAACGCGGTTGTCGGTTCCATCATCGGCAAGGGGGGGCAGACCATCCGCAAGGTCTCTACGGAGAGCGGCGCGACGATCCAAGTTCAGGGACGCGACGACGTGTCTCCCAGCCAACTTGAGCGCAGGGTTACCATCACCTCGGTAAGTTGGCCAGGGTGGGCGTGGGGTGAGGTGGATTTGGATGGGGTTCGGTTGCCGGTTGGAGTAGGGTGGCATCGGGTGAAGTCGGTGGGGGTAAAAACAACAAGCCAACAAACAAGCCAGTAGTTGCGTTTTTTTTTCTCGTGTTGGATGCGTCTTGTGTGTCTTGGTTTGGTTTCTTCTGTTTTTTCGTCACCTCAGCTATGGTCTCCATCATCCCACCCCCTGATTGCCATCTACGCCGGCCCCATCGCGCACCCCCCCCCCCCTTCCGACCACCCCAGGAGGAAATGTCGTCCCTCCTGAAGGCCGCCAACATGATCTGCGCCGTCTTGAGAAACAACGAGAAGATGTCGAACGCGGCTCGCCAGGGGGATGCCCCGGGTGGCGGCGGTGCCCCCCCCGGGAGCAACGGAGCTGTAGGTGGTGGCGACCGCGACCGTGGCGCACCCCGCGGTCCGGGTGGGCCGGGTGGACCGGGTGGGCCCCTTAACGGCCTTCGCGGGGCCTCCGGTGGACCCCCCACGGCGTCGCCGTCGGGGGGTGCCACCCCTGCGAGCTTCTCGTACCAGCAGCAGCCGGTGCCGGTAAGTGTTGAGTTGCATTAGTTAGGGTTCGGTTGTTGGCGCGGGAAGGAGCAGGGACAGGTTTCGGGAAGAGGGATTGTGGCGCTTCGGGCAAAGGCAGTTGACAGAGGGCTGAAGGTTTCCAAAATGCGTTCCGCCCGGTCGGGCTGCTTTCCAGACTTGGCCCCCAGTTGATCCCCGATGATGAATTCAATTTGAAGATCCATGTTGTGTCATTTTCGTGGACATTGGGGTAGGTGCCGTGCTTGTCTGTTGATTGTCTTGGCACGATTTCTGTGTTGTTGACGCCGTAATGTGGTCTTGTTAACTTTCTTCTCGCTCGCCGCTATTTCTTTACTCCTCTACCCTTAACAGGTCCAGTTCCCGCAATCCCCGGCTATGGCGTCTTACCCCCCTCAGCAGGGATTCGTCGCTCAGCAGCCCGTACAGGGAGGAGCCCCCGTCCAGCAGGTTTGTACGCTGGGCGTGCATCACTTAACTTTATCCAACCCTGCTTCCAAGCATCTAGTCTCCTGTGTGCGCCCAGTTCCTAATACGTTTTCGCGATTCTGTGTTTGACATTGCTTGTACCCTTTACCTTACCGTAAGCGTGATGTTGCGGTCACTTTTTCGTGGAGATTTGATTTTTCGTAGCCCGGGGAGCAGCTCTTGATATCCTTAGAGTCCGACGTAGGGCGGGCCTAGATTTTGCCAGCCTTCACGGTGGTGTTTTTTTCTTGAAATCGTCTTTTTCGTATCACATGGTTGTTTTTTGCTGTATGGCACCCAATTAAAAGCTGCAGGCTTTCTGTGCTACCTCGGAGCGACCGTTGACGAACGCGTTGTTTCCGGTTGTTTCCGTCTCGCCTACTCGGCCTCTGCCGGTTTAGCATTTGTTTGGCACCCTTCCCCCCCCCCCCGCGCGCCCTCTCATACCTGGTTTTGGTATTTGCCCCCAACCCTTCCCCCTGCTATCCTCGCCTTGCGCCCCTCCTCACCTCGCCTTGCGCCCCTCCTCACCTTGCCTTGCGCCCCTCCTCCCCACCCGTCCCCTCCCCCTAACCGCGTTTTCCTCTTGTTATTTTTACTTTTAACGTGACGTTCCATGGCGCGTTTCAGGCGTACCCCTACCAGCAGCAGGTCCCGGGGCAGGGACCCCCGCAGCAGCAGCAGCTTGTTCAGCAGCCCCCGCCTCAGCAGCAGCATCAGCAGCAGCAGCAGCCCGCTCAGGGTGCGGCAGGCCAGTTTGCCCAGCAGCAGCAGCCTCCTCCGCAGGGGCAGCAGCCCCCTCAGCAGGGACAACAACCAGGGCAACCCGGGCAGCCGCAGCAGCCGCAGCAGCAGGGGCAGCCGCAGCAGCAGGGGCAGCCGCAGCAGCAGGGGCAGCCAGGACAACAACCCGGCGCTATGTTTTACCAGCAGGTACGTGTTTTCGCGCGTTGGTCGGGAGATATTGAAATAATCACGGGCCAGGTCTTACCTATTCCCACTGGTTGGGTTCGGAGTTGGAGATGTTGAAGAGCTCGCATATCCGGTGGGCTCGGGATGGCGGGATGCTTTCGAAGTCTTGCGGGCGGTTTTGGGTTATGGGTCGGGTATGCTCCGGTTGGTTCCTTGCGTAAAGAGTCGGGTGATGCGTCCGGCGTTGTCTTGCTCCTATCGAGAAAGTTGGCAGCGATTCTGCCACTGGTCGAGTTAATGGTGGCTCTGGGTGCCCGGGCGGTCTTGTTTGGCCGATGGTGTAATCGTCTTGAATGTTCGCGCATGTTTCAATCTGGGGTCCCAAAGTCAACACCTTGCATCGATAGAAACCGCGTTCGTTCACTCCTTGCGTACTTTGTGTTGTATTTTTTCTCCGACAGCCGGCGGGTGCCAACGGACCCCCTCAGAACAACAACCCGCAGTACTCCCAGCCTCAGCAGCAGCCTCCTCCCCAGCAGCAGCCGCAAACGCCTCAGCAGCAGCAGCCGCCGCAGCCTGGTCATCTGCAGCAGCAATCACCGCAGCAGCAGCAGCAGCAGATGCCCGTGCAGCAACTTCCGCTGCAGGGCCAAACACCCCCGGCAACAGGGGCGTCTGCGCCCCCCACGTCATCCCCCGCTCCGGTTTACGGCTGGGTAAGTTCTCATGCCAACTATTAATATATGTTTTTGTAAAAGATACAACATTTTTTCTGGTCAAAAATAGAGCGTTGTATACGATTCACATTTACCGACATCGAATTTGGTACTAAAGTTGTTGTACTAAAGTTGTTGCCATGGCTTCTGGCGTCAGCTTCCCATGTATGACCCAGCTGCCGGTGCTTGACTTTTGTTGTGCGAAAACTCCACCCCCCCCCCCCCCCCTCCCGTGGACAACAAGTATGAATACAAGTTCGTACGTAACCTAATTTTTTCCGGAGGTTTTATTCCAGTAACGAGTTGCCTCGCCCTATCCCTCTTTTCCCCCGTGTTCCCCCCCGATTGTCTGGCTCTTTTCCGCTCAACCGTTGTGTTACGGCGATGGTGGTTGCTCCGCCCCTTGGTCTGCTCTGTCTTGCGGCTGCGGTGGTGTTGCAGGTGTACGACCCGGCATCGGGGACTTACACGGCCGCCCCCGCCGCGGCTACCCCCGCCCCCCAATCGTCCTCCTTCCCCGCCCAACCCCAGTATTCCCAGCAGCAGCAGCAGCCGCCCCAGCAGCAGCAGCAACAGCCGCCCCAGCAGCAGCGCTGATAGGGATATGAGGCAACTGGCCAGCTTCCCTAATAGGTGAGGTGGCGCTCGCTGCCTAGCTATCAATTGTACCGCAGGTCGTTACTCAACGCAAGCATGCAGACTTACGCACTTGTCCAACCTCAAACCGGACTCTTGTGCTCCCTCACCTTGGTCGAAGAACAAAGGGTGGAAAAGTACCACCTGTCTTACGAAAAAATGCCTCATTTTAGGCCCCTTCTTGAGTTATTGTGATGGAAATACCACATATCTCAAAACGTGGGGTTAGTTCTCAAGTGGTCAGGTTTTACATGGTTTCCCTAACGGGCTTCATTACACCGGGGGGGGGGGGGGGGTAATATTTTCGTGGTCATGGATGGTATCATGCGTCTTTTCTGCGTTAAAAAAACAGAACGAAAGTAAAAGGGTTCCTTGTTTTTTTTTTTTCCGTTAGCGCGGGAAACAAAAAGTAGAACCAAAGAGGTTTAATCACATGTCGGAATTGGGCGCAGCATTACGAGCATTGAACATGGTTGCTTGCGTTGCATACTGCCCCTTGGGTTCATGGATACTGATTTATTTGTATTCCTTATATAACCGATCACCCCGCACTTGGCTCGTAAAAGCGTGTTCGGGATTAGACACGAGTGAAAACACCACCCAAGAAGTGCACGTTTAGCTCGTCCAGGGTGTGCGCGCAGCTGTACGAGTTTTAAGCAGCATGCGCGCGTTAGACACAGCACTAAGCGTTTCGCGTTACAGCACGCCGCGTTGTAGTTTAGACACCGATCCTTACCCCTTTCGGCCAACAGCACGAGCGTGTGTTTGCAAGACTGACGCCATGTTTTTTTCCACCGCTCTATTTAATCAGTTCCAAAAGAGTCATGAGGCTTTTGCCGCTGCGATGCCACGCGAAAACATGGTAGTACTGCTATTGCGCGTGCGTGAGATGCAGCTCCTTGCGTTGTGAATCGGGGCCGATTGTCATTATCCTCAACCCTTTAGAGCCCCCAAATCCTTCCCTATACTATTTTGAAGTAATTTTTTGCCCGACAAGGGTTTCCAGTTGTAAACGCGTTAACCCAAACGCCTGATACTACTTGTGTGAACGATCGACGTTAGCATCGTCTTTTTTACGCTGCGGTGGCTTATTTTTTTCTCAAGTCCCAGAAACGTTGTGAGACATAACATAGTTTTCGCCCTTCCGTTTCCACGCAAAACATGATAGTCCAAGGTTCAGTCTTGTCTCGAGTACCGCGCTAGTTCAATCTAACCAATGATTCCATTTTTTCGTGTAATAATCTCGTACCAGGTTGTAGTTTTTGGCTCTATTCCCGGCACGTTCTTGCCTTTTTTCATGTACGTCATAGCTTCCGCCCCAAGCGGGCCTTCTATAATGGCCCCTTTGTTGTTGACCCGCCCTATTCACTAATGCTTCTGTTCATCTGGAACTCATCCCCTCACCCCTGTTGCTATGCTTGCATTGATCCTCTGCCTTCCACCCCCGCTCTTCTCTATCCTTTCTTCTCTTACCTTCCATGTCCTTCCCCAACGACCGGAACCCATCTAATGGATCGATTCCCTGAAGACCTCTACCGTCCATGGATGTGACTCCGTCCCCACAGAACCTCAAGGCTAGGGTTGTGAAGCCAGCAAATGTTTGGGCACACACAGACAACAGGGCACAGACGAAGCAAAGTGAAGCAAAGCGAAGCGCACCCTCCCCCCCTTCACCCCCCCCCCCCCCGACGATCCCCCGCGCGCGCGATCGATCGATCCGCTTATCGACCCGAATTCGGCACGTAACCGCGGTATGCGACACCGGTTTGCGACCTTTTTTCAAAGCGCAATGTTAGATATGGCGGAAGGTTGCTCTCGATACAAAGCGTAATTACCGATTTGACGCGGGCGAGTGGACGCTCAAGACCCCCTTTTGTCCACCTCTCTGCAACATGTCCTACCTTCACGAAAGGCTGGTCGGCCTCAGACTCAAAAGCGCTCAGAGAACGATACCGCCCCAGAGAGAGATCGAGGCCACCCGAAAAGTCTACATGGAAGGACGATCGAGAGATGGGAGAATCAGATTCGGCATTGGAGAAAATTGTTTTGTTCGGTCGTTTTCGCGTAGCAGGGAAGGGACGGAAGGGGAAGGAACTAGCAGCAAGAGCAACGTTTGTGTGTGTACCATTTTTCTTTACCAAAACAGATCTGCCCTCATATGGGCGGATACCTTTTTCTGGTCTGTTCTAATTATGCATCAGGGGAGCGCCACGCTTAGCGTCCAAAGTGTTTCTCGTTTTTTTTGTGAGGGGACACTTGAGACAGTAGCAGGGAGATCAGGCTAAAAAAAAATTAGTAGTAGCTTAGCTGGACAACGCGTTGTGTTGTGTGACGAAACACAGTTCCCCTTTTTCCCTTCCGCCGGTGACCCGCTTGCGTGCGGTCTTTTTTTTGGATCTAGCTTTTACAGCACTCTGGCGAAATTCGCGCATCGCACGCGAAGCGGACCATTTTTTTGTGTTCGAGGTGGTGGTTTTCGTTTTTTCACGCGCAAATGTCTTCTTTGGCGGGGTTTAGTAAAAAGAGCCGAGGCAGTGACCGCTTTTTTTCAATCATGAAACCCCCGCATGAGCAAGTGTCGGCGCAGAACGTACCCCATAAAGGTTGTTGAAAAGTCAGTGATGTGAGGTTAAACCCTAGCGGATGGCGGCGCAGAAATTTCTTGGTAAGGGTTCTAAGACACTGTGTCAGGTGACCTATAATGGATAGCGGCGAAGATTGATTTTCGAACCGGTGCTCAGATAATCAGTTCACGCGTCAGGTTTCCATCTGCAATTCTTTCTCCCTAGAGCTTCAATTATTACGGGAAATCGTCCTACGTAGCAAAATCGTCGCTGTAAGGCTGTGCAGAACGGGACGCAAAACTTTCTATTCTGGCACGTCCTGATGGTACTGTGCGCTGTATCCTACGCGTAGCGCTCGCATATATGGGCATGAAGCGGGTTAACAGCGCAATAGTTTGGTGTTGTTTAGTAATGCAATCTCCGTATGTGTTTCCATTTTCTCTCCTCCAAACTCTTCTGGGTTCAATTTCCAGGTGGTTGCTATTTTATTTTGAACATGATTTGACACACGTGCTGGGGGCGATTGTGTCGTGGTATCTGTGGAGCATGCTATGAGGCTCAACAAGATATGGGTGTGTTAAAGAGACCTGGGGATGTCAACTTGAGCAAGGGACTTGACTCAAGACGCGTCTGGCGCTAATGTTTTGACTGTGAATGACCGTGGCAGTAAGTGGGAGGGAGACGATAACAAAAATATCATCCTTGCTTCCGAAAATGTCCCAGACGAACAGGTCGAAGGTGGAGTACATGCGTATGCATCCCGTGTTGCGGCGTATGCTTGAACTATTATGTTTGCCCTCACATGGGCTATGCTACAACATCGTATAGTGTGCATTCACTCTCGAACTCTAAATCTCGTCATCACAAGGCATGCGCATGGCACCCTGTCATGTGCTGCCCACGTCTAAACTCCGCGTCTGGTCCTGGTGCTCTTATCCCGGTAAAAACCTACTTGAAGTTCATGTTGGAACTTGTATATGGATGTTTGTTGGACTTTGGGTGGGAAAGAGGCCATGTATACTTTGTCAACATTTATCTTTATTGCAGCGCACCTCCCAGGCTACCCACATGTTTAGACTACGTACCAATCATGAATTTTTATCTTCACCCAGGTATGCGGTGCCAACATCATTCCGAGCCCGTGAGTTGGTCGATACTATGATGACAGACCCCGCGAATCGGATGTGCCATGCACCACCAACGTCTTCGTCAACCCTGACAGGCAGTAGTGGGTGAATTGCCGTCCGTTTTAGCGTTGCAACAGCAGGATTGTTGTATATTGTGCAGCATTGTTACGTTGTGGCGCTGAAAGGACGTTGGCTGAAGTGGGTGCCCTGTTTTGTTTTTTTTCCTCATCTGTTCATTGTAGTACTGCTTGCTCATCTTGTGTGCCACGCAATGTACTCCATACCAGGTAGGTTTCCAGCTCACCGTGCTCCTCCTAACTCATGGAAAATTCTGGTCGGCGTGCCCCCCGATGACGTCACTGAGATGAAATAGTTGAAAAAACACAACACGGGTAACGTGTATCACCGCTCGCATGATTCGTCGCAAGACCAAGCGGGATTAGTTTCTCGCACTTGAACGCATTATACGTTTTCATGCTGAATTTGTACCCGCCCTCGTTTTATACGACCATCCGATGTAAGTTACCAAGGGTAGTTATTAAGCAACACGCTGAGGAACAGCACTGTATTGTTGACTCCATTACAGTGCTAGCAAGGCAGTGCTAGCAAGGCGGCTTGGACTTTGGCCGAATAGCAACGCCTTTGCCAAGGCAGGTTTGCTACTTGGGGGTATAGTATGTGCGGCACGTCCAACGAAATGAAAACACGTGCTGAAAAATAGCGACATACATGCTTTTTTGTAAGATACTCGTGTAACAAAACGTGGAGTCCATGTTTACTTGCAAACTCTTGGTGGCTGTTTTCAGCTTGTACAAATGAGGTTTTTGAGTTTGCATAGCTGTCTATTCTCAGTTCGCAAAAATGAGTCTCTGTGATGGTATTTCGCTAAAGGCAAATTTGTGTGTCCCTTACTGTGTTGAAAATGGTACATGATCGATGTATTTGTTTTGCTGTTGCGTTATAATTTTCGGAAATGCGTGTCAATGGCCGATATATTGCTGTAGTTCGGTGCGGTACAGAGAGCCAAATACCATACCAATACCCTGCCCTACCGTACCATACCATACAAAAACTACCGTACGACAAACCTGACCATGTCGGATAATACCACAGTATACAAACCATCCCATTTCCCGCCCGAGGTCGTTCTCGCGCTAATATCAATATTAAATTTCCCAAACTACTTCGACAGATAAGTTCCACACTAACCCATCCCTCCTACCACATACCGTACCGTATGATAACGCACGAAACGAAATTGTATCATCAGAAG
Source organism: Undaria pinnatifida (assembly GCA_012845835.1). NCBI lineage: Eukaryota > Phaeophyceae > Laminariales > Alariaceae > Undaria > Undaria pinnatifida. The sequence continues at coordinate 10,203,881 of JABAKD010000028.1, forward strand.
TCACACCCGTATCATACCCACACCCTGCTTTACCGTTACAGGTGTAGCTGCATACCACCGCACCATGCCACAAATACCGTACCAGACCACAGCATATCATACCACCAAACCAATTACTGTACTTGTCATTCCCATACCGTGTACCTGTTACCCTTCTTGGTTTTGTGTCACATCCAGTAATCACATTTAAAGTCTACTTGATTATAGTGTGTGGCTTGCAATTGTAAGTCGCAGTGCTAGGATTTCAAGGAGTTCTGATCCACCCACCTATACCCGAAAACCCACGCACCCACCAGCCCGCCCACATACTAGACCACCACACGTATTCCCGTCATCGGTAAACCCACTAGACCAACCGCCAGTAATGCCTTCTCCCACATCCCCTCTCCGAGTCGCCTTTTTTATCGTGAGAAGGGTATTAGATACAGCACTGTTTTCCCTGGTCGCATCGCCCCCTCTATTGACATGCATCCGAGATCATTGAGCAGGCTCTTCTGCCCCCTCCCCACTGGGTGGGTGTGCCTTCGTTTTTGTCGGGAAAAGGGTTCAGCAGTGTGAGATTTCTCACTTCGTCCTGTCTAATATCTCCCACTTTGCGGCATGGAAATATCGGCGCTAAGCGGGTATCCGACACTACTTATGTCACTGGATGATGGTGATGAGCGTGAATTTCGTACCTGTGGTACGAGTACCCGGGACTACAGTCGTGGTCACGAGTATTTCAAATGGGTGAAACTTCGTATTTGTGGTGCTGAAAATCTGTTGCGGATACAAAAATCTGCAATAGGTCATGTTTTGCCGCTGACATGTCGGTGCCGATGCCCCCTACTCGAGTAACGAGCTCTGTTGCTACATACTACATGACAGGTACAAGCGGGGCCGGCCAAGAAACCCATAAAACCGTCAACCGGGCATATCTTTTGAACGACAGTGACCCGCTGCAAACTGAGCATATCGTACACATTGTAAATGCAGCGTGTCCGTGTAGCTGTTGCGCAACACATGCACCCACCCACATAAAAACATGTTTGCATGTAAAAAAGTGTAACCTTTGCTTCGGCAACAGCTTCATCGCCCCTTTATTGCTTCATTCAACCGACTTGTTAGCTCCGCCCTGGGGCAGTCACCCCAAAAACTTGCCGAGGGGCGGCGTTAACCATGTGGCCGAGGCGTTTTTGCGCTTTCGTGTAACGAGGGCGCGTTTTTTCCAGGGTATAGCTCGTTTTCCATGACAAGGATAATACGGGGCGTTTGCTCCGAGTGCGGCGTTTGCTCCGAGTGCGGCGTTTGCTCCGAGTGCGGCGTTTGCTCCGAGTGCAGCGTTTGCTCCGAGTGCGGCGTTTGCGAGCATTATTACGCTTGTACATCCCGCGCTGGAGGCTGGCGTCGAGAGTTCGATGTCGCCAGTTGGTTTGGGAGTTGACTCATGTATACGGATGTTAGCGGGTGGTTGCCGGAGGGGCAGCCCCGGGGTATTCCCATATACAACCCCCTTCTCCGGGCGGGGGGTTGCGCATTAATATAATACACTGCTTTGTGTCCCGAGCGGTGGGGCAGGACTGCCTCCTCTCGCATGCCCGTTCTGTGATCTGGTCTGTTCGTGGAAAAATAATGTGCCGCACAGAAACACCGGCACTAAAGCGGCGGCGGGCGCTACTCCGCAGATTTCCACTACGGGGTGTTCCCCACTTCGCAGATGGGTGGGTTCTGAGCTGAAGCCAGACATTTTTTACGAATTTTTCAGAGAACAGCAACAAATACATGCTGAGCTGTGAAAAATTTGCACAAACTTTCTTCACGTCAAGCGGATCAACAAAATATGCTTCAGTTTTTTGGTGATGGTGGCGCGGAGATGTCCACCAGTATATGGATAAGATGAGAGGGGCAAAATCGGGCCAATCGTCTCCAAGGCGCCCCCGAGAAAAATTGGACCCTCTCCGAATCGTACGTATTTTTCAGAGGTGATGAGAGTTGTCATTGCTGAACACGTTTCCGAAGTCAGAAGTGACGAAAAAATGTTTCTGCGCCAGCTACGTCCCTTCAAGGATTGGGCTTCCGACCAGCCAGTGCTTTCCTCAGGGACATTCGTCCAATTTCACCTCAGCTTACGGGCACGAGTTTTTTCTGTTCGAAATTCTGAGTGACTCTATTCCCCTAAATCGGCCAAGCGTAATCGATTGGCGAGGTGGGCAAGAACAAGAAATGCTCGTGAATGTGGTGCAAAAGGATATTTTACCAAAAGGGCACCTTGTTTTTTTTGTCCACTTTATGAACGTATTTTTTGGGATGTGAAGTCGTTTCTTCATGTTTTTTTTTTTCATGGTGGGAAAAGCAATCCGGCTTCAGATCGGATCCTGCCCAAGCGATTTCATTGGCACTACGAATAGCGGGGAACCGGCACTGCCCAACTGTAATAGCTAGGGACAACACGACGCTACTTTCGAAAGTGAATAAATGCAGGTTTGTATTGCTACTCTTGTAGTACAAGGTACTCGTGTACTAGTGGTCCCTCGACTCTCAATGAGGCAGTGCGATTTCACGTACACTGAAGCGGGCAACTATTAATAGTGAAGTAGGCAACCGCCACCAGCCGCCGCCCCCATCCCCTCCCTCCCCCCTCCTTCCCAACGAATTGTTAAAGTGCAGTCAGTTTAGTTCATAGAGATTCTTGAACAAATTCTGCACGTAAATGAGACTGACATGTTAACCTCGAAAGTGGTGCTTGAATGTCTATGCCTTTCCGAACCGCGACGAATGTCCCAGATATCCCCGCCCTGTACGACCACGAGTACCGTTAGCCAGGACGCGGGCGCTCGATCTGAGCCAAACACCGGCTGCTGAGGTGCCGTCTGTGCTCGTGCCGACCGATCACGTGTCTCTCGTTGTTGTCACTAACTCCAACTTCGACCTCACATGCAAAAAAAAACACGAGCACACTTACAACGACCGAATGCGTTTCATCGAGGGCAATAACAATTTTGGAAGGGTATGTTGGGTGCAGTATGCGTATGCACAGGTAGGTTTTGGAGGTCGTATTTAACGTACCTAAAACTCGAGTAAGGTTTCGAGGTCCGTACCTAACGTACGTAACACGCAGGTAAGGTATCAGGACCCGTACCTAACGTACCTAAAACCTGGGTAATATTGAGTTCGCCCCAAGGCTCTTACCTAAACCCGGAGCTCACCTCCCAAGTTGATCGCCTTTGGGGCGGTGGGCTGTTTGCGTTTGCGAGCAGAAAGCACCTCCTAGTCTGATGGAGGTACGGGCGTATGCTAAATGCTTTGTAGCTTGCGATCCACAAACGGATTACTGCATATTTTCCTCAGGAGCATGTCGAGACATTTTCTTGCGAGGCGCACCAGCACCGCAGCAGTACATTCACAGGAGTAAGTACCCGTATCAATATTATCTGTGGTATGTACGTAGGTACACGTCGCATAGTACAATGATATACTGATACATCATGTGTTGATGCCGTCCTTAGCATTCGTACGAGCGCATAGTACACCGGTAGTATTTTCAATACACTTGCGGTACTGCTGTAAATACAAATCGAATACGGTACGAGTACAAGGTGTTTGCGGCTGACGCCGCCCGATTTTAGACCCACTACACAAAAATGGAGTCATTTTACTACAAATTCAAGTCATATCAGACCCACCATACAAAAACCAAGTCATTTTAGACTCCCCATACAATTTCAAGTCATTTTAAGCCCACTATACAAAAACCAAGTCACTTCAGACCCCCCAAACAAAAATCAAGACATTTTAGACCCCAACGAAAAAAATTAAGTAATTTCAGAACCACCATACAATTTCAAGTCATTTAAGACCCCCCATACAATTTCAAGTCATTTCAGAACCCCAAAACAAAGCCAAGTCGTTTTAGACCCCCGATACAATTTCAAGACATTTCAAACCCACTAAACAAAAATCAAGTCATTTAAGACCGCCCATACAATTTCAAGTCATTTCAGACCCCTCTAACAAAACTGAGTCATTTCCAGACCCACTATAAAAAAACCGAGCCATTGCCAACTCACTACACGAAAATCAAGTCATTTCAGACCCCCCGTAAAATCCTGTGGCCCACGCGGCGCGCTCTCGAAGCCGAAAAAGTAGCGTCTGTCTTGGGCCCACATTGCGGCGAGGTGGAGTGTCCCGATTTTTGCGTGTGCCCACCTCGCCGCAATGTGGGCCCAAGACATCTTCTCAAGAAAATATTCAGCGCAAAAGAAAACACCCCGCCTCTCGCGAACACGAACGAGATAATGCGACCCCCACACCCTACGAGCACCCGCACACAAGAACATGCGCAGCATCGACCATGGTTCCGGACACCACGAACAACTAGCCTTCCCGGGCTCGGCCGCACTGCCGTTGTCCACCGGGCACCCTTTGCGCGAGCGACCCGGCGCGCTCGCTCGAGCTAAAGGCAGGGAACAGGTTGCAGCGGAGGAGCTCTGTCCGGATAGCCCCATACATTAGGTACCAAACATCATGATGTAATAAAGAACACGCAACCTTATATTCCTATACGTATACGTCCAGATTCGAAATGCGAACCCTATTTTTTTGAATCGGTGAACCTACTCAGACGCCGTGACCACAGCCATCAATTTCCGTCCAAACGACGAACCCAAAGCTCACGTACGTACAAACTGTACCAGTTGTTGCGTTGGCAAGGGCTTACAAGGGCTCCTCATGGCGGGTGGCGTTTTGTCTCGGATTTTTGCCTTTCCGTGTTTTCCATTTGCTCTAGGGCTTCTGTAATGGCATTGTTGTTGCTGCTGCATGATGTAGCTACTCTTGTGCTGTAAATAAATCACATACATGCTATTTCTTTACAGGCTCCGCATGGATGGCGACGATTTTGTTCGCATTTTCAAATGGCATGAATATATATCAAATAATTCCTTGGTGTCATGTATTTTGGTCAGGAGTTTTTTGTCTCGGCCTAAGTATGCGATTCGCGGAACTGGAATTCTCGGTCGAATATAGCTTGGTTCGAGCGCCGCCTTCGGGGGGCATCTCCAACGCCCCTCGCCCTGCCGTGTCCGTTCCGCACATCGACGTGAACGCGACGGGTGCCGAGCGAGACGAGCGAGTGTCAAGGAGGAATTTTGGAAAATTTGTTAAATCTTAATGGCTGCAACGCCTGAATGATTTACAAAATTGGCATCATTTCCAAACGGTACGTGATAATGTTTGGAATTTTGCGGTGGCATACTCTCGAGCGTTAGTTTCTTTGCTGTACCTTTTTACTAGTTCGTTTGGTTTCTTGCTCGGCATTTTATTGCTTTTGTTTCTGCTCGTTTTGCCAGCTGGAAATTCAATTTTTTAGTGTGGGTTCACCTAAAACGTGACTCAACTCACCGACGATATCCAACAACTTCGTGACACAAATTACCGACGGCAAGACGTTTCGTGACAATATAACTCCCAAATCATGATACTTTCACGTGACAGAATTTCGAGACAAAACCAAGCAGTTATAGCCGTCTCTTCGGCCTTTGGCCCTGGCTTTAGCACGGCCGCTGACACTCTAGCCAGCCTCTGCTGTAGGCATGAACGAATGCGGTTGATTCGCAGCGGACTACCCCGCTGTGCTCGCTTCTATGGCCATTGTCCATGCCATTTCATGTCACCTTCCTTCTGTTTTGAGCTCGTCGTCGTACGGTTGAGGTACGGGGAAACCCGTACGTACTCGGTGAGAACAGCAGTATGTACGACGAGCATGAACGCCAATTGACGACATTGGCAAGCACAAAACAGCAGTTGTAGTACTTTCTTAAATTTCTGCTTGTTGTTCCCAACATCGTTTTATGTATACAACGTGTGTGACGAACTAGGTTTTTTGCGACGATCGTTCTTTTATCTTGACATACACACAAACACACACCTAAAACACACAGAAATAATTGATCCACCGGCTTCTTCTTGTTACAACTTATGCCATTAGTCGGGAGCAGCTAGTAGAGGGCCCGAGCTCAGAGGGTCACATTGTGACTCCAGACTGGCAAACACGACCAGAAAATGATCTTGAGTTGGCGCATCCATTACCTTACCCCCAGCAGAGAAACCGATTGCACCGTCAACAAACACTTCTTTCTTGACATCGCGCAGTGTTTCATCATGCACACTGCCCTCCAAAACTCCCGCGTTCTTACCACTCTCTGATTAAACGCGAATTTCAATAACCTGTTCCTCGAGCCCAACCTCGGGCAATAGCATACCAACTTCAGTTTCAGAACAATCGGAAAAAATTGTGGGTTCAGATAACCATCAGAACCTTCATGTTTCCAATCCAAACTTGTGAGATGATAACCCATCACAGGAGAGTTGACACCCAGAGAAGCAAAACTCCCGCGTTCTTACCACTCTCTGACTGTACGCGAATTTTAATGACTTGTTCTTCGAGCCCAACCTCGGGCAATAGCATACCAACTTCAGTTTCAGAACAATCGGTAAAAATTTTGGGTTCAGATAACTATCAGAACCTTCGGGTTTCCAATCCAAACTTGTGAGATGATAACCCAAGACAGGAGAGTTGACACCCAGAGAGGAATATTAACATTTTTTTTTTTTTTTCCATCCTCCGGCTGATGAAAAAAATTGAAGCTAAAGCTCAACACACTTGCACGTATTCCACCTCGTGTGACCCAGGCCGATGAATCCACGGAAAAAAGAGAGACACACACACCGACCGACCCGCAGCCGCGGGGTGGCCCCTTTCCCCTACTACGACTACTGCTTCTGTTACCACTGCTACTCCTACCGCTGCTACCACTACTGCGACTACTCCTACCAATACTAGTACTAATACAAATACTTCTACTACCACAACTACAACTACCGCCATCACATCTAAAACCAATATCATTACTACTACTACTACTAGTACTACTACTCTACTTTTTTTTTTTTTTTTTTTTATCCTCCGGCGGATGAGAAAAATTAAAGCTTTAGCTCACCACACTTCCGAGTATTTTCATACGCGTCGTGTGTCGATTCAACTCAGTTGCTTTCGCAGCCCAACGCCTACTACTACTACTACTACTACTACTACTACTACTACTACTACTACTACTACTACTACTACTACTACTACTACTACTACGATTTCTACCACTTGTACATTTACCACTAGTACCTACTATTCACTACCGTTGCTATTGCTACGACCATACTGCTACTGCTACAACCATACTGCTACTGCTATTACTACTACTTCTACCACTCCTACTACCACTACCGTACTACCACTACCGTACCACCACAACCACTACTACTACCACTACTAATACTACTACTACTACTACTACTACTACTACTACTACTACTGCTACAACTACTACTACTACTACTACTACTACTACTACTACTACTACTACTACTTCTACGACTACTACGACTACTACCATCACAACCACAACCACAACTACAACTACCACAGCAACTACTGCCACCTTAACCGCTTTTACAATTCCTATTACCATCACCACCACCACTACTTCCTTGGGCACTACTACGCCTACTATTGCTACTACCTACTATTTTCTACTATTGCTACTACTACAACTCTGCTGCAACTTTTACTAGTACTACTTCTGCAACTACTTCTACTGCTAGTACCACTCATACCACCACTACTACTACCACCACTGCCACTAGAACTAGAACTACCACTGCATCTAGAACTACAACTACCACTGCAATTACCGCTACTACAACTGCTACTTCTTCTACAACAACCACCACTACTATAACCATGACCACTATTACAACTAGAGCAACCGCTACTACTACTTCTCCTGCTGCTGCTACCACTACCGCTGCTTCTACTTTCACTACAACTACTACCACTGCTACTCATACATCTACTACTACTACTACTACTACTACTACTATTACAACTACTACCACTACCACTACCACTGCCACTCCCACTACCACCACTGCCTCTACCATTACGACTATCATTTCACTACAACTAATGATATCACTACTGCTACTACCACCACTACCACTATCACTACCACCGCCACTCCCATTACCATCACCACCACTGCCTTCGCCGCCACCACTATCATTTCACTACAACTGATATCACTACTGCTACTACTGCTACTACTACCACTACTACAATAACTACCCCTACTCCTTCTATTTTACTACCACTACAACTAACACTACCAATACAACTGCCACTACTACCAACAGTGCCACCACTACTATTTCTACCCCCACTACCACTATAACTACAACTACCACTGCAATCACCGCTACAACTGCTACTTGTACTACCATTGCAGGCACCCTTGTACAACAAATACAACTACAACAACCCCGAGAACTACGGCTACCGCCACCGCTACTTCTACTACTACTATTACTACTACTACTACTACTACTACTACTACTACTACTACTACTACTACTACTTCCACTACTACTACAACAACTATTACTATTAATACCACTACCACTGCCACTCCCACTACCACTATCATTTCACCACAACTAATGATATCACTACTGCAACTTGCCGCTGCAACTACTACTACTGCTACTACTGCTACTACTACTACTACGACTACTACTACTACTACTACTACTACTACTACTACTACACTACTACTACTACTACTACTACCACTACTACTACTACTACCACCACTACTACTCCTACTACTTCTGCTTTTACAACTACCACTTATATAACTACTCTACTACCATTACTATTACTACTACTGACACGACTGCTACTTCTACCAATAGTACCACCACTACTACGTCTACCTCCACTACCACTATAACTACCACCACTATAACTACAACTACCGCTGCAATTACCGCTACTACAACTGCTACTCCTTCTACGGTTGCTGCCACTCCTTGTACAACAACCACCACTACTACAACCATTACCACTTTTACAACTAACCCACTGCCACTCCCACTACAATCACCACCACCACCATTGCCTCTACCACTACCACTATCATTTCACTACAACTAATGATATCACTACTGCAACTGCTACTACTATTACTACTACCACCACTACTACTACTACTACTACTACTACTACTACTACTACTACCACCACTACTACTCCTACCACTTCTGCTTTTACAACTACCACTTATATAACTACTCTACTACCATTACTATTACTACTACTGATACGACTGCTACTTCTACCAATAGTACCACCACTACTACGTCTACCTCCACTACCACTATAACTACCACCACTAAAACTACAACTACCGCTGCAATTACCGCTACTACAACTGCTACTCCTACTACCATTGCTGCCACTCCTTGTACAACAACCACCACTACTACAACCATTACCACTTTTACAACTTAAACAACCGCTACTACTACTTCTACTGCTACTACCTCTATCACTGCTTCTACTTTTACTACAATTACTAGCACTGCTACTCCTACTTCTACTACTACTACTACTACTACTACTACTACTACTACTACTACTACTACTACTACTACTACTACTCATTTTACTACTACAACTACGACTACCACTATTATAACAACTACTACTACCACTACCACTGCCACTCCCACTACAATCACCACCACCACCATTGCCTCTACCACTACCACTATCATTTCACTACAACTAATGATATCACTACTGCAACTGGTACTACTATTACTACTGCCACCACTACTACTACTACTACTACTACTACTACTACTACTACTACTACTACTACTACCACTACTACTACTACTACTACTTCCACTACTACTACAACAACTATTACTA
>JABAKD010000028.1:10223688-10232128 GCA_012845835.1 Undaria pinnatifida
CGCTCGAATCCCGCGTCTGTCACAAAACAAAAACCGCATAGTTGCGACCAGTGACCAGTGATGAGGGCGGAAGTGCAGGGGGACTTGGTGTGCTCCAGACAAAACGATGCACCACTAAGCATACTTCAATGTGTATCAAAAGCAAGGATGCGTTCACATTCACACACAACCTTCCTCAAGACTTGCCTGTGAGCTTTACACACGCCTCCTTCGTTGGGGTGTATAACGGCTTTGTCTGCCGACGAACTTCGTCAACAGCGTGCTTGTTCACCGGGTGGTTGTGGACCAACTTAGTGAAGTTCAGCACAGGGTGCTCTTTTCCTGCCGCGCCGTGAACGGGCCAAGTGATATACCCCTGGCATTGGCAGCACAACAACACCACAAAAACGTACGAGAATGAACCTTCCATGCACTCGATCTATCCCAAACGATATACACGCCGATGGGCAACATTTTATGTCCTGCTTATCACTCGCTATCTGGCGGTACAGAGGTTGCGTACCTATGGGGCCATACTCATGGACCAATCCACGGCCACCACACAGACCAATAACCCACACACGCTTGCCGTACAACTATACTTTACTCACCTTTACTTCGCAGCCTGTCCTCGCGCTCCTTGTCTTCCGCTTCTTCGTCACATTGCCTGAAGTTGCACGCATGCACGCGCGACGTGGTGCCCGCAGCGCAAAAACACAACAATATCGTCGAGGCAGAACAGGATTAGAACATGATATCCCATCTCGTTGAGGTCCTTTCGGCTTTCGCTTTTGAAAACTCATCTCTCATGCCATTCATATCAGCGAACGTTAGTCCACTATCTGTTCACCACCTTACATTAGCGGGGTCACCGGCGCGCCGTGAGTACCGCAGACGATAGCGTAACCGTATCCGCGGCACACGTGGGAGAAATCTTCGCGGCTATCATATACGACTGTCATTCCCAACCTATACAAGCACAATATATACTTCAGGGCAGCGCCCACGTTTCCGGTACCTCACCTGCACTACCTCTGTACTCCTTCTGGCGATTGGGCATGGCGTGCTTGCACGCTAGTCCGATCAACCTCAAACGCGCCCCAGGCTCCTTGCTGCTTTTTTTTGAGTCGAACCGCTTCATCTCTATCCCGAACTCCAAAAATGCTTTCTTCACGTCGGCCTCCACATTCTCGACTCTCCGCCCCTCGAGAGGAATGGAGTCAAGCCTTGAGGACATTATGTTGGCACTGTATTCAGGACTACTAGATTGGAATGGCAGGCAGCAGAGCCAATCGACAGCGGTAACGAACGCATTTTGCTCGCCGTCAGACGTACGGTATTTCCACGTGGTACCGTACCTTCAATCACATGACTCATCATGATAAATATTTGTTCGGTTTTCATATTTCAGGGCGCCGCTTGTTTTTCGGGCTCACCGAAAAAAGGGCAATGCAACTACCAAACGGGGAATCGAACCCCTCGCGGGGAAGTGAGAGGACAGGATCATAACCACACGCCACACGCGCACGACTACGTTGTACGACAAAACCCTCTTCTGAAGAAGCAACATAAATCACTTGCAACACACAGAAACCGTGTTGTTGCCAGGTGCCACACACAAGCATGTGGCGCGTGCAGCAGTAGCGACTGCCTCGATCGAAAGTGGGTCAGCTATGCGTTTGGTATGTCTGATATGTCTGTCATGACAAACCAGTGCAGCCCGGCTGCTGCTGTATGTGTACCATAGTAAATTTTTTAGGAGTCGTGGCCGTCCTCTCACATCGCGAGCAGATCCAAAATAGAAATTTAAATTTTAACAGCAGTAATACATGAACACAAAGTAGTTGTAGTAAGCGCGTGCTGGGCGGGCGGGCACGCGTTTTTTTTCGTCCATGTCGCAGGTAAAACCAAGTACAGCAGCCAAGTACAGCAAAATATCATACGTCCTCTTCAGCAGCACAAGCAGTAGCCGGCGAGCAGCCGGCAGTAACACAGAGATAGCACGACAAAGGTGTGGACGTCACACGCAGTCTATACTCATCGCGTATGTTTCGACGACAGCAGTGCCCTGCTCGGCGGACATTACCCAGACCATCGTGACAACCCCAGCGGACACAGGACAGACGAGCCAGATTGCACAAAATGAAAAAGAGGCCAGCGTACACACCGCGTCGGTGGCAGACTACGGGTAAGCACGGCCGGATGCACGGACGGGACGGGAAACTACGGACAGGATACTCGCCGTTGGACTGCGGTCGCTGGCCTCAGGACCACCTTCGCCACGTGCGCCTCCCGCCGAACTCGTTGGTGTTCGCGGCGTCGGTCGTTCTGCTGGGTCTGCTGGTTGACGAAGTGATCTTGCGCCATCCCCATCAGAAACGTCCAAGCTCTGACTGCTACTCCTGCTACTGCTGTGAGGGCTACAGTGGCCACAGTCTAGGTCAACATCCACAGCGTGATCGGCATTGTTACCAGACCCTCGTGCTTGATCCTCTTGGGGCAAGGAGAATGGAGGGACCGCGGCAGAGAGAGCAGAAGTAGAGGCACTGCCCGCACGAGGAGCGAGAGCGGGAGCGGGAGGGTTCTCGTCCCCTACGCACACGTCCATGTCACTATCGAGGCAAACGTCACCCTCGTCCTAAATCTATATATCTTAGTTCGCTCATCACATATGCACATCCTTACGTCTGCTGATATCTCCCGCCTCTGACCGCCTTTCCGCGCGGTTTCTTCGCTGAGGCGTGCCCCCGCCTCGCCTGCAACCACCGGCTCAGCTGATCCGCCCGCTCAACGCCGTAGCGCGCGCGCGAGGCCTCGACGTCGAGATCTACGACGAGATCTCCGAAAAATCGTGCCCTGTGAGACGTTTGGTGCGTAGTCTGCACACAGGGCTAATGTCTTCGCGTTATTTCTTCGGTACGTGTTCTCTGACCTCCGACACACGGGGGGGGGGTCGATTACCTGGCCGGCGTCGCCATTGTAAAGGCCACTAAGCGAGGTTTGTGCTAGGATCTGGGGAAGAAAAGTTCGTAATCCCCGAGAACACATGCCACCCAGGCGTAGTGGAGAACTGCGAAGTCTACAGCAGCACGTATACATGTACATGATGTACAGCAGTAGCTGAAGCTATGATGAGCCTGCAGCATCACGAAGCTACAAATGGTATATGCACAGCAGCATCACGAAGCTACAAATGGTATATGCACAGCAGAATCACGAAGCTACAAATGGTATATGCACAGCAGCAGCTAGGCGTCGTGGAGAACTGCGAACTCTCAATATTTTTGAACCCCCGGTAGTCTACAGCGGAACGTATAAATCAGCAGCACGTACATGTACATGATGAACAGCAGTAGCTGAAGCTATGATGAGCCTGCAGCATGACGAAGCTACAAATGGTATATGCACAGCAGCATCACGAAGCTACAAATGGTATATGCACAGCAGGTATATGCACAGCAGCAGCTGTGGCCGCTCCTTTCTGCGTAGCAACGCAGAGCGTCACCCAGCTGGGGTGAACCGCCATGCTCTCCCATAATTTCCAGGCTGCCTTCTCGCAATGTTCCGCCGCACACGGGAAATCGGAAAAAATTTGTCGGCATTTTCCCTTTCCAGTATCTCCCATATATGAATTAACAAACTTCGTCTAACTCTTGGCATTACTTCTGACCCTCTTAATATTTACTATCCTGCGCTGCGACCGGCGGCCGTCCAGGCCGCCGGCGTAGCCCCTTGTATGCTCCACAATTGTGTAGCAGTTCATGAAGAGACATGACCCTTGTGGCGGTGTTGGGCTGTGATGTGTGCGGTAATCGTGCCTTGGTACTCACGCTGTGTTTCTGATTTGAGATAGGGTTTTTGGGTGTGTGGTTCAGGTGGCTGGGTGTGTGGTTCAGGAGGCGTTTTGGAGTCGTGCACTTTTTCTTTGCACGATCGTCGTGCAAAAAGGGGTTGCCCCACTACCACTGCCACTACCATTAAAATCACCACCACCACCACTGCCTCTACCACTACCACTACCACTATTATATCACTACCACTAATGATATCACTACTGCTACTGCTGCTGCTGCTACTACTACTACTACTACTACTACTACTACTACTACTATTACAACTACTACCACTACCACTGCCACTCCCACCACCACCACCATAACCAACACCACTGCCTCTACCATTCCCACCATCATTACACTACAACTAATGATATAACTACTGCTACTGTTGCTACTACTACTTCTACAACTACTACTACTACTACTACTACTACTACTACTACTACTACTACTACTACTACTACTACTACTACTACTACTACTTCTACTACTACTCCTACTACTTCTGCTTTTACAACTACCACTAATATAACTACGTCTACTATTACTACTACTACTACTACTACTACTACTACTACTACTACTACTACTACTACTACGACTACTACGACTACTCTTACTACTACTACTACTACTGCTACTACTTCTGCTTTTACAACTACAACTTATACTTTTACTTCTACTACTACTACTACTACTACTACTACTACTACTACTACTACTACTACTACTACTACTACTACTACTACTACTACTACCACTACTACTACTACTCCCACTACTACTATCGCTACTACTCCTACTGTTCTTACCGCTCTGCCTAATACGATCTACTGTTGCTACTATGACTGTTCTGCTACCACTGCGGCTATTAATACTACTACCACTACTGCTCCCACTACTATCACCACTACCACGATCACCACTGCTTTTACTACTACTACTTGTACTACCATTACTTCTACTTTCACAACTGCTACTAATACTACTACTTTACTACTACCACTACAACTACTACTACAGCCACTACTACTACTACTACTACTACTACTACTACTATTACTACTACTATTACAGCTACTACTACAACTACTACTGATACAACTGCTACTCCTAGCATTAGTGCCACCACTACAACTTCTAACTCCAAAACCACTTTAACTACAACTACCACTGCAATTATCGCTACTACAAATGTTACTCCTACTACCATTGCTACCACTCCGTCCACAACGACTACTACAACCACATGAACTACGGCTACCGCCACCACAACTACTACCATTACCACTATCACCACTAGAGCAACTGCTACTACTACTTCTGCTGCTACTACCACTACCACTGTTACTACTTTCACTACAACTACTACCACTGCTACTCATACATCTACTACTACTACTACTACTCCTACTCTACTACTACTACTACTACTACTACTACTACTGCTACTACTACTACTACCATTAATACTACTACTACAACTACTGCTATTTTTTAAACTGCTACTAATACCAATATTGCCACCACTACTACTTCTACTTCCATTACCACTATACCTACAACTACCAACTCAATTACCGCTACTACGAATGCTACTCCTACTACCATTGCTGCCACTCCTTCCACAACACCTACTACAACCACATGAACTACGGCTACCGCCACCGCTACTGCTACCATCACCACTATTACAACTAGAGGAACCGCTAATACTACTCCTACCACTGCTACTCCTACTACGACTGGTACTACTTTCACTACAACTACTACCACTGCTACTCCTACTTCTACTACTACTACTACTACTACTACTACTACTATTTCTACTACTACGACCATCACCACTACCTTTGCTCTTGATACCACTACAACTACTACCACTGCTTCTTCTACTACTACTACTACTACTACTACTACTACTACTACTACTACTACTACTGCTACTACTACTACTACTACTACTACTACTACTACTACTACTGCTACTACCACTACTACTACTACTACTGCAGCTACTACTACTGCAGCTACTACCGCTACTACTACTGATACAACTGCTACTTCTACCAATAGTGCCACCGCTACTACTTTTACCACCACTACAACTACCACTGCAACTACCGCTACTACAACTGCTACTCGTTTTTTTTTTTTTTTCGTTATTCTTTGGCGGATGGGGGAAAATATAGCTTTAGCTCACCACACTTCCACGTATTTTCATACGCGTCGTGTGTCGATTTAACTCAGTTGTTTTCGCAGCCCAACGCTAGCTGGCGCACCCTTCGGGTCCCATTGTAGGTATAGCGTAATCTGTCCCTATCGGTGGTCTTCGTTACTAGGCTACTACTACTACTACTACTACTATTCCTAACGCTTGTGTCTGATACTTTCTAATGTTGCTACTGCGACTGTTCTGCTCCAACTGCGGGTATTACTACTACTACCACTACTGCTTTCACAACTATCACCACTACCACGATCACCACTATTACAACTACTACTACTACTACTACTACTACTACTACTACTACTACTACTACTACTACTACTACTACTACTATTACTATTACTATTACTACTACTACTACTACTACTACTACTACTACTACTACTACTACTACTACTACTACTACTACTACTACTACTACTACTGCTACTACTACTATTAATACTACTACTACTACTACGACTACCACTACTACTACCACTACTACTACCACTACTACTACTCCTACTACTACTACTACTACTACTACTACTACTAATACCACTACTACTAATGCAGCTACCACTACTACAACTGGTACTCCTACTACAATTGCCGCTACCCACCTACAACAACTACGACAGCAACAACCACACAATTGCTGCTACCCATCTACAACAACTACAACAGCGACAACCACAAGAACTACGTCTACCGCCACCACTACTACTACCGTTACCGCCAATACCACGACAACAACTACTGATACTACTTTCACTACTACACCTACCACTGCTTCTCCTATGACCACTGCTACCACCGAAACAACAACTACTCCTTCTACTATTTTTGCTACTACTCCTACTACTATTGTTATCTCTAGTGCCTAATACTTTTTGCTGTTGCTATTACGACTATTCTGCTACCACTGCGGCTATTACTACTACTACCACTACTGCTTTCACTACTATCACCATTACCACGATCACTACTGCTTCTACTACTACTACTACCACTACTACTACTACTACTACTACTACTACTACTACTACTACTACCACTACTGCTACTACGACTACTACCAACTACTACTACTACTACAACTCTTACTACCACTACCACCACTACAACTACTACCACTACTACTACTACTCCCACTAGTACTACGAGTACTTCTCATCATACTATCCCTTCCTCTAGTGCCTAATACGTTCTACTGTTGCTATTGCGACTGTTCTACTACCACTGCGGCTATTACTACTACTACCACAACTACTACCACTACCATTACTACTACGCTTACAATCACTACCACCACTACAACTACTACAACTACTACCACTACTACTACTACTACTACTACTACTACTACTACTACTACTACTACTACTACTACTACCACTACAACTACTACCACCACTACTACTTCTACTAGAACTACTACTACTACTGCAGCTACTACTACTACTACTACTACTACTACTACTACTACTACTACTACTACTATTACTACTGCAGTTACCACTACTACAACTGATACAACTGCTACTACTACCAAAAGTACCACCGCTACTACTTCTGTCTTCACTACCACTAAAACTACAACTACCACTGCAAATACCGCTGCTACAACTGGTACTCTTACTACCATTGCTACTACCCACCTACAACAGCTGCAACTACAACAACCACAAGAACTTCGGCTACCGCCACCACTACTACTACCACTACCACCAATACCACGGAAACAACTACTGCTACTACTTTCACTACAACTTCTACCACCGATTCTCCTATGACCACTGCTACCACCGAAACAACATCAACTCCTTCTACTACTCTTGCTACTACTCCTACTACTATTCCTATCGCTAGTGTCTAATACTTCCTACTGTTGCTATTACGACTGTTCTGCTACCGTTGCGGCTATTGCTACTACCACCACTACTGCTTTGACTATCACCTTCAACCACGATCACTACTACTTCTACTACTACTAGTAACACTCCTACAACAACTACTACCACTACCACTACTGCTACTCTTACAATCAATACCACCACTACAACTACTACCACCACTACTACTACCACTACCACTACTACTACTACTACTACTACTACTACTACTACTATTCCTACTACTGCTAGTGCCTAATACTTTCTACTGTTGCTATTACGACCATTCTGCTACCACTGCTGCTTGCACTACTGTCACCACTACCGCGATCACCACTACTTCTACTACTACTAGTAACACTACTACCACAACTACTATCACTACCACTACTACTACTCTTACAATCACTACCACCACTACAACTACTACCACTACTACTACCACTACTACTACTACTACTACTACTACTACTACTACTACTACTACTACTACTACTACTACTACTACTACTACT
>JABAKD010000028.1:10235128-10485240 GCA_012845835.1 Undaria pinnatifida
CTACTACTACCAATAGTACCACCGCTACTACTTCTACCACCACTACCATTATAACTGCAACTACCACCGCAATTGCCGCTAATACAACTACTACTCTTACTGCAATTGCTGCCACTCCTTCTATATCAACTACAACTACCACAACCACAACAATTGCGGCTACCGCCACCACCACTACTACCTTTACCACTATTACAACTAGAGCAACCGCTACCACTACTTCTACTGCTAGTACCACTACCACTGGTACTACTCTCACTACAACTGCTACCATTGCTACTCCTACTTGTACTACTACTACTACTCCTACTACTACTACTACTACTACTACTACTACTACTACTACTACTACTTCTACCCTTACAACTAACACTATTACTGATACAACTGCTACTACTACCAATAGTACCACCGCTACTACTTCTACCACCACTACCATTATAACTGCAACTACCACCGCAATTGCCGCTAATACAACTACTACTCTTACTGCAATTGCTGCCACTCCTTCTATATCAACTACAACTACCACAACCACAACAATTGCGGCTACCGCCACCACCACTACTACCTTTACCACTATTACAACTAGAGCAACCGCTACCACTACTTCTACTGCTAGTACCACTACCACTGGTACTACTCTCACTACAACTGCTACCATTGCTACTCCTACTTGTACTACTACTACTCCTACTACTCCTACTACTACTACTACTACTACTACTACTACTACTACTACTACTACTACTACTACTACTTCTACCCTTACAACTAACACTATTACTGATACAACTGCTACTACTACCAATAGTACCACCGCTACTACTTCTACCACCACTACCATTATAACTGCAACTACCACCGCAATTGCCGCTAATACAACTACTACTCTTACTGCAATTGCTGCCACTCCTTCTATATCAACTACAACTACCACAACCACAACAATTGCGGCTACCGCCACCACCACTACTACCTTTACCACTATTACAACTAGAGCAACCGCTACCACTACTTCTACTGCTAGTACCACTACCACTGGTACTACTCTCACTACAACTGCTGCCATTGCTACTCCTACTTGTACTACTACTACTACTCCTACTACTACTACTACTACTACTACTACTACTACTACTACTACTACTTCTACCCCTTCTACTACTACCTCCACTGCTGATACAACTGCTACTACTACCAATAGTACCACCGCAACTACTTCTACCTCCACTACCACTATAACTGCAACTACCACCGCAATTGCCGCTACCAGATCTGCATTTCCTTTTCTAAGAACTACGGCTACCATTACCACTATTACAACTAGAGCAACCGCTACTACTACTTGTACTACTGCTAGTACCACCACCACTGGTACTACTTTCACTACAACTGCTACCACTGCTACTCTTACTTCTACTACTACCTTTACTATTACAACTGCTACCACTACCATCACTACCACTGCCAATCCAACTACCACCACCATCACCACCACCACTGCCTCTACCACTGCAACTATCATTTCACTGCAACTAATGATATCAATGCTGCTACTACTGCTACTATTAATACAACTACCACTACCACCGCTACTACTACGACTATTGCGACTACCACTACAACAACAACTACTACTACTACTATTACAACTACTACTACTGCTACCACTACCACTGCCACTCCCACTACCATCACCACCACCACCACTGTCTCTACCACTACCAATATCATTTCACTACAACTAAAGATATCACTATTGCTACTACTGCAACTGCTTTTACAACTACTACTACCTCTACTGTTTCTACTACTGCTATTACTGCTACTACTACTACTACTACTAATTCAACAGCGTATTATTACC
The DNA here is from genome assembly GCA_012845835.1 of Undaria pinnatifida. Taxonomy (NCBI): domain Eukaryota; class Phaeophyceae; order Laminariales; family Alariaceae; genus Undaria; species Undaria pinnatifida. The sequence continues at coordinate 10,236,999 of JABAKD010000028.1, forward strand.
AATGGTACCACCACTACTGCTATCACCACTAGAGCAACTGCTACCACTACTTCTACTACTGCTGCTACCACCACCACTGCTACTACTTCTACTACTACTACTACTGCTACTACTACTACTACTACTACTACCACTACTACTTTTACTTCTAGCACTACTACTACTACTTTCACTTCTAGCACTACTACCACTACCACTGCCACTCCCCCTACAATCACAACCACCACCATTGCCTCTACCACTGCAACTCTCAGTTCACTACAACCATTGATATCAATACTGCTACTACTGCTACGGCTACTGCTACTACTACTACTACTACTACTACTACTACTGCTACTACTACTACCGTACTACTACTACTACTACTACTACTACTACTACTACTACTACTGCTACTACTACTACCGTACTACTACTAACTACTACTACTACTACTACTACTACTACTACTACTACTATTACAACAACTACTACTACTACTGCTACCACTACCACTGCCGCTCCTACTACCACCATCACCGCCACCACCACTGTCTCTACCACTACCAATATCATTTCACTACAACTAATGATATAACTACTGCTACCACTGCTACTACTACAACTACTACTACTATTACTACTACTACTGCTTCTACCACTGCAACTACTGCTACTACCAATACTACTACTGATACAACCGCTATTACTACCAATAATACCACCACTACTACTTCTATCTCCGCTACCACTACAACTACAACTACCACTGCAATTACCGCTACTACTACCATTGCTGCCACTCTTCCTACAACAACTTCAGCTACCACAACCACAATGACTACGGCTACCGCCACCACTACTACTGCCATTACTGCTATTACCACTAGAGTAACTGCTACTTGTACCTCTACTACAGCTGCTACCGCCACCGCTGCTACCACTTCTACAACTACTACAACTACTACCTCAACTACTGCTACAACTGCTACTACTACTACTGCTGCTACTACTACTACTACTACTACTACTACCACTACTACTATTACTGCTACTACTACTACCACTGATACAACTGCTACTACTACCAATTGTACCACTACTACTACTTCTATCTCCAATACCACTATAACTCCAACTACCACTGCAATTACCGCTACTACAACTGCTACTCCTGCTACCATTGCTGGCACTCTTTCTACTACAACTACCACAACCACGATGACTACGGCTACCTCCACCACTACTACTACCATTACTGTTATTACCACTAGAGCAACTGCTACTACTACTTCTACTACTGCTGCTACCACCACTGCTACTACTTCTACTCCTACTACTACTACTACTACTACTACTTTTACTTCAATCCCACTACCACTACAAGTACTGTACTACCCCTACCACTATTGCTACTACGGCTATTACTACTACTGCTACTACTACCAGTACTACTCCTACTACTACTACTACTACTACTACTTGTCTTACTACCACCACTACTGCTACTACTCCTTCTACTACTACTACTACTACCACAAGTACTTCTACTCTTACTACTACTACCACAAGTACTTCTACTCTTACTACTACTATAACTACTGCTTCTGCTGTTACAACATTTACCACTACTACCACTACGACTGCCTTTCTCAGTACCACCACCATCATTACCACCACCACTGCCTCTACCACAACCACTAACAATTCATGACAACTAATGATATCACTGCTACTTCTACTCTTACTACTACTACTGCCACTACTGCTGAGTACTAGTGCTACTATTACTACTACTACTACTACTACTACTACTACTACTACTACTACTACTACTACTACTACTACTACTACTACTACTACTACTATTACTACTACTACTACTACTACTACTACTACTACTACTACTACTACTACTACTACTACTACTACTACTACTACTACTACTACTACTACTATTACTTCAACTACCGCCACTACCTTTACCACTGCTACACCTATAGCTACTACTACTACGGCTATTACTACGGCTACTATCACTGCCACAACTTCGACAACTACAACAACAAGTACTACTGCAACGACTACTACTACTACTACTTCTACTGCTACTACTACTACTACTACTACTTCTACTTCTACTGCTTCTACTACTACTTATAATAATACTACTTTCTACTACTGCCACTACTTCTCCTACTGCTACAACTGTTTTTACTACCACTATTACCACCACTACAACTACCACTCCAACTACTGCTACTACGTCTGTTACTCCTATTACCCCTGCTGCCAATTTTCTTCAACTACAACTACAACAACCACAAGAACTACGGCTACCGACACCACTACTACTGCCATTACCACTACACCACGAAAACAGCAACTGCTGCTACTACTACTACTACTACTACTACTACTACTACTAGTACTAGTACTACTACTTCTTCGACTACTATTGCTACCGCTAGTCCCTGATACTGTCCACTGTTGCGACTACGACTGTAATGCTACCCCTGCCGCTATTACTACTACCATTACTGCTACCACTACTACTACCACTACCACGATCACCACTATTACTACTACTGCTAATACTACTACTATTATTACTACTACTACTACTACTACTACTACTACTACTACTACTACTACCACTACCAGTACTACTACTACCACTACCAGTGCTACTACTACTACTGCTACTACTATTACAACAACTACCACTACTACCACTCCGACTGCCACTCCCACTACCACCACTATCACTCAACTACAACAAATGATATCACTACTGCTACTACTACTCCTACTACCACATCTACTACCACTGGCTCAACTGCGAAAACTACAACAAGTACTACTGCAACTACTATTACTACCATATGTACTACCGTTGCACCTGCTACGGTTATACTGCTACTGGTATTTGTGCCACTGCTCCAACCACTCCTACAACTACTGTACTACCACTACCACTATTACTACTGCGACTACGATTACTACTACTACTACTACTACTGCTACTACTACTACCACCATGACTGTTACTACCACTACTTTTACTACTACTACTACTACTACAACTACAACTCCAACTACTATTACTGCTACTTCAACGACGACCACTACTACTACGACCACAACTACCACTACATCTACTGCTACCTTTCCCCACTACTACCATCACCACTAACACTACTACCACTACTGCAAATATCTTGTTTTACCGCAACATCTACTTCTACCGCTACCACAACTACTACCACTACCACTAACGACAACTACTACGCCATCAACTACTGCTGCTACCAATTAATATATGGTGTATCGTTTGCTACTACTACAACTTTACTGCTACTTCTACTGTTACTACTTCCACCACTACTACTATCACTACTACGGCTAATGACATGACTACTACCACCACGTCTACTTTTCATAATACTACATCTACTTTATACAACTGCTGCTACTGCTACTACTACCGTGACGGCCACCATTGATACTACAACCACTACAACTACTACTACGACTACTGCAACTACTACCACTACTATTACCGCTACTTCTACGACAACCACTACCACTCCGACCACAACTAAAACTACCACTACACCTACTGCTACGTCTTACCACCACTAATATATCCACTACGATTACTACCATAACTGCAACTAGTACCTCTGTACTACCACTGCATCAACTTTTACCGCTACTACAACTGCTACTACTACGACCGCTTCCATTACCACTACCACTACTGCCACTACTACGCCCTCAACTACTGCTTCTACTTATCAATTTTTTGTTTTACGTTTGCTACTTCTACTATTACTATAACTACCACTACTACTATCACTACTACGGCTAATGACATTACTACTACCACGTCTACTATTTATACAACTGCTACTACTGCTACCAATATTGCCAATACTTCTACTGCTAGTACCTACTATTTTCTACTGTTGATACTACAACGACCATACCGCTACTACTACTGCTACTATTACCAGTACTACTACTACTACCACTCCTCTTACTACCACTGCTGTTTCTACCGTTACTTCTACTATTGATACTACCACCAATACAACTACTCCTACTACTACTACTACTACTTCTACTACTACTACTACTATTACTACTACTACTACTACTACTACTACTACTACTACTACTACTATTACCACTACTACCACTACCACCACTACAACTGCCACTCTCAGTACCACCACCATCATCACCACCACCACTGCTGCTACCACAACCACTATTAACACACTCAACTGATGATATCACTGCCGCGACTACTACCAATACTACTACTACTACTACTACTCCTACTACTAGTACTACTACTACTACTACTACTACTACTACTACTACTACTACTACTACTACTACTACTATTACCACTACTACCACTACCACCACTACAACTGTCACTCTCAGTACCACCACCATCATCACCACCACCACTGCTGCTACCACATCCACTATCAACACACTCAACTGATGATATCACTGCCGCTACTACTACCAATACTACTACTACTACTACTCCTACTACTACTACTACTACTACTACTACTACTACTACTACTACTACTACTATTACTACTACTACCACTACCACTACCACTACTACTACTACTACTACTACTACTACTACTACTACTACTACTACTACTACTACTACTACTACTACTACTACTACCACTACTACTACTACTACTACTATTAATACTACTACTACTACTACTACTACTACTACTACTACTACTACTACTACTATTACTACTACTACTACCACTACCACTACCACTACCACTACTACTACTACTACTACTACTACTACTACTACTACTACTACCACTACTACTACTACTACTACTACTAGTAGTACTCTTACTACCACTACCACAACGACGACAACTACAGTAAGTACAACTGCAACTACTACTACTACCACTTATACTACAATCAACACCTACTTTTTACTACTGTTGCCCCTGCTACGACGATACTGCTACTGCTATTTGAACTAATACTCCTACCGATCCTACTACCACTACCACTCTTACTACTACGGCTATTACTACTACCACTACCTTTACTACTACCAGTAATACTACTACTCCTACTCTTACTACTATTATCACCACCACTACCACTACCAATATTACTACTGCGGCTATTGATACTACTAGTACCACTACTATTACTGCTACCAGTAAAACTACTACTCCAGCTCTTACTACTCTTACCACCACTACTGCCACTACTACTACTACTTCCACTGCCACCACTACTACTACTGCTACTACTTCCACTACAACTACAACCACTACTACATCTACCACTAATACTACTACTACTACTACTACTACTACTACTACTACTACTACTGCGACTCCCACTACTACTACAACTATTACAACTACTACCGCTCCTACTACTACTACTACTACTGCGACTCCCACTACTACTACAACTATTACAACTACTACCGCTCCTACTACTACCACTGCTACTACTACTACTACTTCTACGTATACTGCTACTACAACTGTTACTCCCACCACTAATACCACCACTGCAACTACTGCTACTACAACTGCTACTACTACCACTGCTGCCATTACTTCTACAACAACTACAACTTCAACATCCACAAGAACTACGACTACCGCCACCACTGCTACTACCATTACCACTACTACCACTAAAACAACAACTACTACTACTATTGCTACTACTCCTACTACCATTCCCACTGCTAGAGTTTTGTACTTCCTACTGTTGCTACTACAACTATAATGCTACCACTGCGGCTATTACTACTACCACTACTGCTTCCAGTACTACTACCACTACCACGATCACTACTAATACTACTACGACTACTACCTCTAAAGCTAGTACTATTAATACTACTCTTACTACTACCACTGTTACTACTACCATTACTACTACTAATAATAGTACTACTACTGCTGCTACTACTACTTACACCACTGCTGGTACCACCACTCCTACTGCTACTACTACTACTACTACTACTACTACTACTACTACTACTACTACCACTACTACTACTGCTATTACCACCACTCCTGTTACCACTACTACCACTACGACTGCCACTCCTACTACCACCACCATCACCACCACCACCACAGCCTCTACCACGACCACTATCACTTACTACAACTGATGATATCACTACTGCTACTACTGGTACTACTGCAACTACTAATACTACTGCTACCACCACTACTACTTCTTTAACTACTGCCACTACCTTTACCACTGCTACACCTACAGCTACTACAACTACTACTTCTACTACCACGGCTACTACCACTGCCACCATTACAACAGCTACAACAAGTACTACTGCATCTACTACCACTTGTACTACCACCACTGCTACCTACTTTTTACTACAGTTGCCCCTGCTACGACCATACTGCTTATACTGCTATTTGTACTACTACTCCAACAACTCCTACAACTACTGTACTACCACTACCACTTTTACTACTACTACTACGACAACTACTACTTTTACTACCACTATGACTGCTACCACCACTACTACTACTACTACCACTACCACTATGACTGCTACTACCACTACCACTACTTCCGTTACCACTACCACTACGGCCACTACTACGCCTTCAACTACTGCTACTACCTATTAATATTTTTCATACGTTTGCTACAACTACAACTATACTGCTACTTTTACTGCTATTACTCTTACCACTAATATTGTCACTACTACCGCTAATGACATGTCTACTACTACCACGTCTACTATTTATACTACTAAAACTAATATACAACTGCTACTACTGCTACTTGTACTACTGCTACCAATACTACCAATACTTCTACTGCTAGTGCATATTATTTTCTACTGTTGCTACTGCAACAACTACCCCGCTACTGCTACTGCTACTATTATCAAAATTAATATACACTCCAGCTGTGAGATCGAATATTTTGTCGAAACTCATCTTTGCAAGCTGTGTGTGATACTCCGATCGCGCATATTACGGGTTGTGTGTCCTCATTAAGGATATAGGTCGGCGACTCCCCTTGCAACTACAGTGTAGCTACCAGGGTCACTATTATCAGTTTTACTACCACTATCACTGCTACAACGAAATCACATCACTGCTATTACTACCACTGCTGCTACTACCGTTACTACTGCTATTGATACTACTACCATTTCTACTACTACTACTACTACTACTACTACTACTACTACTACTACTACTACTACTACTACTACTACTACTACTACTACTACTACTACTACTACTACTACTACTACTACTACCACCACTACTACTACTACTACCACTACCACTATGACTGCTACTACCACTACCACTACTTCCGTTACCACTACCACTACGGCCACTACTACGCCTTCAACTACTGCTACTACCTATTAATATTTTTCATACGTTTGCTACAACTACAACTATACTGCTACTTTTACTGCTATTACTCTTACCACTAATATTGTCACTACTACCGCTAATGACATGTCTACTACTACCACGTCTACTATTTATACTACTAAAACTAATATACAACTGCTACTACTGCTACTTGTACTACTGCTACCAATACTACCAATACTTCTACTGCTAGTGCATATTATTTTCTACTGTTGCTACTGCAACAACTACCCCGCTACTGCTACTGCTACTATTATCAAAATTAATATACACTCCAGCTGTGAGATCGAATATTTTGTCGAAACTCATCTTTGCAAGCTGTGTGTGATACTCCGATCGCGCATATTACGGGTTGTGTGTCCTCATTAAGGATATAGGTCGGCGACTCCCCTTGCAACTACAGTGTAGCTACCAGGGTCACTATTATCAGTTTTACTACCACTATCACTGCTACAACGAAATCACATCACTGCTATTACTACCACTGCTGCTACTACCGTTACTACTGCTATTGATACTACTACCATTTCTACTACTACTACTACTACTACTACTACTACTACTACTACTACTACTACTACTACTACTACTACTACTACTACTACTACTACTACTACTACTACTACTACTACTACTACTACTACTACTACTACTACTACTACTACTACTACCACCACTACTACTATTTCTACTACTACTATTACCACTACTACTACTGCTTCTACTACTACCACTAATGCCACTACGACTGCCACTCTCAGTACCACCATCACCACCACCACTGCCTTTACCACAACCAGTATCAATACACTACAACTAATGATATCACTACTGCTTCTACTACTACTACTACTACTACTACTACTACTACTACTACTACTACTACTATTACTGCTGCTGCTGCTACCACCACTACTACTTCTACTACTACTACTACTACTACTACCACTACTACCACTACTACTACTACTACTACTACTACTACTACTACTACTACTACTACTACTATTACTACTACTGTTACTACTACTGCTACTGCTACTACTACTACTTTAACTACTGCCACTACCTTCACCACTGCTACACCAACAGCTACTATTACTACTACTTCTACTACCACGGCTATTACCACTGCCACCATTACGACAGCTACAACAAGTACTACTGCAACTACTACTATTGCTACTACCACTTGGTACTACCACCATTGCTACCTACTTTTCACTACTGTTGCCCCTGCTACGACCATACTGCTACTGCTATTTGTAACCCTACTCCAACCACTCCTACAACTACTGTACAACCACTGTTACTACTACGACTACGACTGCTACTTGTACTGCTACTACTACTACCACGATGACTGCTACTACCACTCTTTTTATTACTACTAATACAACTACTACCACTACTATTACTGCTACTTCTATGACAATTTCTACCACTACGACCACAACTGCAACTACCACTACACCTACTACCTCACACCAGTACTACCATTATCACTACCACTACCACCACTACTGCAACTATCTTGTACTACCACTAAACTACTTGTACCGCTACCACAACTTCTACCACTACCACTACTTCCGTTACCACTACCACTACTGCCACTACTACGCCTCCAACTGCTGCTACTACTGATCAATATTTTTTTCTACGTTTGCTACTACTACAACGAGTAAAAGTGCCCTTTCAAGCACACCATAAACCACCCCTGGTGCCATCCTCTGGTCTGCTGTCAATAAGTGGGTTTTTTCATAAAACTTTGCATCGGACGATAGCTAAGATCGCCCTTTCGTCTTTCGAGAGGAAAAAAATAGATATTTACACAGGAGTTAGAGGCTGTGCGGCATGTTACTCCTTGCCTTGAAAAAACAGGTGAAAATGTGGGTGCTGGCCTAATAGGCACACTTTTACGTATGTGCTGATTGCGCGCGTTCTGGAGCTTTCCAGAAGCGCAAGTTTGTATGCATATCATGGGCATCAGTGGCAACGATGTCAAAAAAGAAATCACACCTGGACACATAACCGGGGATGTTAATGACGTATCCCCGGTTTTTCGGGGCCGCAACTTTGGGGCCGATTTACCTGTTCTTGGCCAGTGTGCGTGCCCCCTGCACAAAAAGCGACGAAGAACCAAAAAAAGGCATGCATGTGACTTGCTCATGACTTTTGAAGATTACTGCAAAAAAAAAAAATCATTTTGGAGCCAATTTGACAATTTAACAGTCGTTCAAACAGAGGCCTTTTTTTGCTGATTTACCTGCAGTTACGGTAAGAACTAGCCCCGAAATGCCCCAAGCTATTCCCTACACGAAACAAGCCTATCCCAATCCCAAACCATGCCACTCAGTGAACACGTCCGCCCTGTTGTCAAAGACAACAAAAACAAATGACATTGCACTCCGTAGTAGTGCTCTATAGTGTGTATCACCCAACAGGGGACAAAAGCACCCTATCACCGGCTTTAGCGCCCAACCCTGGTGTACCACGCTGCCATTCGAATGGGGCCGGTAAAACTCCCCCCCTTCATCCTCTACTCACCCGCAAACCTTCAATACTGCTGATACCGCAAACACTCATGTAGTTCAAAGCTGTTTTGACTCTTCTCTAGCGCCCTGCAAGGGAGGATAAATTCCCCCCAGCTACTCGTATCACATCGCCACGGCTGTAGTTTACTCCAGAAAACACCAATCGGGAGCTGTTACAATTCCGACGGATGCATTGTATCCCGTCTGCAGCACTTGGAGACAATACAGAAAAAAAGAGAAGGAACACATAGATCAGGGGACAACAATGCCGCATCCCTTTTTTCGAACCAAAGCTCCTAAACCCCGGCCTGCTTCGCATGACTTCCATGTGCTTCGCGTACCAAACGCAATTTCATCTCAAAACAAGCACACGTCTCGGTGGCTGGGGCTACCGGTGCCAAGACAAAAGAAAATGTGCGGAAGAGCAAAAAGTTTAGACTACACGTCAACAATTTGCCGGGGCGTTCGTTGCTATCCCGCCCTTGACATGGCGGGCGTCATCAGACGTGCGGCAGGCCCCGCTCCTACCACCACCCCACGGCCACGACCATCTCCGCGCCCCCCGACAGCTTCCACACGCCCGGCACCCCCCCTGCCACGGCCACGACCATCTTCGCGCCCCCCCGACAGCTTCCACACGCCCGGCACCCCCCCCTCCCTCGGCCACGACCATCACCGCGCCCCCCGACAACTCCCACACGCCCGGGAACCCCCCTCTCCTCCCGGAGACGATCATCTCCGCGCCCCCCCCCGCGCCCCCCCGGCCACTTACAGTTGCGCGCCCCCGACCACCTGCCCGCTCGTCCCGTTGATCTCCCCTTCCAGCACCGCCACCACGCCCTTCTATCCCTCGCCCCCTTCCACGAACGTCCCCGGAACCTCTCCCCCCCCCACGCCCCCGCCCCGCTACGTTTGCCTTGCTCTCAGCCCTCCTCATCATGCTGAGTCTGGCTCTCTCAGCTTTCTCCGCTTCGGCCTCCATCTCTCGGCGATCGTCTTCCTCGTATGCTGCTAACACTGCGTTGCAAGTAAGAAGCCCGCCATCCGGGACTCCTCCGGAACTTCGAGATATCGCCCGTTTCTTGTATCTCCTTGCCTTGACGACCCCGCCAATCATCACCGTGCCGACACGAAGGCCGGTGACGGTGTATCCCTGCTGTTGCAGTTTTCGGGCGGCGCGTTCGCCGAAACTGTCCTTCAGCTCCTTCTCTGTTATCGCGACCGGAATGTCCGAAAGGGCCTCGCGGTCGGTCGGGCGTTCCTTCCGCTTTCCACAGCCTTGCAACCGGCCCATCGCTTTCTCCATGTTGACAGGCCACAAACTAGCGGCCGCAAAAGATGCGATGTTGTGCTCTTTGGAGAAGCTGGATCGGAAAGCCTCGCCGATGATGCCGACCATGTCAATTATCAAGGGCGTTCTCCCCCCGTGCTCCATCGGGAAGCGTGTGAGCACCTTCGTCATCTGCTGCTTGAACGACCCGAAAGCTGCAACGTCCAAGGGCTGGGTGATGTGCGACGTGTGGGTGGTAGCTGGAAAAGGACGATGGTCAGTGTTTCGCCAACTTGATGACGTCGCAGTTGACGTGTGAGGCGTGGCCATCACGCACGAGCACGTGCGGCTTGCCGTCGAGCAAACCGCGTTCTTCCAGCTGATTGTGGAAATCCTTGAGGTACTCGACGAACACGGAGCCCTGCATGAAGGACGATTCTGTGACGGCGTATCTCGCGTTCTCTCGCCCCTTGGTTTCGTCCATCCACGCCGCTTGCACGCGCTGCCCTCTGAAAATTATGAGCGGAAACAGGACGTCGCCCGCCACATTGATAGTCGTCACCATCGTCATGTTTTCCCGTGAATTGGAGCGCACTGTCGAGACCACCTTCTGTCCACACTCCGCAATCAACTTAAGCGTCTTCGTGCCTTGTGGCGTGGCACCTATAACCCAAATATGTTGGAGCGGGGAGTGAAACGACCATCCCCGGAGGGGCAGGTTGGATAGAGCGGTGGTGTAAGCCGCTGTTTCTTGCGCACAACAAAACGAGCCGATCGTCGTGTGGTATGGCCCACCATACAGCAAACATTCTGCATGCGACATGGCGAGTTGAAGGAAAGGAGCGGAGGGTGTATGCTGGCTCGATGGGGGCTATCGCGACAGAGATGAATGTGATCGCAACAGCAGTTCATTTCTGCTCCAACTACTCGTACCATTTTAGACTACTAATAGACTAGACTAGACCACGAGTAGTCTAGTCTAGACTAGACTAGTCTATATTTCTCCGGAGTAGTCTAGTCTAGTCTAGTCTAGACTATACTAATACAAGCGATGGCGATTATCGCACAGAACAGGGTCCACAAGAGTCTAGTTTCGACTAGACTAGACTAGACTGCACACGTAACAGCAGGAGCAGCAGCAGCAGTCTGTGTCATGGCGCACATGAACTTCAACGTGAGAAAGAGAAACACGGAGAATATTTTCACTCAGCAGGAGTGAACGGCGCTGTACGTCCCGTCCGCTCGATACCAGTCTGAAGTCAAAAGGACAGCATCTAGACCTAGTCTAGACCAGCTACTCGTGCGAGTTCTCTCCTGCGGGGGGACAAGAAAAAAAAATCAGGATCGGCAAGAATCTAGTCTAGACTTGACTAACGGCTGAGGCATGTAGATCAGCGCTGTTCAGCGCACCCGTGGGGGCGCAGGGTCTCCTCGAGCAACGGGATTTTTTTGGCGCGAAAATTCAGCAAGCTGCCAGATCGTGGTTGGTGGCGTTTGTCAACGAGCAACTGCTGTCAACGCCAGCGAGTGCGGCTGCCGATACTCTGGGCTAGAGCTTCGAAGCACTGGTACATGTGTAGACTAAACTAGACTATCCTCACCTGTCTCATCGGTGTTCCACAAGTGGTTCGCCTCCAAGTCGTTGTCTTTCGTGAAGTCCTCCCATGCCTCGTAGAAAGACCGCAGGCGTTCGTGATCGTTGGGTACGACTCTGTTCGCCTCGTAGAGAATGCAGCGGTCTTTCTACGGAGCATGGGAGGACTTCACGAAAGACAGCGACTTGGAGGCGAACCACTTGTGGAACACCGATGAGACAGATGAGGATAGTCTAGTGAAGTCTGCACAGAGCTTTCGAAAAGCTTCAACTAGGTCCGACCGACTCAACCTCAAGTGGTTGTGCGCAGCATACAGCAGAGTATCTGCGATCCATCCCTCCTCTTCCCGCCGCAGGACTGTCGCAGGACCGACGCTGGCATCCATCGCACAAACACCCTTGAGACGGCGAATGATTGACTTCCTGCTGATGCCAAAGGCCTTCTGAGCCTGCAGGTCTTCTTGCTCTGGACAGCTTCACAGGCCTCATTGGCCACGATTGGGTCCACTTTCTGGCGCACACTCGGCGCCATCCTTAGCAACAACATCTACGAAAACTCAATTTGGCGCGAACCACAGCACGTCCAGGTTGCTGGTGCTGTAGCTCGTGGTTGATGCAGCGGATAGCCACGCTGAGCGGCGAAAACAAAAGCAGCTGGTCTCGCCTCAACTTAAAAAAAAAAGAAAAATGGAGTTGCATGTATTTGGCGTTCAGTTTTGACAGTTTCAAAACTTGTGTGCTTAATCGGGCACTGTGCCTAATAGGGCACACAACCCCGATAAAAAGCGACTCATTCAACACATGTGCAGCAAAACGGCTCTCATTGATCTACGCGTCAAAATACGCCCGGACATTAGTCTGGCGAGATGGCTTCGATGCATGCGCTTCGATTATCAGCGTCCGTGCCCTCTTAAGCAAGTAGCTGGCCTCGTCCAAACCACACCCTGCCGCGCAGTTTTCTAGGGGGCCGAAGTGTTTGGAAAGTTCCGTGTAAGGCGGTGGCTCAGCACGCCCGCCTCCGATGTTTCCGTCCTCGTCATCCTCCTCCCCCTCCTCCTCCTCGCTGTCCGAAGACTCCCACCCCTCCACCGACAAGCCCTTCAAGGCCGCCGTCACGCCATCCGCCTGATCCAACCGCTGCGCCTCGACATCCTTCTGGTCTTCGATTGATGCCCACGTCTAAGCCGATTGATGTAGGTCTGAGAGAACCTTCGTCTTCTGGTCCAGACTCAACCTCGTGCGCGGTGCAATTCGGTTCGCCCTTTTGCCTCCCACCGCTTGCATGCGTTTTGGAATGCAGCCCGCTTCATGCGCCTTGCGCTTGCCCGTGGCAGCCGTAGCGGCTTGTTGAGAAGACAAGCACGTATGACAAGATACGATTAATTTCGCTCTCGCCTTCCTCCTCCACGTCGCCGCATATGCCGTGCAGTCTGCCGCCGCATCCTCCTCGGCATTGGTGACCTTCGGGGGCTTCACGTGTGCAGGTGCTGAGATGGCAGAGTTCGCCTGCTGCACATGGCGTCGTGTGCCTCTGCTGTTGCTGTTCTCGTGGCCATTAGGGGTATCCCGCTGCTATGCGGTAGGGTGGGTTTGTGTATGTATGTCGGGAACTTGTCTATGGGTTTGACCGCGCATCTAGGCCGTCATGACGTCAAACCCGCACTATACAGGCGTCCCGCGAATAGTGCGGCACCCGCACTATTGAGGGGTTTGAGTTGTGCCAGGCGTTTTCACTCGCATTATACCGGGCACCCGCGGTTGGAACGACAGTTGAGGCAGCAGTCAAGTTAAACACGCATGCAAATATATGAATGTTGACATATTTTTACAGCAGCAGTACACAGGAGTGGGGGCAAAATTCTGTATCGTCGTGGCCGCCACACGACAGCACAGAGGCAACATGCCAAATATTAATCAAAACAAGACACAGTCTTTGAATTATACTCTACACAGCAATAGTGGCAATATTCTGACGCGGGGTGGCCGATAAACGGCATCACAGAGGCATACTGTTCAAAATATATCCAAAGGAACGCAAAATGCTTGAAAAACGCATCACACAGCAATGGTGGCAAAATTCTGACGCGTGGTGCCTGTACACGGCAACACCAAGGCCAAATGCTGAAAATATATATATATATACAGGAACACAAAAATGTTTGACGTATGCACATCATGGCGGTCGTGGCAAAATTCTGAGGTGCGAGCTTTGTCTTTTTTCTGGCGGGCAAACGCGACATGTACACCAGCAGTTCTAAAGCAATTCAAAAGAACTGTATGATGACATACTTATACGGTGCACAGGAGTGGAGGAAAAATTCCGAGGCGTCGTGGCCGCCAGACAACACAAGACAACATGCTAAAAATGAATAAAAAACAAAGCACAACGTCATTAAATTAGACACTACACAGCAGTAGAGACGATATTTTGACGCGTGGTGGCCGGTACACGACAACACAGAGGCAAAATGTTCAAAATAAATCCAAAGGAACACAGCAGTAATAGTAGTTGCGAAACTTTGACGTGTGGTGGCCGCAAACGCGACAGCTACACCAGTAGTTCAAAACGAAAAAAAAAATTGGTAATGATTTGGTAGGCAGTGAGAACATTCGTTCAGCAACCTTTGGGAGTTATGATTCAAAATATCTTCCCTTACTATGTCGTGCGTATCTGGTGTGTTGTGCACCCTCCTTGAAACGCATTGTAGTAAACACGCTCCATCGCCAATCTCGGGTATAATATTCCGTTGCCCTGCGTAGTCGTTATCGTTGAAGTCATCGTTGTTGACGCTCTTGTCTTTTCCGCTTCGGTTGTCACTCTCGATGTCGGGGTTGCCGCTATCGCTGGTACTATTTCTCTTTTCGGTGTTGTGCTTTCTGCGGTTATTGAAAGCAGGAGGCGGGTTTTCGGTGGCCGCTTGGATGAATTATGGGTAAACTGCGTTGTGAACGTGGGCGATGCCGTCTCATCATTCTCTCGGGTTTAACGAGGCAAAGGATGCTTTCTCTTGATGGGGTTCGACTAACTGCAACATGCAGTTGACCGTGGCATAACACGTCCCCGCGCAAATCCAGCCCTACTTCTTTTAGAGTCTGCCCTTGTGGCTTTCGTTGATGGTCAACGCTTAGCAAAGCCTGACAGGGAAGTCGATTCTGTGATGAGGACCAGGTGGTTCGTATGGCGGTAAATGGGCAGTTTCCGACACTCGTGCCTGCGTTTTACCCTGGTTCGAAGGCAACGGACCCGCGGCCATTCGCCTCGTTAGATGGTATGTGGATAGCTTTTTAGCGACTTGGTCCACAATAAGACACCTGCCGTCAATGGCGAAGAATATTCTTCTCCATCTAGTTCTTCGACGAGTCGCGGTCGTCCGCCCTATCGGGGCCCCGGCCCGCCGATCATGGGCGCGGCCAAGGCCGAGTGCCGTCCCAGTCGCTTTCGTGGCAGACGGGGTGAAGCCACCATCCAACTGTCATACCCATCGATGATTCATCTCACCCTTGGCTTGACCAGACATCGAACTGCTGGCCACTAGAAGAGCATGATTATGCAGAAGTTTCCGCCGTTAGTGCCTCCTTTAAGACAGACAACCCTCCCCTTTGGGGCGGCTTGCTTTCACCCTCCACTCACGCTGATACCCTCCGAGAAAACCGGGGGCTTTGCCTCGACTGCCACGAAGTCAACCACTCCTTCAAGCATTGTAGGCATCCTTTCAATATTGCGAGCGGTTGTTTGGACCGTGAATTTGACCAATTTGGCGACAATGACGCATACCGACGTTGGCAAGAACGCATGGTCTGCTACCGCCGAGACGGGAAATCTTGTCGCCCGAACAACCACAAGAAAAATCGTCGCCATTATTCAGGTCAATTGCGAGGGCACCACCAGGATCATGGCCAGTAAACCGTCACAACGATAACACATACACGTCGAATCACCATGGTGGTATCCCACCCTCGCCCGCCTCTTGCGCCCCCGCTCCTGCTCCTGGAATGCGCTTTGGAGCCGCCCATAACTGGGGCCGAAATCCGAACGCGCGCCAGCCTGGCACATTCCGTTCGGGCAATTGATAGCTCGACGGTGGTACGTCACACCCGGCCTGTCCGTCAACGGCACTGTCGGGGACACCTCCTTTGGTTTCAGAAGATGCTCGTGCACCTGTTGCCAGTCTGTTCAATAACGCAGCACAAATTGCCTCTGTCAAGAGCCCATGGGCTCCCACCCCGTATGCTGACAATTCTCACGGCGTCATACCGGCGGCGGGAACGAGCGCTTCGAGCGTGATTCCCTCAGCCAGGTAATTTTTTCGACGACGAGAACGCGCGCTTCCAGCGACGTTCCCCTCGGTCATGGTTTGAGTTCTGCGACGGGAACCCGCGCTACCAACGCCGTTTTCCCACAGCCGCGGCATAAACTCGGCGATGAGGGTACGCGCTCCAAACGCCGCCCCCATGACCCATGACACGGGAGCCTGCGCTTTGCGCGCTCCCCCCCCGGCACGCGTCGCGCTGCAATGTAGCTGCGGTGACGGCGCGTCGCCTTTATACGCGAACGTGTCCATCCCCTCCTCTCCTTGACCATGCGGTCGCGGTCGGGTTGAGGTGTGGGACGGCCGACCCTCTAACACCTATTTCTGACCACGAGGTGGCGGTCTGTTTGTGGTTTGGTAAGACCAACACTAAAACACAGAGATCTTTCGCGAGGCTCTATCCGGTGTTTGCTCGCGAATGCAGCGGGCGCTCTGTCCTTTTTGCTGAAGGAGAGTCGACAAGTTTAGGTGCCTCGTCTCCCTTCTCCAAGATGCCTAACGGAAAAGAGTCTCCTCGGGTAAATACATTATTGCCACCAGCCCGAGCCCCGCTCCAGATGACGCCCGCAGGGTCTATGGGCCCTGCTTCGTTTTCTAGCACGCTAACCCAGGTGCTTCAGGCTACGTCTGCCCCAGTGGTACAGGAAGAAGATCCGAGACAGCGCGACAGGCCAGTGGTGACGCCACGGCCTCCAGCCTGATCACCTGGACGCTATTCCCGTAAACTTACGAAACATTCGCGCATCTTGTCAAGCAGAAACAACTCAGAGCCCCTGTCCCTTCGGGCGCAGTAAAAGCAGTTTCTTTCGATTCTACGCCAAAGAGCAATGAGGCCACGACGAGAGAAAACGTGGCTTCGGACTCGCGTCGTGCTCCCGAGACCTGGTGTTCCTGAGGGGGACACTTCAGGCCCAAAGTGCCGAGGACTGGTGTTCCCTGAGGGGGACATTGCAGACCCTAATGCCCAACGATGTTACCGACGGGTTGGCACCGTCGGTGTTGGACTCTTTTTAGGGTGCAGTGAAGGCGGCTTCTTACGAGTTTACGCAAGCGAGTGACGAGGACCCGAGGCGAAAAAACGCGCGCTCGGACTCGCATCATGCTCCCGAGGCCTGGTGTTTCCGCAAGGGGACACTACAGGCCCAAAGAACCGAGGACTGGTGTTCCCAGGAGGGGACACTGCAGACCCAAATACCCAACGAGGCTATTACCGGGTTGGCACCGTCGGTTTTGACCGTGTTTCGGGCTCAGGTAAGACGGATTTTCGCGTTTTTGCACCAGCGAGCGAAGAGGACCCGAGGCGAAAAACCGCGGGTTTAGATTTCCGTCGTGCTCCCGAGGCCAGGTGTTTCCTCCCGGACGGGGACATTGCAGGCCCAAATTCCAACACCGTATTTGACCTTTCCTCTCTCGAGTACTCCACCGACAGAGTGTTGTTCTGGCAGCCCCCATCCTAATTTTTACCGTGATCCCTTGTGTCGTTTGTCGTGGACGACGTGTCATATTCTTGCGTGGAGCAGTATACGATGGCCAGTCTTTTTCAAGACCTTCAAGCTGTGGGGCTCATCATGTCGTGGCCTCTGACCCAAGCACACACAAACCCATCGGTGGAGGCGTGCGCAACTTTTACTCCACTATTGGGGACAAGGAGAAGCAAAACGCCGTGTTATCTGGCACCTACGCCAAATTCACGCAGAATCCAGCCATGAAAAATCACCTTCTAAGCTCGACAATAAGCTTCTGGCTGAAGCCAGCCCTCTGCACCCAGTGTGGGACATTTGGCTCCGGGCGGATGATCCCAGAGCAAACAACCCATGCCAGTGGCGAGGAAATTATTTCTTCGTGAGGCACTTTCTGCCGTTCGCGAACAAATTCGCGACAGTGAGAACGGGTTGGCGCACCTGGCCTTCCTTCGTCGGTTCAGCACTTGCACTGCGAATGAAGGAACCAAAAAATCTCGCTTGCGCCGCGGCCGGGCCGTTAACAGCAGATAGCGCTCACAAAGGTCTCCCTTCGGAAGTGTTGACTTATTTTTCGGACGAACTTGCCGACCAAGAGCCGTGAAGTTTTGAATATTGCTTCTGACGTCGGCCCTGACCTTGCGCTGTCAGAACACGCCCATGGTTCGTCGGGGATACTGTGACGCTGGACGACGTTTCGTACACTATAAAAATCACCTATGTCAGTCGAGCAACGCTCGACTCGGAGAGGTACTAGACTCCTCTAGATTTGGCAACCGGCAACATTGTTTGGGCTCCCAAACACCCCCGGGGGTACTCGGGGAACAAAGATCCGTCTATTTTCCGGCCACAAGGCACAAAAGAGCATTGGCAAAGTGAGGACCCCTAATGCACGAGTCCAGTGGTAGCTTAAGTTCGTTACCGCGTTCGATTACACCCTCGGGTGCCGCACAGGCAACGCCAATGGCATCGCCGATTGCTCTGGCCCGCTTTCCAGAACCTGTTACGGAGTACGACCGCAGTGGCTTGACAAGCTTCAACCCCGTGGGGTTGATAAGCCCCAACCCCGTTGGAGACAGCGGTATCTACCTCCCACGGACCAGCGGGCTGCGCGCTCCCTGGCCGCCGATCCCAGGGGTCGGTTTGGGTGGAATCGTGCCCCTCGTCGAAAGCACTGTCTTGGGTGGGCTCGTGCCCTGTACTGAACATGCTATCTTGATTGGATTGCCTCTCGCCTCTACCGCATTCATGATTTTCGCACACACGAGACGAGAACAAGGATTGGCGGCCTTTCTGGTCCCCCGGGGAGATTCGTCGCCCGTGTTTTTGCCTCCGTCACCTACACCGAAGGCTGTACCCGGCCGCGGGTCGATTTCGCCTGCCGCTACACCGCTTTCGCTACGGTTTTTGCCATACCCATCGAGGGCGGCACGGGCTCCGCAGAAGCCCTGGCTGCTGCGACGCGCATCGCACAGCCGACTCCTCTATCAAGGAGTTCCACACAGGAGATGGACTCCGCCGCGACCACCGGTTCGACTGTGTCCGTTTCTGCCTTGCTTGGCACTCCAGCTCCTCCGTCATTGACGACGCCCCGACAAACAGCGACAGCAAACGGCAATGCACTCCCGCTGTAGATCATGGATTCGGGCCCGGTGGGGCCCCTCGACCATCTGCCTGGATTGTCAACTCCCCGCCGCGAGTCCCACGGCCGCGGCCGACCCCGTCGACCGCCGCGACCCCTGCTCCTGCTGCTCCTTCGGCCCCCGCGCTACTGATCCCGTCCGACCGTAACCGCGCGGAGCCTATTGGGACTCCTATATTACGACCTCCGTCCACTCCTGGCAACACGCCAACTGCACCTACAAAGTTAGACGCCCTCGACGACGTTGACGAACTGCATTTCGCGGATTTCGTTGCGCGATTTTCGCATGCCCGCTGGGAGCGAGAACACCAGATTCCGCCGACGTGCCATTCCGAAGGGCGCTTCACCCCTTTCAGCCGGCCGCTGGCCCATTCACCGGACTTCTCGTGTTACCCTTCGCGCAAGCGTTCCTTCCTTTTGGATACTCAGGAGCTGACAAATAAAGGCCGCTTACATACAAACGACAACCACTCGTCCGTGACTCGCGGTGCGGTGGCGTCATCTCCGTGATATACAAGACGCATATTGGCTGGGATTCTCTGAACCTTCCTGAGACCGGGAATGGACCCCACCGCACCCGGCCCACATGTTTCGTTATTGAGCCGGCACGCCGGATCAGCACCGCCAAACCAACCGACTTTACCGTCGAATGCGGATCGGGGCGGCATAGCGCGGGCTCTTCCACAACAACGGGGAGCGTTTCCTAGCGCCGGGTTACGTTTGTGTTCCCCGCGCCGATTGGCTCCGTCGCTACCACGACACGGTGCTACTTAAGGGAGCCCACGTTAGGTACAAGGGAGACGATGGGTTATGATGGCTTGGAAAACATTAGCGCGAGCACAACCGAGGACAAGGTATACCTGGTCCGCTTTCTGGACGGCCCGGGGCCGATTAAACTTCCTCTTCCTCCGGCGCGCTACACGACTTCGACGGGAGCGGGACGAGGCTCTTGGTGCCTGCAAGTTCACATAGCCAGCGCGTTCCTAGGGAGATCCAACGTAACGCAGATGAATCTTGAGGCGCGACCGTGGCCAGTTGGCTTTGAAGCCACCGCCGCCCCTCGATAGATATCCATTTTTTTTCTGGGTTACGGGGTTTGGAGTTTTCGCCTTCGGTTTGTTCGTGGTGTTTCGAGCGTTTTTTTTTACTGGGTGTGCATTTTTTTTTGTTCTTAGTTCTGCCGGCACCCCCCCCCCCAACCGATGTCGGGCCAGAATCCGGCTGTTCGCGCCGCGCTCTCTGAGGCCCAGGACTGACGGTTTTTCGTGTTTGTTCAATTTCGCCCTACCGACGCCCTCCTCAGCCCAGAGCCGGGGGGCGTCCAGGGTACATTGTTTGCGCATAACGTGGTACATGGCTTTTTTAACATTTTTACTTTCCAGCTTCAGGACAAGCCGTGGTCACAGGTGTCGTCCCTTCTTCCCCTCGGTTCTTGCCTTTAATTTTTATTTATCTCGCATAGGGTTCAGCAATCCCACTGGTTGTCGATTTTTCATCGAGTGTTGCTAACTCACGCTCTCGCGCTTTCCGCAAGTCGATTTGTGCACAAAAAAAAGTCCCAACGAATTTTTACGAGTATGCACTCGGCGAGGCTCGAACTCACGAAACTGGCCTATACCAGGCTCGAGGATAACCTGATACGCCACCGGGGCGCCCGGCTCACAGGGCTATGTATGTTACTGTGTGTCATCTTTTTTTTTTTGCGTGTTTTATTTGTCCTACATGTTATGGCTAAACACTCCTCTCCCTCGCGGGGCTGCAGGCGGTGTCACCTTCCATTCCGGGCAGTTGTCGTTTTTCATGTAACCCCCGCCATGCCAATGGTCCGCGGGAGTTTGGCGTGACTTCTCCTTTGTGTAAGCGCCTGTGTTCCCCTTCCGTTCGACAAAGGTTTGCCTTGCCATAGTGCCTTTTCTGTGGTTTGCTTGCTGTAGAGCCTTTTTTGCCCCCCTCCCCTCGCCACACCGGCGGTACGCGACAGGTTCTTGATGGGTGGTTTGCCTCGTTGTAGGGTCTGCGTTTCCTTCAACTGCTTTCTTCGCCTTTTCCTGGCTCCATAGCCAGGCCGT
Organism: Undaria pinnatifida; assembly: GCA_012845835.1. Taxonomy (NCBI): domain Eukaryota; class Phaeophyceae; order Laminariales; family Alariaceae; genus Undaria; species Undaria pinnatifida. The sequence continues at coordinate 10,259,353 of JABAKD010000028.1, forward strand.
TAGAGGTGTGGGAGCGTGTTTTGAGGAGCATCTTCGACTCATGGTCTAGTTCGTAGACCCGAAGTTTCCACGAATCTTGCATGTTTCTGCATATGCGGCTCATCAGGGTGGGCTAGTTTTACGGTACGACCTTGAAAGGCCTGCTATTACTTGAATTGATATGTAATTGGCCGTTTTCGGTATGATATGTTGGCGCTATTTATCAGGGGTAGTTAGGAAATGAGACCGAGGCATGCGCCTCGGCTCTCAGTTGCTATCCGGGGCTCTGAGAAAATAATAAAGGTGCTTCTCTACTCGGCTAAGAAAGTGAGTACTCGCCGAGGACCTGCTCAGTAGGCAGACCTGCAGGGGACACTCTGTGTCCCCATTCCAATAACACAAGGCCGGCTACATGAAAGTTGCCTCTGCGGTAAACTTATTATTTTACAACGTTCCCCTCCGGGAAGTGCCTAGGGGAGTTGCGCAAGAACGAAATCCAAGCATCCAACATCTGACTGCGTGTGGGCAAATAAGATGTATCTTGTGGTGACAACTATGTTCTTGTCCGCAGCTCGAGAAGCGGAGTGTGGGGAGGCGTCCTCCCGGGGACGGCTCGCTCTCTCCCAGTCGTGGTGGAGAATCGTAAAGAAGTGGTAATCCCATCAGTACGTGTCCAGCACGAGTACTCGCACGATTATGACTTTTTGCACGGGCGACTCTTATGCGGTGAATTTGAAAAATTGTGTGGTGAAGAATAAATGGACGAAAGGTGGATTTTCAACCGGCAACAAAAAAGCAATCGTTCCTTACGCGGTCTTTTTATCGTGGTTGGTTTTTATTTTTATTCCTTTGTTTTTGTATGGGAATCAGACATTTCAAATAGTAGGTACTCTTCTTGTTTTGTTGAGCCAGATATTAAACTTTACGACAAGTGATCCACGCCAGGATGGGCAATCATCCCCCTTCACCACCAGCTCGTCGCAAAAAGTGCACGGAATGGGCAACTGTAGGGCTACTGTGTCGCTGAAATAGAGAAGCCCTCTCTCATGGAGCATCAACGTCTGTATCCACTTCTGTTTGCATTTCAAGAGTAAAAAAAAATCACGCTAGGGTGTCTTTCGATCGTCCGAATCAATGTCGTCCCCTCGAAGAGACGAATTTACTTTCCCTAGCGAAGTTCGAGTACCAACTAAACCATCGGTATACTGTTGTACGTATACTTCTGTACTTGCTGTATGCAACACAGTACAGCACGTATGGGTATGCCACACGCGCATGATGATGTTGCGTGCTGTTGCTTGTTGTGCTGCTGGGCACGGTTGTAGTGTTGTCTGCGTTATCTGTATGTTAACTGTTGTTCAAACATGGCTGGGTGTGTGCTCCCGCGGGGGAAGGAACACAAATTTATGATCGGAAATATATTATGATAAGAATCATTCATGCAAAAGTCTTAAATCCAAACGGTCCTAACATTTTCGTCCAGAATGGCGATGCCGCCCACAACAGCAGCAAAGGACAGGTCATCGATTACATACACGAAGCAGGCTCCGAAAAAATCAACTAGCCACAGCAGTACGGCGCAGATGGATGTGCCACACGTGTACGGTGTTACCTGCTGGTGGTGCTGCTGGGCGGCAGTTTTTTTTAACGTTGTTGTGCTCCCTGCGTGTTGGCTGTGCTCATGGCTGTGTTTATGAGGGCAAAACACAGACCGAATTGTAATGTTACCTCTGGGCCTTGTACGCGCGCAAAGGGTATAGCACCATAAAAAAAGGTATTCCTTTTTGTACGTGCGCACGATGCTGGATGTTGCGGAAACCCGGGGATTTGCCTTATCCATGCCCAAAGCCGAAAAAGCGTTACGCAACACGCTGCACGGATCGCGCCCAAACCTCCGGCAACGTGACCCCAACAGTCGAATTGTGTCCACCCCATCAGGCATTTCGGACAAAGATGCGAGCACGAAGAAATGTGTCCGAAAAAATATATTACAACTATATACGTATACATACAAGGGCTCCGCATGGGTGCCGGCAAATGACGGCACTCATGCTTCGAGTAGGGCAGGGTAGCACCTCGAATTGTTCTAAAGGTGTACGCGTAGTTGGCGCGGGTGATGACTCAAGACGGTGACACATATCTCTCTCATATATTATCCAGCCGTCGAGCCTGACTCGGTCTCATTTGGAGCAAAACTTCGAGTGACAGCTCATGGCAAATCATGCCGGGAAACATCCGGCCAAACAGTCCCCTTACATATTATACACGAATCCCTTACCAACAGAATATGGAACTCCCTGATATAAGATGGATCATAACCGTCATGTTCATGAGGACAACCAACATCCCCCCTCCTCATTATACACGACGAACACACCAATATCCCCCCTGCCTTGTGCAGGAGAAGGCACGACATCGCAGGGCGCACTCATATCAAACTCTGAGCCCCAACAAACTCAAAACCAAAATTCTAGTCGTCAATTCAATAAGTCCTCCACGTCTCAAACCCAGTAACAACAGTCTCATGCTGCAAACATCAACCACTCTCGAAAATCATTGCCAGGTGAAAACGACAATAATTTTATTTTTGGAAATGACCAGATGAAAACGGCGCAATTCTCGAAAATTAGCTCAAATCAACACCGATTATTCCCGATTTCCTGAAGATACTAATACCCAGCACGGGGCCTACAAGCTGAACCATGAAAAACAAAGTCCGCAGTACTATACATAAACGCCAACAACCGCAGAAACTCGATTTAATCGTACTCTGCACATCGCACGGCGAAAAGCATCCCCCCTCCTCCGTGCACGACGAAATGCGTAGCACACGTAGCGGCGGGATGTTGCACTGTTCGAAAATTCAAACTCGAATAACCAAATATCTCCCCAAAAAAATAAGCTCCCGCAAGAATGAGGGTCACACGTCGATGTGCTTCGAGTTCGACGTGCACACTGGGTTTCGTGCCAGGTTCTTCGCCCCCTCGTTAGCCTCGAAAACCGCAATGTACGACGTAAAAAACCCCGGGATAATAAGGTCCACACATACCGCGAGAACGTGTCTGCCAGATTTAAACGGCAGTCATTGTCCAATACGATGGTACCGACTCAAACAGACATAATCATCAACTCGCAAAATCAAACGATAGTACCGCGTTATCCCTGACGAGTATGCATAACATGGGTGATGCACATGCTTCACGTAAGCATGGCGCAAGTCCACACGATCAGATAACGTATAACCAACGCGTCAAAGGGACAATACTCAAGTCACGAATACTCAAACTAGACCAGATGCGCCTCTGCGCAGGTCGTGGCCTGTTCAATCTCGGGCGCTTTGCCATTGGCCGAGATTTGTCATACCAACAATAAGCAAGCCGCATCCTATAACAGAAACAAGAAAAACAGTGAAGTCAATCTCAAGCGGGCTCACAATCAAACTTCAAAACAACAAAATCACGATCACCCAGCATCCATTCATTTCAACCCCAATGCCCCAAACACTTGTGCTGGTGGTCCCTCCGCTGCGGCAGCCTCTTTCCGGTCTCATGGCATTGCCGCAGCTCGGGCACTCCAGCCATCCTCCAGAATGAAGCAGCCGTTCCTGGCGCAAGATTGACTCCAAACAAGCAGCGGATGTATCGTGCAATCGAGCGATTAGGTCGGCATAGGTTGAACTGCTCTTTTCATGCGTTCATCGTCAGCTCGTAAAGCATTTACCACTAGTATTTCACGTTACCAAATGTCATTACTGTAATAGGACAAGTTACTGTTTGTAATAAGACAAGCAACGTGCTATATGATATCATGTGCAACAACAGCTGATTTCATCAAGAATCCCTCGCACATGCTCAGTTGCCCTGTTTTCAGGTCGCTCATCAAGAGCCCTCTACTCATACCCATCATACCTCCATGAATATATTTAGCAATAGCAGCAGCAGTAGTATCGCAATGCTACACTCGGGGGGTACTCCACTGTTGTGCAATGATCAGCAACGCAGACAGTATCTGGGCGTATCATATGCTGGCAGGCAAGTCAACGTACAATCGGTCGTGCTGGTATGTCATTCGTCTCGTATCCTCTTGTATCAATAACTGCCAACAGACGTGCGGACAGCACGGGATGTACTACTGTAGTAGTGCATGCTGTTTATACGCTATATATGGGGAACGTCACACGTCAAAGACATACCGGGTACATCAGTTGACGGCACTCTTGGCCCTTGACGAACAGTTGTCAAGGACTTGTACACCCATATTACAAACTACTGTAGTCCAAAAATACCTAGACGGGACAAAACTACTCACGATCCAAGTACAAAAATGCTTTGCATGCAAATATAATGAAAGATGCAAAATAATACAACAAATATGCATATGTACCATTTTGATTTTTTTGCCTAGTCCGTCCCTTTTTCTCCGCCGGCGCAGAGTTTTTTGGTGTGCTTTCTTCTGCAATGCGATCAGACTACCCGTCGATATATTATCAGCCGCGTGCCGGGCTCATGGGACGTCCGTGGCGCGAGCTATGGCCGCGGAAAGCCGCCGAGACTGGCTCTATTTTGCGGGGTATGAGACACTTCTGTCCCCGGGCAACCACACACTAGACGTATTTAAACCTCGAGGTTAGGTCTTTTAAGTACTTCTAACTGGAAGAGCTAGGCCATTCGATACTTCGACCTTAAACGCATAAAAAAAACACCATATGTCTAAAACTCGAAATAGTGGTCTCTTTCAGTACGCATAAAAAGAAAAGCCGAGGAAAGATCAAACCACTTGAAAATAGACTATGATATTTCTGCACTACTCCAGACGCAGATGGCAAGACGAGGATTTATGTCATGAGTCAGCACATGAGTGGGTGGAAACTTCGAGAAAGACCCTCCCCTGCCCATGCTGTGCGAGCTTGAACAAACGGCCAAAACAAATAACTGGTGCCTGGCAAAAACATTGAGTGCTTCGTACTCCATACTCGCTTCATATGTAGGATACCTCGCAGGCGTTTGCCGCCTTCGGTGTGCCTCAGTGTGGCAGTAAGTACAGCAGCACAGCAGGACTGGCCCTCAACCCGGTTCAATTTCCACCCTCGAAATGTAGGCATCCGCGGGAAAGAGGCAACAGGGTTGTAAACTGCAGCAGCAGCTCCGGCCATGGGCTACGTCGGGCACAAGAACCAAACAAAAAAAATGTGTCATCGAAAAATGACAGCCTCTCAGGACGAGAAAGCAGGAGCACGAGCGCGCGACGAACTATGTCAGAGTCCCAGTTCTCTGACCGCAGAGAACGCCAGGGTAGGAGGAGTCTCGCGGGCGTTTTCCACTGGCTAGTTGTGCTGTAGTTGGGTTGGTTGTTGGGGTGCTGGTTGTCTGTGTGTTGTGCTGTGTTGTTTTGTTTTGTGGTGTGTTGTGTTGTGTGTGCGCTCGATCCTCGTGAATGAACAAGGACTCCTTTTCAAGTAACAGTACGTAGAGGCATGCCGCTCCCCGAGAGTGGGTCGCCTCTGACCACCGCCAACGTTTCTGATGGTGTTGTACACGCAGGTTGATTAACCCGGGTTGGGGATACACCAAGCGGCTTGCTAGGTTGAGCGTTGCAATTACTGCGTGGATGTTGTGCTGTGCTGCTGCTGCAGAGCGTCTGATGTTTCCTCGAGCTTTTGTCGTCTGAAATGCTGTTGTTTGCTGGAAAATACTCGGAAAATTGCTTCAAATATGCACTTGGGCCAAAATGTGCCCAAGTGCATATTTTGGCAAAATCCACATCTCACCGTGGTCTGCCGTGGTCGTTAAGTCGATAAAATAGACCTATTTTTTAGACATTTAAAACACGATAGGGCTTAATGTGGTTTAGAGCCAAAAATATAGGCATATCGTCAGGTTTAAATACGTCTACTACACACACGGTGGAACTTTAGTCCTCGCACGTACATCGGGGTGGCATCAAAATGTAGAGAATTTTCCCGCACTGCTAGACACGGGCGCGGTGTGTATGTACCCGCTGCAACGACGTGAACTATGTCATTACTGTGAGTTCTCCCTCACAATTGACACGGTGGTTACCATACAGCAGTAGCGAAACCTGTATAAAGAGATATAAAGTAGCAACACAACTCGAGCAAAAGTAACGATGTGCACACAACAGACCATATCGGCAACGAACATCGGTATAAACTGTTTAACTGTTTAAGCGCGCGGGAAAAAATACTGGACACAGAAAACAAACAACAAATTGACACCAATGATTCCTCTAACAGCAGCGACAGCAGTACAAACGTAGAATTAATTGCTGCCACGCAGTTATACGGAGTGGACTTTCGAATAACTTATCACACCGAGCCTCAGCAATATCCCAACCCTCCTCCTCCAAATGTCTGTGATATCTTATATTATCCACATTCTTTCCACTACGCATCCCTCCGATATACACCTTCTGCATAAATGCTTCATCATCAGTTGTAGTCATTCGACTTGCGTCGCCCCCGGGAGGCACGTGTCCACCTCCCGAAGGGGAACCTTGTAACGTATACAATTGTCGGCATTTCGACGACGGTTCAATATACCGACAACCTGCAATATGCCAGTAGGCACATCATGCAGCACCATGTTCGGCAGTGAGTCAGCAGCATCATAAACCAAGCAAAATCCCAGCTCAAAGGGCACTACTAGCAACACAGGTTGATCACTCCTGTACTGCTCATCATGCACAGTCTTCAAGGGGCGTGCTTGTATTTTTAGCATTGCTCGGCATACACGCGAGACCGTACCTCAACCCTACCCTTATTTTTGCAAGTAATTGATTCACGCAGTTTTCGTTCTGCTGTACTCTGCTGTACCGATGATAGGATATGATACAACACTTACTGCTGTGTGTGCATTATTTCATTATTTCATTTTCACGTATCAAACTCAATTCCGACTCATTGTGCCCTGCCCGGGCGCTCCGCCAGGCAGCCACAACACGGAAGCAGACATGGTAATCCTGCAGTACGTCTGCTACAGATCGCATCAGTTATCCTTCACTCAATCAATCTCAATCTTGAGGGGTTATTCGTAATTCTCAAATCAACATGAAACAAGCCAAAACAAAAAACATCAGCAGCAAGTAAAATCAACACGTGCCTGGTGCGGACCTGAAGCCCTCGCTGATGGCCCGTTGTTCCTTTCTCCTTCACTCGCGCTCGCTTTGGGCATCTCCTCCTTTTTCGTCCATGCTCCGAACCCCACTCGACGGTGCAGACCCTTTCACAAGTGCCCACCACCGCTCTCTCAACGTTGTTCCAGTATTCATATGCGTGTTCCATTGCGCTCGCAACCTCGTCAACCTCTCTCCCGGCACCTGCCGGCCAAGTAATCCCATCTCTCCTTTCCTCTTCTCTTGTAGTACAAACTAAAGTAGCCACAGATTCGGGCACAGGCCTAGCTGTTCTGCGGGCTTGCAGATACAGTGGTAGCAGCGGTAAAACCAGCGGCGGCGGTGGCAGCGGCGATAGCAGCGGCGGCGACGGTGGCGATGACAGCGGCGGTGACCATGACGGCGGCTATGATGACGACGGTACCGGCGGCGGCGGTGGCGGCGGCGGTGATGACGGCTGTTTCGGCGGCAATTCTTCTTCGTTGCAGGCGTAGCAATCCTCTGACGACTGCTCTTTCTGCAAATGGGGCGACTGGGGCAGCTGCTGCCTCTGCATAACTGCTTCTCTCCAGCGCCGTCGCCACCCACGCTATGCAGATCTACCAGCTTCGGCTCATGTTTGGCTTTGCTGGGACCGCGCAGTTGCTGCTGGGGCAGAACATTATTTCTCTCATTTTCTCAGTCCCAGTCTCAGTCTCAGTCCCAGTCTCAGTCTCAGTCTCGAACAAAACCACTGTTTCGTCCATTTTCCCCATCATATCAGCTTGAAGCTCGTGCTCCTCGCGGAGAAGTCGTAGTGCGTCATGCATCGCCAACACCCGCCGGCACCAAAACGTAGTCAAGCCATACACCTCTTCAGTATATGACGCTCGCAGGGCTGCCTCTGTGGGTCCTACCTCTTTCGCTCTTCTGCAACGTTATCCGGATCTTGAGCAGTTTCATGTCCTCTCTTAAATAATCTACACTAATGCGAGAATCCCCCGGACCTGGCATGGCTCTTTGCCACCTCTACACGAAGGCTGGCCTTGACTGCGCTTACCAATAGAAGTCAACCGGGCTCTCAATAAAATAGCGTGTTGATGGATATCTGAAGGTGTACACGTAGCTGGCGCGGAGAGGCGTGGTGATTACTCAAGACGGCGACACAGATCTCTCTCATGTATTATTCAGCCGTCGAGCCTGACTCGGTCTCATATGGAGCAAAACTACGAGTGACAGCTCATGGCAAATCATGCCGGAAAACATCCGGCCAAACAGTCCCCTTACATCTTATACACGAATCCCTTACCAACATAACATGGAACTCCCTGATATATGATGGATTATAACCGTCATGTTCATGAGGGCAACCAAAAGAAAAAGAAGTCGTTTTACACGTAAACGTAGTCTACGCGTACAGTTGTATTCAAGGTAATGCCAAGAGTTTGATATAGCTTAACAATGGACTACTTGCCGTTTCTCAATTAAATGAATCCGATTCCGAGCTTCATCATATTTCGATCGAATGAATCCGGGCACACGCCGACTAACCCTGTTGTCTGGCCATAAAGAGACGTGTTGAGTGCGTTTCTCATTATATTTTGCCTGATCAAGCATCCGGGGCCAGCAACGTGACTGACCGTGTCTTCTGCATGTTATCTTCGTAGCCACAACGCAAGAAAGACAACACGCCAGTAGGAGGGGGGATGTAGCGAGGTAAAGGCAAAAGCCACAAAGAGTTACGAAAGAAAACAACAGTACGCGTCCGATACCAATTAAAATAGGCCAACCACCCATCTCTCTTTGCTGTTTGATCATCAGGATGAGCACTGGGTGGGGCAGAAAGAATCGACAACACACAACACACCCGGCTCAGCAAGTGCTGCGCCGCAGATGAAGCTGCCAGTGTGTGCGTATACTTGTGTACTACGTTCTCGTGCTCGTACAAAACGCTCCAGCTCAGCAGGATGAATCTATACTGCTGTCCGTAGCTACTTGTTGGCGTAGCTTGTCTGAAAACTGTTCTCGTATTCGCATGTATCAACAGCAGCAGCAGGAGCAGCCGAAAAGAACCGCAATTCAAAAGATACACATACGATAAGTTAGTAGTACACATACATCAGGAAACGCTGGCTGTAAAGGGGAGCTGCCTATACTACGTACATGCCAGGGTCGGCGGTTGTAGGAGGCGAACGTGCAGCGACAACACAGAAGTAAGTGGTAGTATGATAATACGGCGAACGCTTTCTATATATGTGCTGGATACGTTGAACAATTGTAATTATTTTTTTTTTTTTTAAAGGGCTGACAAAATGTTATCCTTATCATACCACTGCAATTATTTTAAACAGCAGTTGCTCCTTTTTATAAAAATATTTCAAGGACGTCAGCCGTGAGTTTGACGAATTTCGGGTCAAAACTCATCTTTGCAAGCTGCGTTGTTGGTACTTGTAATATACTATGTGGGTGAGTTTGTCTTTTAATGGGAGGACTCATGTTCTTTTGTTGAAAAAAAACATATATACCCTTACTTACTATTAATAATATATTTGTGCTGAAAGCGCTCGGTTGGTGCATCCCTGGCTTCTCCGAGGTCGGACGGTCCAGCTTACTTACGGAACGGTCCAGCTTTTCTTTAATTTCTTGCTCCACAAGATCTATTTTTGTTGCAAATATATATCGATTTTTTTAGGATTACTTTGTTATTCCGATGACACCCAGATTCGAACCACCGAAGACCAAGCTTATAAGCGGACAGTCTATCTACTAGACCACAACGTCACATTGATATCTATTTTATTTTTAACAAATAAAATTGGTAAATAAATACCATCTATCGATTTTTCACGAGGATCATTTTTTTTTTCTGATGGCACCCGGATTCGAATCAGCGAAGGTCAGGATTATAAACGGGCAGTCTATCTACTAGACCACAATGTCACAGCAGCAGTGGTATATACCAGTACTATTTTTTCATGTGCAACTTCTACTATATATTAGTGAAACATGGATGTACCACGCAGCTTGCAAAGTTGAGTTTCAACCATTCAATCGGTCGTACTCACAACTGACGTTTTTTATTTTTGAATATAATATGTATCGATTTTTTCAAGAGGATCATTGTTTCCCCCGATGACACCTGGATTCAACCAACGAAAACCAGGCTTATAAGCGGACAGTCTATCTTCTAGACCACAAAGTCACATTGCTATTTTTTTTTTTACAAATAAATATCTATGGTATATTTATATTTATACGGCATTCGAGAATAAAAGTCAGCTACTCCCCCCCAAAAAAAGAGAAAAAAAAAACTCTGGGACACGAACCCACGGTTCCAAATTGAATTGATACGCTTGTCACTCAAACATCTTATAAAAATGTTTTCAGGACGTCAGCCGTGCGTTCGACGAATTTCGGGTCAATACACATTTTTTCAAGCTGCTTGTTGATACTTGTAATATACGATTTGGTTAAGTTTTTTCTTAATGGGAGGGGTCCTTTTCTTTTGTTAAAAAAAATGTTCTCCTCCACTATAATGATTGGTGTTGGTATTTTTACTTTAGGCGGGTAATTTTGAACTAGATCTAACGTAATCTATTTTGTTATTTCATTTCTTTAGCTTCCTCTATACTGCTCTATCATATGTATGGTGGATGGTTTGCGGATGGATGGCTTGGTCAGGGTTGTTGGTACTTGTGGTTAAGTGCGTAGGTGAGTTTTCTCTACCTAGGGGTGCTCTTATTTTGTTTTTGGCACTGTAACGGCGGGTTTTGGTATATATCGGGAGTATGAAGACAGTAGTAGTGATGCACGAAGTGATGTAATAGATATCATGTGAAAGTCCCACCCTGAAGAAAAAAAAAAAATCTTCTGTGAGACTCGAGCCCACGGTCCCAAATTAATACGCTGTCACCCTCACATTTTAACTACAGATACATGTACGCGTCAAGGTAAATTATGTTTTTATAAATGACTATTTCCGCTTTCTCGTTATTTCGGTTTAATTCTAGTACGAAAGATTTTTGTTTACAACAGTAGTTGATCGCACTGAATGTTAATCTTCATATGATACCATTTATATTACCAAGTCACGTCATCTTGGAAAAAAATGCCAAGTTATTTCCCCGCATGGGGAATACATTTTTCATCACCTGTTAATTACACTGGCTATTTGCACTAGGTTAATGTGAGAACAACAACAACTAGGTTACCGAGTCAATTTTTTTTTTTTTCTCACACTTCTACTTTCCAGCTTCTTGACAAGCCGTGGTCACAAGTGTCGTCCCTTCTCCCCCCGGTTCTTGCCTTCAGTTTTTATCGCGCATAGGGTTCAGCAATCCCATTGCTCGTCGATTTTTCATCGAGTTTGCTAACTCACGCTCTCGCGCTTTCTGCAAGTCAATTTGTGCACAAGAAAAGGTCCCAACGAATTGATACGAGTATGCACACTCGGCTGGGCTCGAACTCACGAAACTGACCTATACCAGGCTCGAGGATACCCTGATACGCCACCGGGGCGACCGGTCATATGAAGAGTCGATGAATTGGAAGTACACTCATCATGGAAAGTCGACCAATTGTGGGCATGGATTATGAGCGGACGAGTTGTGAGCATGACTAGTGAGCATCATCAGCATGTTGTGGTATACTCATGGTACTTCCCTTTTATAGGCAGTGCACAGCAGCAGTTTATCCAGTCTATCCCGTCCTTCCTGACTTGTTATGGTCGCTCCAATGTGAATGCTTGTATCCCATCCATGACATGTCATTCTCATTTGTCTTGGGTCGCACTTCTTTTCAGTTCTATTCACTCGTATATTAAAGTCCTTCATCACCAAATGTTCACCTGTATGTTTGCCGCAGATGAAGAAAGTTTTCAGTTTTTCAGCACGTGAACAACTTAGCAATGCACTTGAACATGTCACTAAGGCTCCCTGGTTCTCCTAAGTCACTACCGGACGGTACTATAGCACAAAAGGCTGAGGTCAAAGCCTTGATTCCGCACACAACGAAGGTTGAAGCAAGGAACCAATACCGACTGAATGTACAAGTGCATTGCTTATTTTTTGTGTAGTTGTTTTTCCATGATCTTGATTGAAGTACCTGTGTACGAAACGGAAATACAAAAATATTAATTCATCCGTTTCATGGCTATATTTCATGTATACGTACTAGACAGTAAGAGGCAGATAAGTTGGGAGACCAGTCATAATGTTACTTATTATTGAATTTGCAAGCGTGAGGTTGGTTCTGTTGCGAAATAAATAAGTCAGAGTTTCATCTTAAATTTGGTAATGCATTTTTTTGTATCTCTTAACCAAATGGTGAGGGAAGTTTGGGTTTTCAATGTTCCCCCCCACAGTCAAATCAGGTATGATGCACTAACATTCTCAGTAATACGCACTACAACTCCCCCTGTTAAGTATAATGAAATCTGAGTCTTTGGGATAAAGTCAGCTGCCAATATCGTTTTTGTCCCCCAGCAACCTGACCTTTTTTGGGAGCGCAATAAATGGTATGAGGACTCTTGACGACCCGCACGCGTTCACGGTTCACGGGGTGCGGAGCACGAAGGGCGAGGGGCGTTCAAGTCGATCCTCTCGCCACAGCAACACCGTGAAATGTAGAGTGCACCTGCCGTAAACCCTCACTCGAGGATGAACCGCGAAGCAACATGGACAGCGACTCTTCGGAGCAGCAATGCAAAGGGCTGACAAATGTGATTCTTACCACTGATGCAATTTTTTTAAAAGTTGCCCCTTTGTATTTGCGCACTACCACTCCCCTTGCCAAGATTCAAATAAATACTCGAGCATGTCACTTAAAATCCAAGATCGTGCCTACTTCTCGCTTGTCTCTCTCAGCCCGCGCACGCGTTCACGGCGAGGTAAGCAGGGAGAACGAAGGGCGAGGGGCGTTGCAGCCGATCCTCGAGGAGAGAGCTCGAAGAACAAAAAAAAATGGAGATATTGAAGTGTCGAGATTCCGGTACTAACGCCGACACGGTAAAAAAATGATTTGGAAAATGCATGGCCTAAGATTTGTCATACATTAGTTTATATATACAGGTATATCTATGTACCAGGTAGACTGAAACATCACATGCACCCCTATACCTCTGTTTCGATTGACCCGAGCCATTTACATCGCAGTATTAGCTCCATGCACCACCGTAGGGGTGCGGCAAAGAGTTACCCTGGACAACTACTGTTTGAAAAAGCTGCGCAACTAGTTGTCCTGGACAACTACTTTCGGAAGAAGCTGCGCAACTAGTTGTCCTGGACATCTATTTTTTTTAAAAGATGCGCAACTAGTTGTTCTGGACAACTACGTTTTGAAAAAGCTGCGCAACTAGTTGTCCTGGACAACTACGTTTTTGAAAAGCTGCGCGACCAGTTGTCCTGGACAACTACTGGTCCTGGACAACTGTACACAACTATTAGTTGTACATAGTTGCCAGCGGTAATTGTACAGGGTGTGAAACATTACACCAGATACTAGTTTATAACTAATCTCTCACAACAGAACAAAATCCGACATGTTAGTCCTCTTCACTTCATCAACCACCAACCACGCACCCATGACCTCCCTCTACGAAGCAGACTTTGGCTGGGTTATTCCGGCATGCTGTGTTGACCTGAACGTTTTATTTTTGCCAATTGTTCACGACTTCGGCCCCCCTCTTCCACCTTTCGACAACGTCTCCTCGACGTTTCGTTGTTGGTCCCGTACTTGAGCGGAGCCATTTCATCCACCACCAACCACGCACCCATGACCTCTCTCTACGAATCAGACTTTGGCTGGGTTACTCCGGCATGCTTTGTTGACCTGGACATTCTATCTTTGCCAATTGTTCACGACTTCGGCCCCCATCTTCCACCTTTCCGCAACGTCTCCTCGACGTTTCGTTGTTGATCCCGTACTTGAACGGAGCCCGTCTCCCTAGGTGGAAGCTTGACCCCCACCTCCACTTCCACCTCCTCGTCTCCCTCCCCCAGCTCCTCCACTTCCTCGATGAGATTGCGCGAAATCTCCCCCACGTCCAAAAACCGACTCCCCTGCCCGGATGGATTTTCATACACAGAAGGATCTCCCCACGTCCAAAAACCGAAACCCCCCGGATGTGTTTCCAGATGCAGAAGAATCTCCCCCATTGCCATCTCCTACAGCCCCCCCACAAAAACGGCCTATTCCATCACTCGTTCCTACGCTTCCCCATAGCCTCGGAATACCATGCTGGAATTAGCACGACTCCCCTCTTGCACACGATCGATTTTTCCACCAGAAAAGATTGGTACCGTCCGGGCACCACGCCTCTTGCCTAATGCTTCATGCGTTGGGTTGGACCTGACGAATGCCCGCCTCGCCGTTGCTGCTGGGACACTGCCACCACGAATTTTTGTTTGCCCAGATTTCTGCTTCCTTCCTCTCCACCCGTGGCTATCAACTGCAATGCCACTTGACTGTGAATTCCCGATAATTCGTTGATTGCTCCCGAGTCAAAATCGAATTGGGACAATTCCGTTTCGGCAATCGATTCAACTGATCAACTAGGGCAGGACCGTTAGGAGAAGACAGCTGGAGCATGGCTGCCAAATCACCGATAGGTATCGTTGTGTTTGCTACCCTCATTGACAGCGTCCGACACCTAAGATGACATCGCCACGCCAAACCTCACCTCACCACCTCGATCTCACTTGTCAATGCTCCGAGCCGGTCCTGAGCGCTCACAGCAGCAGCCGCAGCGTTCCCTCAACCGCCTCCCTTTCCCGGCCTCAATTTACCTTGGCACAAAATTCTCGACACGTTTTTTAGAACGCATTAAACATTTTGAGCACAGACTCCGTAGCCACCAGGTCATCACCAACGACAGTCCCGAAGTCTTGCTTCTTGCTTCCTTCTCCCAACAGCACCGTAATTGTAAAATAGCGCCGATGTTACTCCTTGTTTCACAATGCCACGTAACGTTTAGCTGCTTCCTTCTCTGCCATATTCGAAACGTTCTCAACCGACGCCCCCGCCACTTTGCCATCCACATCATTCTGCATCACTTCTTCTTGTACCAGATTATCACCTCCAGTCGAAGGCTCTAGAATAGCTTGCACCATCGGGACCCACGGGAAACTGCTCTGCCTATCTTGCAACCTAGCCCGATTTTTTTGCACCCGGCCTCCAATGACGTCATCACCACCACCTCCTTCGCCACTTCCCGCACCTCCATCGCCACTTCCGACGCGACCGCCTCCTGGCGCCCCTCCTTCTCTGATACCATCGCCAATCTCGAGCTCTCCGCCACTTTCTCCTGCCCCACCACCCAGCCTCTGCCTCTCAGCTGCCGCCGCAGCAACCGCAGCCTGACGTGCAGCCGCCGTGGCAGCAACGAGAGCCTGACGTGCCCCTGCTTCCGGTGATTTATGTTCACCCGATATGAGCCAGCAATAATTTTACAAACACGTTTCGCCTCCAGCCTCCAACTCGTCCACAACATCAGCAATATTGTTGATGATCAGAGACTCACCAGTTTTTTGTAGTCTGCCGTACATGCTTTGCTTGTCTATTACCCGCCGTGTCTTTATTCTATGCTTTGCTTGTCTACTACCCGCCGTGTCTTGTCTTTATCCCTCTCCTGTTATGACAACTCATCTTCACCAAGCTCGCTCTCTAATATTCTTCATGTATATATCCCCATATCAGGCATGCCTTCCAAAGATATTAAGATTCATTCCCGCTCCACAAACCCTAGGTTTCCTACGTTCAAGCTTACACTCCCATCTCCACCCTGGCAATACGCCCTTAGCCCATGCCTTTTTTTTCGAGTACATTTTTGAGCTCGACGGCCGACGGCACCATGGCGTAGGGGGGGACAGCAGAACCCGTTCTGCATCCCCCTCTTTCAAGCGCAAAATGTACAGAAAGTTGAGTGGCTGTCACCCGAAAATCTACTACAGACATACTCATCAATATCTCGGCAAGAATTTTTTGTTGGAATCATCCGATTATACTGACCTGCTTCGCTCTCAGCGCTCCCACTCGGAACACGCCTGCCTGAACCCTTCTCTTGGAGAAGCTTTCCGGCGGCTTTCTTTGCGTTCCTTGCTTTCTTCGTGTTCCTTGCTTTCTTCGCCTTCTTCGTCTTCCTCGGGACAGAGGCCGCTTCGGCTATCAGTGCACTACAGTGCGACCCTCTGGCAAGGAGGTCGTGTTGGCATCGCTTTCTGCTGACATTGGACGTGTCGTTCTCATCATATTTGTTGCGGTACATCGTTTCCGTGTCAGCGGTAAATCCAATCCAGAGTGAAGCTCCCCCCATGAATCTCCTTGCTTATGGCACGTTTCGATGTTCCCCAGAGATTAATCCTTTGGGGCGCACCTTCAGCATTCCTGGTCGGAGTTAGCCGAATGCGCAGTGTCGGCTCCATACACGCGCTTGAAGTCGGCCCGCTTCAAGTCGAATAAAGCGGCCGTCTAGTTCCGTGGGTAACATCCAAAGGGAATGACCGTATTGTCGTGCGAGACAGCTCGCCTGTTGGTGAGGGCACACGTTACCTCGGGCATGGTAAAGACATACCTTGTGGCGTTTAATGGCTTGGTTGATTACCTCTGGGTCGTCTTCCGGGTGGGCTAGTTCAAATTTGAGTCGTCCTTCTTCTAATGTCTTATTTTTCCTCCGGGCCAGGGGAAGTAGTTGGAGTTGGAATTTCCTTCTTTCCTGGTAAAGGGCCTCTTTCCTAGGGATGGCTCGTTCCTCTTGGTGGGTTTCTTCGCTATGAAAGGGGTTCCGTGTCGACCTGGGGTGGGTGCTGGCACATTTGCGAAAAGCTGCCACTGCTCCGCCCTCGCTGTTTCCCACGTCCTCCTCCGCCTCGCTAGCTTAAGCCACCAGGTCCTCGAGTAGCACGATTACCGACCTTGCTACCGCCCAAACCGAGTTGAGCGATCTCGAAGCGTTCGGCTTTCCCAGGGAATCCTTTATCCTCGTGTCTTCTTCCCCTTCGCGTAGGAACTTGTTGAGGCTCCGCAACCCTACCGCACCCAGGTCGCGGCCCTGCGAAGTTAATGCCATATCTGTTCCGGGATGGATGGTAGTGGTTAGCCCTGCTTGCCAAGTCGTACACGAATACCCCAAAGCACCTCCGGCTGTCAATTCTTTTGTGTACCATGTTCGTTCGGGTGGCTCACGTCTGCCGGCATGTGAGCAAGCGGTGCTGTAATGCCCATGTGTACCAAGACTAAGGATGATTCCAGTGATAGCCTGTCTAACATGGGCAGGAGGAACAAGTCGAGGGCCCTTGCCACCAAGGCCATTAGGTCTGCCTCAGTGATGAAACGCCGGAAGTATGTTTCTTCTGATGCACACGGCCTTGTATGATCGATGAATGCAGCCCTCATGTGTAATTAATACCAACCTGGTCGAGCCTGACATCCAGGCCTCTCCCTTCGTGAGCTTTATATTTTTCAGTGCTCCAAGTACCGTGTCACATGTTTTGCCCTGTTTGGATGCCTCCGCGACGAACAATTGGGTCAAATCTGTTGTTTTCCCTTCGTGGAATGGAACGAGTGCTCTCTCTCCTCGTACAGGGTTCACCTCTGCAAATATATTTAATACCAGAGCAGCTCCTGTTGCCAAGTTGAGCGAGATTTGCTTCATAAATCATTCTACTCTCATGAGGGTTAGGTTGTCTGCTTGAAGCAAGGTGCTAGCTCGGTCGGCCGCTGTCTGGTGTTGTGTCATCGCCAAATGCCTCCTTCCTCTCCTGCCATCGCTCTCTCAGTCCTGTCACATAATGTGACTGGGTCGTATCCATTTTGTTTGACCGGTTTAGAGGCCCCCGGAAGCGTACTCTTTTCCGTGTTTAACCCCTTTACAACTGGAAACCCGTTTTGGGGACAAGATTACTTGGATATAGTATGGGGAGGGGTTCGGGGGCTCTAGAGGGGTTAACGGGGTTCATCAGTGCCACGATCCTGTTTACGGTGGCCCTGGCGTCATTGCGGCGATAGCGTTCGTCGCTTTCGAAGGACGGCGGTGGTGTGTGCTATATGGGAGAGGATGTACCCCACGGTATTGGGTGGCCCCAGCTGGGTTGTGGCCATAGTGCTCATAATGAGCCGGTTGTCCCAACGTGACGGGGTTGCTGGGGGTCGAGCTAAGGGCGTCCACTGTTACGCTTGTTGCCCCTGCGTCTGCCTTGACCACTATTGCGTGAATGGCGTTTGCTGTCAAAAACGTGTATTGTGGCCATTGCTGATACTGAGGTCCTAGAGCTGACGGCGACTGCAATGATTTCGTCGCCTGGGGTTGTGCCCGTTGTTCCTGCGGCCCGTCGTCTTCCACAGACAGATGTGGGGGCATGGGCATCGGTTGACCTAGCGCCGGCGGTGGCGGCAGTGGCAGGCTCGATTATGCCGGGAACAGCTGGTGGGGCGGTGGCGGATTCGATTATACCGAAAACTGTTGTGGAGGCGGTGGCGGCGTCGATGATACCGAAAACGTTCAACGTGGACTCAGTGACGGCGACGGCATACGACAATACGGCCATACCATCTGCCTGAGGTGTTCCGCCCCCCATTGGAGTGAAGATGCGTCTGGGAGATGGGGGCGGTGGTGGTGCTCCCCCGCTTGCAAAAAAAAACTCTGGTGGCGACGTTCCAGCTCTTGTTAGTTTCTCTCATTTTTTTTCCTTATTTCCTTTTTTTTTATCTTGTGTTTTTCCTTTTGCTTCCGCCCTCCGTCTTTCTGGCAACGGCAACAATTGGGACATTGTAGTGCGTAGAAATGCATCTATGTGTGCTTTTGCTATTTATGGTAAGATTAAATCTTACCTCAAAGCAAACACAGTTCTTGCTGTTAGGGTTCGGGCTGGGTTATGTCTCGAAACATTGGTAAAACCTTTTCCAACAGTAGTGTGTGTTGTCTTCACAATAAATCGTCCTTCCTACCCGACGACATCAGTACACCCAGTGTCCGTGTTGATTCTTCATCTAACAAGAGATACAAATTCTGTGGTCACAGACTATGAGACAGAGTATACCAAACAATCGCAATTGATCAAGGTACTGCAGGTGAAATGCTAGCGTAGCGGATACGAGAACACAACAAAACAAGCCAGACCATAAAAAAAGAAAGGAAAAGAAAGAAATAAAACAAAACGACAGGGATTGTGAAGAATCAGACCATAAAAAAAGAAAAGAAAAGAAAAGAAGAGAACAAACGACAGGGGTTCTGAGGAATCTGATGCAAGATCAGAAAGGCTGCAAGAAGAACATACGTGCTGAAGAGGAACAGATAGTTGTTGCATGGACGAAACACGAAGAAGATACCGGCGAAAGGCCAACGGAGGTGGAAAATGTATTCCTTACAAGTGCACGTGTATGCAAGCCTAATGTGTGTATCATTTCGTCAAACACCCCCGCTTGCTTTAGTGTGCTTTTATTAGACACAAATCCGAGACCAGGAGGACGGGTCCCTCTACGAGAGACTACCTGCCGCGACTGCGATTTTTAGTTAGTTTGAGCGTAAGAGGTATTGTACAGCAGGGAGTACCAACAATGTAGCAAGTGCCGCGACGGCTACCACAGAGTATGTTGCCGCAACGGCAGAAATGAGGCCGGTGCCGCGATGGTGACCACATAGTATACCACCGCGACTGCAGCCCTTCGTACGCCCTACCCCACCGGCTCGTATACTCAAGTTTGACCACTTCCTGCACCCCTACAACCGCCACCCCCCCCCCCGTCTGAGCCACGACCACCGTCCCCACTGCCACATCGTCGCTCCCACCCCGGTGCACTCCCCACCCTTGGCTTCTATAGCCGCCCACCTCTTGCGGCCTGCGCCTATCACCACAATGGTTCAAACGCGCCCACCCATTACCACAGCTCTTAACATCTTGCGCCCAACCAACTCTGTTAGCGCTATGGTTCAGATGCTCCACTCGCGACCACTGCGCTCAACATTTTGCGTCCAAGCGCCTTTTTTTTTCCATAACACTTTGAGTCAGATGCTCCCACCCGCGACCACTGCGCTCAACCCCCTGCGCCCAACCGCCCCTGTGGTTTGCTCGCTTTCGCACACAACTGCATAGAACTCACGGGCAGTCTCGACTGGATGGCAACCAAAGACACCCCGTCTACGGTATAATGATAGTTGGGTTAGATGCCACGACGATATTCCTACCTAACCACGACTTCCGCCGAGGATGTCGGCACCCTTAGAATTTTGTCTGCGGTAACCTACCTGTTGGTTGTTTTCCCTTGACATTCCGACCCACTTCTGCCACTGATGCAGTTGCCCCAACGGCCATAGCGACGCCTATCAATTCTGTTGCCGCGACCGCTCCCCTTTTACGGGCACGCCTCTACCTGTTCGATGAATTTCCTTGAAATTGCGACCCACTCCCGCCGCTGATACAGTTGCCCAAATGACCACAGAGACGCCCATCAATTTCATTGCGCAACCATCGCCCTGTCAAGCCTTTACTGGCCCCTGCGCCCACCGCCCATGGAACCCTACCACAAACAACCAAAACCGCCGCACGCACCCACCGCATCACCTACTGCACGAACCAAGACCGCCGTTCTTCTCCGACTACCACCTACATCACCGAGATTGTCCGCAGTAGCAGCAACAGCAAAGTCGCCCAACCACGCAAACGCCATCCTATGCATAGTAGCCGCGACGGCGGTCGCGACCGCCCCAAATTGTGACGCCCACGGCGCCTGAGTCTGTCTCCCGAAGCGCAACAAGTGTTGGCTCGCAACCACCCCACTTGGCGATACGGGACAAACCTGCCACGAGCTTCATTGTCAACCTCCTGGCCATCGAGTACCCCCGCTGGCTCTCGGGCGTGTCTTGAATTTTGCGTCGTGCCCGCGACGTTGCCCCACTCTAGCGACACCGCGACGCCTCTGGTGCGCTCAACTCAGAGTTAGACATACTTCAAGATGTCGATTTTGCCTTTCGGTACTTGGGGCAACGTGCGTACCGCAACCCGGCGCCATAACCCAGCATTACCCACCACGACCAGTGCCGCTCGTTATGACTGCCGTGACAATTTTTTCTCGGTTGCAACGGTCATGATCGCCTTTCTTCCTTGGAAAACAGCGGTGACAACGACCACAGCATTGACAGCGACAGTGTTGTCGGCTGGCATCAACTTCGGCACCACAACCTTGGACACGCTTCGTATACATATATGCATCACCACCACCGTCAAGACATGTGGTTGGCGGACGAGGATGCAGCCTCACCTTCGAGAGGACTAGCTTAACCGCCACGTCCCCAACAACCCATCCCCCCGCCCAGCCCCATATGTGAATCGCTTGCTCAAGATTGATCCTCTTGTTCTATCGATTGTCTTGAGGTGTGGGTGGGAGGAGGTCACGACGCCGAGCCCAGCCGGGATGCTCCACTCGACGTCTTTCACCGACGTGCCACGCTACTTGCCCAAGATGACGGCTACGAGCAGATCAAGATTACAGCACGACACTACTATTTAACAATTCGAGCCATCGTACCCTGAGCCCGCATCGACTACACATTAGCGGCTCCAACCGCGCTCGTCCCACGACGTGCGCCTTTTCAAAGTGGCAAGCAATGGACCAGCGAACGGTGGGAACCGCCGCTGTGATGTAAATTGCTGGCAGTTGTCGAGGTAGAACCTGGCGCTGGCGTAGACGTACTTGTCTTGTTGTGCAGATGTTGATCTTGGTTTTATCGTGTACCGCGTCCCTGTCCCTTTGTGGTGTGTGTTTTTTCGACAGTAGTACCGATGAGCAGAGCAATGTGATGCACCCTCACGAGCAAGTCACGAGGTGTAAACGAGAACCGAAGATCAATCAGGACACATAAATCAGATTCCACACAGTGGTGTGTGACTTCCGGCGCAAGCGCGCTGATAAGCAATTGATCTCACGGTGGAAGTCAATATACTCCAAGGAAGAGAAACAAGTTGGTGTCCAGTGGGATTGTTTTGATTGCTGGTCTAGTTAGACCGGTGTTTCTGATCAGGGGAGATCAGAAAGAGATTAAAAGGAGAAGTGGGCCAATGTGGCGGGTGAACCCCCAAACAACCACAGCAAATGATGGAACCATATTTCCCATCAGTAGCGATGTGTCTTCAAGATACCTCGGATTTACTGCTACAAATGAGTCTTATCCGATCACATGTTGCCACGTACTTCCGTACTTCATGTACTTCAACTGGTTGTTACCACGTATGGGTACGTTCGCACAACTTCAACTTGGTCCGCTGCTGCGTACGTAACACCTTCGTACTTCGTTAACTTACGTATTCGGCTACGTAATCTACGTAGACATTCCATCTTGGTGGACTATATATGAAACTGTCATATATCGACTACCATGATACACAGTACTGCTATGTATGTAAATGTAAAATATGATTTCGTTTTTTTTGGGCTCGCTGCTCTCCGGCGCCCGAGGGTTTCTTCTCGCAATTTCGGCCGCGGGGAAATCTAGCCTGCCATGGGTACATTATGAAGCATGTCTGGATCTCGGCCGAGCCCCGTGGCGGTGTGCGGCGAATTAAACGTCACCTAGCTGACTCTGTTTGGCAAGGGATTGCGTTCCGCCTCCCTGAGACGAGCAGGTCACTTGCAACACTCCATATTGTTTTACAAATTTTGATGAACTTTTATACTTTTTTGTTATTTTTTGTTTCGTTTGTGAAAAAATGGACCGCTACCCGCCCGGTCTCGAATCGCCTTCTCTGTTTTTATCGCACCCTCTCAGCAGTTGCAGCAGTAGAAGCAGTAGCCGCAGCACAACAGCAGCAGCTGAAGCAATACACAGCAGCAGCAGTGCACATATGCCGAGCGCCATATCTCTCGCGGGGGCGAGAAGGGCCGAGGGTGCAGGCAGGGGTGTTTCGTGCGCCGAAATGGCACTGTTTCACCCCTGTTCTCTCACTCGGTAGGCCTCGTCGGCCGGGAATATAAGGAACAATACAATAATCGTACCCAATAGTCAACGTTATCTATATTTTTGCCCAGATAGAAACTGTGAACAGGTCCGCAATGTTTGGTTGCCTTCCGAGGACACCGTAATAGCTGCATGGAGCCGTGTGCACCTGGTGAACGCGCGACGTGGGTTGGGTCTCCTCGACATCGAGGGGTCGGGGCTGCCGATTTCCGTCGCGACTTGGCCGTCATCGGCCGAGAGAGAGTGGCTGGGCGTAGGCGCGTGGTGGCTCCATGAAAACGAAAAAATCTCCGGGTGCTGCTGGACGAGACCGGGATTGGACATGAATATAAGAACCTCGCGGAACAGTACCAAGAAACAAGCACAAGAATAGCTTACTCTTACAAAATTTTGATATTTTGATGAACTAATACCAGGTACATTTTTTTGTTCTTCGTTGTTTTGTTCGTAAGACAATGGCCCGATACCCTAAAACATTCAACAAACCTCGGCAGCATCAGCGCAGCAGCAGTAGCAGCAACTGCCCGGATTAAATTAACCTCAGCAGCAGCAGCAGCACAACAGCAGCAGTAGAAGCAACATACACCAGTAGAAGGAGTATACATGTGGATCGGATTAGTGTGGGGTTTTGGGGGTGGGTCGCCCTGGGCCGTTTGGGCCCCGGATCTCGACGTGGGCGCGTGGGCATGGGCGCAGACAAAGGTAAACCGGCCTACGCTCTCCCGCCGCGCGGGCGGCCGCTCGTCAAGGCAGGAGCGAAGGCGTCTGTGGGCGTGGTTGACCCGGTGTGTTTATTTTTCTCTTGCGGAAGAACTAGACATGCCCGAATGTAAGGACCGTTTTTAGTCCAACAAAAACATAATCCCGGTATTATAGTTCCGGACAGAGCGGATGCCAGCAAGAGGAGGCTGGGAGGTAAAGGCCGGGAGCAGCCGAGTGTTGAAACGAGCGCCACAGGGCACGGCTTGTGTCTCTGCGCGCGGGAAACAGGGCTCACAGGGACAGAGCAGGGAAAGCTTGGAAGATGGCGCCGAGCGCGGCGAGGGTGACATGCATCACGAGCGCAGCATGCACGCGTGTCTCAACTAGGCCAATTTTTTTTGTTTTGGGCAGAGTGGAACCATGGGTAGGGTGCAAGGATAAATTTCTCTCTATTAGCGATAGCCAAACTCGGGGCATATACATGGTGCTGTTGTGGCCAAAATAGGGTACAATTCGCCCCCAGGACGCCGTCTGATTGGCTGCGTGGGTCGGTTCTAAGTCTGTTGCTATTATCGTACACACACATTTCTGACCGCATGCATCAAGTAGTGGTGGGTTCAGGCGGGAACACTACTCATCTAGCTCTACTTTCTACGGGGATAAAAGAGGAGTACATGAAGGTTTTTGGTGCCCCTCAAACACAGTACCAAAGCCTTGAGCACTAATAATACTACCTCCAGCAACTCATGGAAAACCTACCACGTATGTGACACATACCGAAATTTTTGCCGCCAACCAATCAATTGTTGTACAACATCCAATTTATTGTACGACATCCAAGTGCGACTGACATTCGCTGGTCAACCCTAGTCATTACCATCAAGTGCCACACATGTGACGTACTAATATTAAAAAAATTAAAATACACTCCAGCTGTGAGATCGAATATTTTGTCGAAACTCGTCGTTGCAAGCTGTGTGTGATACTCCGATCGCGCGTATTACGGGTTGTGTGTCCTCATTAAGGATACAGGTCGGCGACTCCCCTTGTAACTACAGTGTAGCCTTCAGGGTCGACAGGGTGATGTTAGGCAGTCTGTGCGCGGAAACTGTAAAACCCGTTTCTGAGGGGGACAAAATCTGACAGCTGTGGAAGGAAATGCATCAGTTTATCAAGTGAATCCTGTAAGTCGAATAACCGGCGAGGGGAGGGCGGAGTTTTGAAGGACGTGGGGGCCTGATTTTGATCAAAAGGGGGGCGGGAGGTGGGGAGGGACAGGTGGGGCAGCTCAATTTGTGCGTGGAAACTATAAATCTTTCTTGTGAGGGAGGGGGGGGGAATGTGGCGGGGCGGGGGGGGGGGGGCTTTAGGTCGCATAGATATAGGGGTTTGCTATACGCGTGGTGCTAGGTCTAGGCGATGGTGCGGGTGGTGGGGAAGGAGGGGGCGGGGGGGGCGGGGGTGGGTGGGAATGGCCGCAGCGGCATGGACGGCTCTAAAAAGATAATGAGGCGATATCCAGGGCGTGGAAGTGTTTGTTACTCTGGCGGATTTCGATATTGGGTGGGGCGTTTGAGCGAGGAAAAAAAAGAAAGGGGGGGGGCGGGGGGGGGGGGGAGGAGGGCGGAGATGAGTTGGAGCTACGGCATGGATGGCTAGAAGGATAATGAAATGATATCAGTTGGCTGGTAGTGTTTACTACTCGGGTAAGTTTTGATTTCTTGGTGGGGCGTTTGAACAAGAGAGATCGGCGGGGGGGGGTGGGGGGGCGGGCATTTCAATATGTGCGCGAAAACTATAAACCCTTAAAGGGGACGAATCTGACGGTTGTAGCAAGAAGACACCCCTCTATATCACCCGCCTGGTAATGTGTACTCCGTATTATTCTAAAAGGTTTGATGTTACATGTAGTATGCAACCCAGTTCTTAGGTGCAGTAAACAACGTGTTAAAAGCTTCATAATTAGGTGTTGTACATGGATCGAAAGATGGGCTATTTCAATCGATAAGTACAATCATGTAGATACCATTATTTTCTGACATCGCTAATTATGAGAGATACATATTGCCAAATGCAGCAGGCGAGGTGATGTGGCCATGCAATGTCACCGCCATTGAGAACGAAAGGGAGAAATGCGAATCGTTAGTGCTTTGAAAGGAACGCTTAGTGTACACGCGCTCAATTACGTTACCTTGTTAGTCATACTTCGGTTGGCATAGGTTGGGAGGCGATCATGCAGACGGTATGTGCGGAATACCCTACGTAATAAGTTGGTAGTGCGATTTACCGCAATTTTAACATATCTGTCTGTACCTCCTTTTCTCATTATTATTTTATCACATGTTCGATTTTACGCCTATGATTTTTACCGTGCCGATGTGGGGCTCTGAGGTCGCCAACTCTAAGACAGAGATACATCTTACAAATACACCAAGTGAGGTGACGTAGGCATGCGATGTCACCACTATTGAATGCGAGGGTGACTATACTTTGTTAGGCATATGCTACTGCGTTTGGTAGAGGTTGTCAGGCGATCATACAAACGGCCGGAGGCACGAAATACCCTGCGTAATAGGTTGGTAGTGTGGTCTACCGCAGTGTTAACATTTCTGTCTGTACTTCTTTTTCACATTGTTATTATCTAGTGTATGATTATACGCCCTGTTTTCTCCCCACCGTCGTCGAAGATGTTGTGGTCCTGTAGATGTCGCGTCCATGTCTGGTGCTCTTGTTAGTGGTGCTCATGAAAACATGCCCTAGCGTGTAGTAGATGATCGCTGAGTGGTGTTCCTTTCCTTTATATCAAGCCAGGTAGTATATGTCAACGCAACCGCTTGCTTGAAAACGACAAATAAATTCCGCACACACCTGATACAGAGGAGACGCGGCCCGAAGATTGTTCAGTATACCGACGGTCAGGAACAGGTTATCGCGCAGCGCACTTCATTTTTACTACCGCTCCTCACTCCACCTAAGACACTACGGGCATGCGTTGGACCCAGTTCGCTGATGCCCAAAACCAATTGCAAAGGAGGTGATGTGGTGGGCGAATGCTATAATGATTAGCGCTGCTACGATTACCACGTCTCTTGTTCTGTTTGTTCTTGCGTTTTTGATGAACCTGTTATTTGGCAACGAGCAGTTTTGACGTATTTTAGGTGCGTGTAAAGACTATATGTAGGCTATGCGATGTTTCTGAGTCGTAGGGACCTCAATTTGGAATGCAGGGTACATGGGTTCCATCTTTTGACTGGGTTTCGTATGTAGACGTGCATGTGGTTTTAGTGTGTGGGCATTCTTGGTTGATATTCTAGACTTCGTTATCGTGTTGTTTCAGAGTGGTGTTTTCGTATACATATTATTTTGTGTCCGCGTGGTTGTTGCTATACGCGTATGTTTTGGTTGATGTTCTAGACTTCGTTATCGTGTTTCAGAATGGTGTTCTCAAATACATATTATATGTGTCCGCGTGGATGTTGCTACACGTGTATGTTTTGGTTGATGTTCTTGGGCTTCGTTATCGTGTTGTTTCAGAGTGGTGTTTTTGAACACGTATTATTTTCTGTTCGCGTGGTTGTTGCTATACGTGTATGTTTTGGGTGATGTTCTAGACTTCGTTGTCGTGTTGTTTTAGAATGGTGTTTTCAAATACATATTATTTGTGTCCGCGTGGATGTTGCTACACGTGTATGTTTTGGTTGATGTTCTTAGGCTTCGTTGTGTTTTTGAACACGTATTATTTTGTGTTCGCGTGGTTGTTGCTATACGTGTGTATGTTTTGGGTGATGTTCTAGACTTCGTTCTCGTGTTGTTTCAGAGTGGTGTTTTCAACTACATATTAGTTTGCGGTGGTTGGGGGGGGTGGCCTGTTGTGCATATCTGCAAAACGTATTGATGTACGCCGAGAAAAATGCTTTGGAGGGCTAAAAACGAAGTTACTACTCCGGAGTATTATATAGCAACGAGCATTACTATTCCACGTACGGTACACAGCATCCTCTGACCACGAATAATTCGTCTGCGCGTACATCAGTACAACGTGCACCCACCGCTATCACACTCTTCCCGCTGAGTGCTACTCTCTTTAGAGCAATGCACTGGCTCATGCCACACGTTTCCTCTGAGAAGAGCAGTGGGGTTTATCTATGTGAGTACGTTTAACACCATTATAAATGGAAACATATTTATACGTGTTACCTGTGTCTCCCTTTTCGCCTTGTGACGCCCCCGAGATTTCACGTTACCCGCATCACGAAGGGGAACCTTGTATTGCTTGTGATATGTGCGATTTGCTCCCAGCAGCATATGTTACGTGTCTAGCCACGACATTCTACGTATCCAACACGCTGCACTAGTGTTGACCGCACAGCCGCCACTGGGCCCGAGGGACAGCCCCGTCATGAAGACAGAAGACTCGCGATCGTAGTTGACCAGGATGTGCCCTGAGGCCCTGCTCCGTCATCCTCACCGGCCTTGTGCATTGCG
This sequence comes from Undaria pinnatifida, assembly GCA_012845835.1. NCBI lineage: Eukaryota > Phaeophyceae > Laminariales > Alariaceae > Undaria > Undaria pinnatifida. The sequence continues at coordinate 10,287,572 of JABAKD010000028.1, forward strand.
TGGGCACGGACCACAGGTATATCATTTGCTAGCGAGTTCACTGCTGCTCGTCCAAGCTTGAAGACAGGACCCCCAGGTTATCGTCGCCCCGCTCCATGAGCGCTGCCCACGAAGGCCCTCCCAGAGCGTCGGTGATACAATGTTGCCGAGGGGACGCAGGAGCACGAAAAACATAGTGTGTCGTATACGTATACTTGTATCGATGCACTAGGCGCAGAGTAGGCAAAGGAATAAACTCTGGGTACAGAATGGACGTTTCATTTCCAGCTATCGCACCGCTGGATAATGATAACGCCGTTCCAGAGATAGTGCAAAATGCAAACCGCACTATTCTCAGCATCTGGTGTTTTTCTCAACACCTCCCATGAAAAAGGAAGAAAAGGCAAAAAGGCAAAAGGCCAAAAACTATGTACCAGCGCATGAACGGTGCTCGCTCGTATACATACGTCGACTCCCGTGCTTACAAGACCCGATCGCTTGATCACGCTGCTGGTAACCTGGAAACTTGGAAAATCCGTCGTTGAGCTTGGTGGAAATCATGGAGGAACGAAAGGTACTGCTAAGTCACGCTAAGGTTTCTACGTACGAACCCCCAAGACAGCAAGGTGAGAGGAAGTAGAGTGACACAGGTCCGGAACGCTGCCGTAACAACAACGCTGAGACTCCCTTTGCGAACAGGTGGATTCAGCCGGCTCTGATCTTGATATCAGCCAGCTGCTCCCTCGCCGACGACACGCGGCTGTCTTAAGAGACAGCCGCAAATGACCACTTCTTGACAGCACACCGCAGCCAACCCATATCGAACTACCTTTTCCTTGGATTTTGCACCCTTTAGCAGTGCCACCCTTCGGATTCCTCTCCGACGGTATTATTTATACCATGTGGAGCAGTTTCCGACATCGCACCAAGGCCGACATTGTGAGCGATACCACTACCTCGCAGCTCACCCGGCTTTGACCAAGTATCGGGATTGCTCCTGTGACTAAACATGGAAAATTGGTTGCGAGGCCGATAAACGCCGCCGGAGCTCCCCCTTTACGACCAATCTTGGACATTGGACCCGAGGCCGACAAACGCCGGGACTTGTTCCTGTAGTACCACCACCCAACGACCCTCGACACCTACCACCGCCGCCCCCAGTTTGCGTCTGGAGCTTCGGCAACGGTACACCCGAGACTGGCAGCGCATCCATAAGCAGAAGCAGCCATCACTTTATTCGCTTGAGAGCCGCCCTGCTCCACTCCAACTCACCGCGTTTCAAACGAGCAGATCCCTTTCGGTTTTCGCGTTTCCCACCGAACTCGCCAAATACCGATCCCGTCCCGGCCCCCTTCCAACGCGATCGGTTCCGCCAAAGCAACTCTGTTCCAGCCCCATACCAACGTAACCGGTTTTCCGCGGTGCACCTCTGTCTCGGCCTCTTTCATTGCCGCCGAGGCGCTCCTGCCGATTCCTCCTCGCCCTACACCGCCGCGACGTCTCACCAAACCTGCGCCTTCCTCTGGTCTGCGCCGATTTCGCGGAAACCACAGGCCACTACCTGCACACTACTGACCACACGCGATCCAACAGAGCCTCCGTGCTCGGGTCCCCGTCCTTCGCGCCGAAATAACCGCCTTGCGATGTTCCCTACGGACTCGAGGGTGGCAGCCACTCCATCCATCTGGCTGGATTGGCTTCCTCGACAACGTCACCGATTTATCCACGACACCGCCGCCTTCTTTCCCGGGCCTTTTGGATACGTACCCCCCCAGGCCATGTACGCCCAACCGGAGACCCTCCCCGAACCCTTGCATCGCTCAAGACCTCCGAGATAGCCGCCGCCCCCGTTGCGAACACCCCCTCCCTCTTTCACCGCATCCCTGGCGATGCCGAAGCCTCGGAGACATCAGCCGCTCCCCTCTCCGCCTACTTCGGCGACAGCAACCATTGGGGAATAGCAACCGCTCCCTCGACGCCGCGACCCTTTTGGAAACAGCAGCCGCCCCCCTCTTCAAAGTCTGGTTAGGTACTTTGCGGCAAACGTTCGAGTCACTACCGCCCCTTTTCACGCCTATCTGGGCACATTCCACCCCCCCCGTTACCAGGCTACCAATGACGCATGCCCTACCCAGCTTTTCAGTTCACCCATGAGGCCAACGACGACCATCCGGTTTCCCCCAATGACAGCAAACCGACGGATTATCCCTCCCGACCCAGCTTTTTAGCTGTCTCCCAATTAACCGGACCCCAACCACCCACGACCGTTCAGCCTTCCTCGACGACACAACCACGGACCTTTCCAACCTCGGTTTACCGGCGTTCGCGCGCCCTGGCTTCCGTCTACACCGCCTTTTTCTTATCCACGTCGGTTCGCCATCACGGCGTACTATCTTCCAGTGGGTGGGTTTTTCTTTCTGGCGGCACGTTTCTTTTGAACCGCCGACCGATTGTTTTCCGTTGCCGTTGAACACCAAACACTTCGTCTCCAACCGAATGGTTCCGAATCCCTTAAACGTCCCGGAAGGCTCGTCAGGGACGCCACTACCGCCACCCCTTCACTCCGATATCCTTGCAGATTCACCATATGGGCCTGTAGTTTGTGCCTTTCCGGTTATGACCCTTTTGAGCCGGGCATCGGCCCGGGTGGGCTCGTTCCCCCTTCCCTCTCAACGCCCCAACACATCCCGCTGCTCCCATCTACTAAGGTGGAATTATTTTTTTCCCGGGTATGAGTTTTTTGGACCGAGTGTGGTCTTTGGGTGGGCTCGCTCCTCTTCCTTTCCGCCCTACCTTTGCCACTCCACCGCTCGCCTTTTCCGGTTTTTTTTTCAGGTTCTTGAACCTTCCGAGCCTTGCGAGGGACCTTTTTAGCCAGTAATTAAATCTTTCCACCGCCTCTTCGCCGGCGACGTAGAGTTTGCGAGCATTCTATATCGGATATATTTTTGGGTGGGCTAGTTCCCCTTCCTTTTCGACCCACCATCACCATTCGCCCCCCCTCCACCGATGACGCGCAAACCGCACACCTCCCATGCTGGACATGACTTGGGTATGGCCAAAATCCTCTCCTTCCTGCCCCATGCACCACCATCTTTCACTGACGATGCGTTCGGCACTTTTCGCCGTTGTGGACTGTGCAAGGATGCCATCGAGCCCTTCTCCGCCTCAAAATCTTCGTCGGGTCTTTTCGGCCCACAAAATGGCCTCCGATTCGCTCGCCAGCTTCGGGGAAGGCGCAGTGGACACTGTCGCTCCTCCTGGATCGGCTCTCATGCCGTCCATCGTTCTCGCCAGTGCCCACCATTGGCGCATCCGTTTAGCCCTTCCCCATCCTTCGTCGGACTATTGTTTTCCCAGAGCCGGCATTGCTCTACCGCCGTGTCTTTTTTTTTTTTTTTTTGTCACACTTTTACTCTCCAGCTTCTGGACAAGCTGTGGTCACAGGTGTCGTCCCTTCTCCCCCCCGGTTCTTGCCTTCAATTTTTATCGCGCATAGGGTTCAGCAGTTCCACTGCTCGTTGATTTTCATCGAGTGTTGCTAACTCACGCTCTCGCGCTTTCCGCAAGTCAACTTGTGCACAAGAAAAATTCCCAACGAATTTATACGAGTATGCACTCGGCGGGGCTCGAACTCACGAAACCGACCTATACCAGGCTCGAGGATAACCTGATACGCCACCGGGGCGACCGGATTACTGGAAAACGTCGGACCGCTGTTCCGACTACGGGTTTTCTCGCCAGCACCTGTAGCCACACTTCCAAGATCATCCAACCCGCCCCGCACTCCCGTGCGAGTACTCCGCGACCAAATCTTCGTCGTCACCTGAGCTTCGCGACCAGAATTCCATCCTCATCTGATGTCACCGCGGTCTCCGGCAACCACTACCCTCTGTTGTCTGTATCGACTTCCACAGCCGCCTCGCGGAAATGGCGCCCCTTCCCTCGCCACCACCACCGACTCCGACGTCACCGCCAGTCGTCGCCTTCCAACTGGGACATATTTCACCGACCTCTGCGGCCACCGCGCCGAAAGGCCTGCCTCTTCAAACCACTACCGGCGGCAAGGCGCCCTCTTCTTGGCCACAACCACCAACTCCGGCGTCAATGCCACCGTCAGCGCCGACCAACTGGGGCATATTTCACCGTTTCCTGCAGCCACCGTGGCTATAGATCTGCCCCTTCAAGCCACTACCAACCGGCCCCGGCGCAAACTGCCATCGCCGACTACTTCGCCATCTGCACTCTCTGTTCCAGCCAACACGCCTTCATTTACGCCGCGGAAAATTCACCGCCACGAACATCGCAGGCATCTTCACCGGCCCACCTTTATGGACTACTGCAGCGTCGACGGCCGCGTTTACATGCACGCTGCGGGACGCGCATATTTCATCGCCTCGTACGCGACCGCCACCTTCGCCCAACCATATGGAACTACTACAGCCTCGTCTTCTACTACAGCCTCGTCTTCTACTACAGCCTCGTCTTTTACAGTCATGGTGCTCCTACCGCATCATCCGCGAACACCCTACCTTCACCGTTTCGCCCTCGGAGCTCTTCAGCGCAGCCGTTCAAGACCACCCTTGGCGTTTTGCCGCACTATCGACCGTCTACAGCGTTCCTACTGCATTTTCCGCGTACACCACGACGTCACCGTCTCGCGCTCTGAGCGGCGCAGCGCGCTCTTGTACGACCACCGGCCGCGTTTCATCGGATTTTTCTTCAAGCCCGTACGCCATCCGATTCCAAGACCAATTTATCTTTTTTTTTGCACACTTCTACTCTCCAGCTTCTGGACAAGCCGTGGTCACAGATGTCGCCCCTCCTCCCCCGGTTCTTGCCTTCGATTTTTATCGCGTATAGGGTTCAGCAATCTCACTGCTCGTCGAATTTTCATCAATTGTTGTTGCTAACTCACGCTCTCGCGCTTTCCGCAAGTCAATTTATGCACAAGAAAAAGCCTCCCCACAAATTAAAACGAATATGCACTCGGGGGGGCTCGAACTCGCGAAACTGACCTATACCAGGCTCGAGGATAACCTGATACGCCACCGGGGCGACCGGCTTACTGCGTGCCGACTACACAGCTTCGCGGAACATCAAATACGGATCGGTATTCTGCAACGCCACGCGACAGAGAGGTTTACATCCAGGGCATTGTCGTGTTCAGTCGCACCAACCCTTTTGTCCCGCTGCCCTCCTTAGCAAGACTTGTTGAGCTTTGTGTGCGTATTGAATTTTCTGGTTCAGCTATGGTGTTGTTCAGTTAGTTTCAAGTTGCCTCTTCGTGGCCTTGACTTTTCTGTCTGCCCTGTTTTTGATCAGCACGCATATATGCGTGTTTGCGTCGGTGTGCTGCTCTGGCGTTCCAGCCATCGGTTGAACTCGCTCCATTTTCGTAACTAGGCCGAAGTTTGCGATGGTCTTGTCTTCTTCCCGCTGGTTTAGCTTGCCCTGTTTTCGTATCTAGACCGCAAATCTGACGCACTTCGTCTTTGTTTTCGCCGGTAAAGCTTGCCTTGTTTAGCAGCCCGCAAAACCGCTGTGCGTGGTACATTTGTGTTGGTCTTGCCCTTGCTTTCTGTTCTACGTACGTCATAGGTGCTTATGGAGGCGTCGTAATTGTCTTCAAACCCGCTGTGGTACATCTGTCTTGGCGCTTCCTCTCCTTTCTGACCTACGTACGTCATAGGTGCTTATGTTGAGGCGCTGTGCGTGTCTTCGTGCCGCTGTGGTATATCTTCCTTGGCCCTTGCTCTGCTTTCTGCATTACATACGTTTGACGCGTCTTGTTTTCGTATTTCAGTCAAATCGCTCTGCACAAGTTCCCGTTACTCTGTTGGGCATCATGCCTTCGCGTATCTTTTTTTTGTTTTTCATATCTTAGCTTCCAATAGGAACGGCTCAGAGTTTGACGCCATAAACGTTTAGCTAGTATTTTTGGGCCAACGTTTGTTAATTCCCCCCCCCCCGGTAGGCGCACTTACAGGTTCAGCCCGCGAAACCGTGGCAGTTCGCGTGATCCTTTCTTAGCCTGAACTTCGTTTGCACCGTGTGCATGCGTCACGCTAACGTTATTAAGTTATGTGTTAGCTGATGATCCCCCCGTCTATCCGGCGTATGGTACCAGCCCGTAAAATCGTAATAGTTTCGTCGGATTCCTTCTCAGCCGAGATATCGTCTGCACAATGTGTGCTTGCCGTTTGACAGAACTTCTGGGTCCTGCGTTGGTTCACGACCCCTTTTCTTCGTGTTCTCGCGACTTGAGTCGCCTCGGTTTTCCGTTCTACAGTTCGACCAAAGGCCTTGCGCTAGCCTCCGAGGTCCCACATGACGCCCGCTGCTTCCGTCGCTTCCCTTGTTTACTGGTTCTTTCTTTTCTTCCTTTCAACTAGTGACCCCACGCTAGCTTACTTCTTCGCGTACAAGGGGGGGGCGGATTTAACAAATATTCTGTAAAGATAGAATAGCTCAAACTTTCGGAGAAACTAATAAATTGGGTGTAAGACAGCTGAAACTAGGCAAACAAAAAGGAGGCCGTTCCGGAGGGTGGCACATAATAAGAAACGTCAAAAGTCACGATCTTCCATCAGCAGTGTTACCATTCAGAAAAGCTGTGATATGTATGCGAAAATCCCCAATAATTGGCAGCGTGGGGTGCTTGCAAGAGTGGGACTGGGTTGATTCGGGGGTGGGTTACACATAGAGTACACCAGAGGTCTAGGTGTGAGTATGACTACGCTTGACGTTCCATGCTGATGGAAGCACAAATAGCTTGAAGTTGCCGTTGGAGTCGTTCAGCACCGACGAGGGCGCCGCTGTTGGGGCGTGGACGCTGCTACAGGCACGGCAACGGGAGAGTGAGAGGACGTCGGGACGGGCGCTGATTCCAAATGTTCGCAAAATGGAGCTTTCAGCTTAAGCGGGGGGCGAGTTGATCCGCGTTGGTTTGCGTGTTATGCTGGTACGTACCTCATATATGTGCAGTGGTGTATGCTAGGCTTGAGGTAACTTTCAGTTGCAACAGACTGTTGGTTCGTTTTTCGCCGTAGCTCGTAGTGGGTACAGTACGTACAGGCTGCAGCGGCTTGAGCCGGGCCTGCGATGTTCTGAAAATTGTTCTTGATTGGGGAACCCAAGATAGTATGTTAGACTACTCTCACAGCAAAATAGTGCGGTAGTAATTTTCGATTGCGTCTGACCTGCTCAACGTCGGACATGAGGCGCGATCTCGCGGTATATAATGAAAAACATGAGAGCTCAACGTCGGACGTGAGGCGCGGTCTCGCGGTATATAATGAAAAACATGAGAAACAAGAAGCAAACGCCGGAAGTGTTGATAAAAAATACCAGGTAAGGACAACAGGGAACGCTGCAAATTCTTGAATTATGGCGAGAGAATCACGAAAATGCAATACAAGCAATTGCCTGATGCTTGAACGCAAAATAAGAATTTTGAACCTGGACGTGAAATTGACGTTTCTTGACACCAGACCCCCCTGTACTGATTTTTTCCTCGTTGCTGTTCGACCAATGGCCCACTTTAGCCTTCCAGGCCCGACGTTGCGGACGTGACATCGTTGTTTTAGGCAGTGTGCCTTGCTTTCTCTCTTGCCTTCCGGCCAATGCCTCGACCGTCAGTGCCTTCGGCCCCGCGCTACAGACCCCAAATTTGTTTGGCGTTCACAGCGTGATATGTGTTTTTTTTTCCTATTGACTTGTTTCGGCGTCTATACCTTTGTGCTGTTTCTCTTCATATCCTTGCGCCAGTGGCCTCGCCCTTCGTGTTTTCGCAGGCCGATTGCTACTGGTAGACCATAGGTACATACCCGACCTCGAGCACCCACATATTTGAGCTCCACCACAGGGTTGCATATCTTTCAATGGGGCGTCTGAGCCTCGTTACGAGGTGTGCGGGAATCTGTGTCCTTTTCGTTTGTTTCGAATAGCCGCATCTTCGATCCCCTTTCCAATATCTGAATGTTATGTTGACATCCTATGATTGCCATGTGATTTGCAGCCGCAATTATTTAGGGTGGGCTAATGTTGTAGAGTGCTCTACGAGTACGTAGATGGACAGGATATAGATCGATGTGAAACCATGTCATCGTTGATGTGGAACCAGGTCATAACTGTTTGATGGTCTATACATTATGTCACGTCAAGGCCATCATCGTAGTCGGGCGATGATGTAGGTGACGGTGATGGTCCAAGCAGGATACATCGCACCTCGTCATATTTTGATACTGTTCCATAGACCTAGTGTTACAGCGGTTTTCCATGGGTCCGAGGGTTTCCAGAGAAGGGCTGGGCGTGGTGATCGACGGGGACAATGCGAATTCAACCCGGAGACAAAACGCCTGTACGTAAGGTTGTGCTGTGGGCTGGGGAGCCCACAACTCTTCCCTAGCTCCGTATAGATTATACTGGTACGCTCGGTGCTGTACTACGCAAGGAGATTACCATCTAGGACAGCACTATACGATGGCTCACCAGCAAGGACCGCAGGCTGCGTGTTACAACGGTCAGTCAGTGCATGAACTTGGAATGAGCGTGAACGTGTTGTGTACTTGCCCAGCAGGAAGGCTGGGGAGGAAGAGCTCTGGAATGATACAATCGATGTGTGTTTTGGTGTCGTGCATATGGATTTGGGGACGAGAGTCCGGAGCAAAGCTCCCGTCATGAGTGATATGCATGCATGCGTCAAGGCTTCCTCCTGTGAACTGATTGATATACACAAAGCACGTTCTTCAGACACTAGCACCACGCGTGCAGTAAGCTCCTTTTAATTTTTGCGACCTAACAAAGTCGAAAAGTCCCCCCCTTTACCAACCCACCCACCCCCGCCCCCCGTTATAAAAACGCTCTCCCCTTACCGGCCATACGACTCTATACCTAATAAACTGGTGCGTTCCACGGCCGTCAGATTTGTCCCCCTCTAATGCAACATTATTTATTCGAAATGTCAGCTTTGTTCAAAACCGACGAATTAGAATAATTATACTTGTACGATACTGGGGGGTCCTACCGATGGGTGGACGTTTAGGATCGGGTGCCAAGGGAAGCAGCGATCACTCTCGAGGCTTCACGCGTCTCACGTGCGTAGTCCTGCGAGTACAGCAGCGCACACGAGCGGAACAACACTTCCCTTGCCGAGTGATAGGCCTGCAGCAGAAGCTAATCATCTGTGGTTTCAGGCAACGGCGGCGATGGTTCCAGCAGCGGCGGTGGGGTTTCCGGCAACAGGGGCAGCGGCGGCGGTGGCAGCGGAAGCGGGGCGTCGAGCGCGGGGGCTCCACTCGCTCCGCAACGGCCAAAGCGGACGAATATGGGGGGCGGGCCGCGCCCCCCTGTGGGGTCGAGGCCGATCAGAGGGTGTACGGAAGCGGCAGCGCCAGTGGCACAGCTCGTACGTCCCGGTTCGGCATCCATGGGGGGCTCAGGTGTGACAAGTTATTTTTAATCGATGTGTGTCGTTGTTGCGCGATATGCCCCGTGTCTCATCGCTTAGCAGGGCATCCTGGGTGGAGTTCTTGGGCCAAGTGGCCCATCGGTATGTACAGTTTTTTCGGGCGGGTGGTAGCCGTTTCGGATGCATGCAGGCCATAGAAACAGCCCTGAGTGCGCCGCGTGTGAAATCAGCTAGGATTTGTTTTTGATTTGGGAGAAGGAAAGTAATTTCGGAGGTAGAGCAGTTGGCGGCTATCGCAGAACACTGTGCCACCGTCCACGTTGAAGGGGGCACGGATATCGGCGTGGCCTTGGTATGTTCAAACCATCGCAGTGCAGCCCCACATTCCGACAGCATCCTCGCGAACATCCTTGACGAGGCACGGTTTGGACGGGCTGTAATTTTTCCGCGCAGCGAAGCGCATACCATCCCCGATCCCTGATTTGCGTCTGCCTCCGTTGGGCGTGGTGGTGTCGCCGCCGAAAACTCGGATCACCCACGACCTGACGTTCTCGGTGTCTCCGCGCACACATAGCGTCAACGCCGACACCGATTTCGAACAAGCGCCCCCCGTAGCGTTGGGTCGCGTGTTACGAGACTTCATTTGGCGCATTCTGTACCCTCGCAGACGATTCGGGCCCCGCGCACGGAATGTGTTAAATATGATAGATGTCACGGAGGCGTTCCGTCACGTCAGTGTGCAGTGGGGTGGGGCGCCCGTGTTTAAATACGGCTTGCACGAGTGGGTCGTGGCCGACCGAAGGGTGCAGTTTGGGTGGCGGAGTTCGCCGGGGTTCTTCTGTTTATTTCGATAGCCCTCGAACACTCTCATCGACACACATTGTACGACGACGCCGTGGTGATGGAACAAGGGCGTACCGCGACGCAGCATGTCGCGGTCACCCCGCCAAGAGCAGCTGATCGGCCGGCTCCGTTGCCACCTAATTTTCGGGACCCCGCGCACAAGGAAGGGGGAGGAGTAGCGATTTTCGTACGATACTACGTAAATGACGGGATATTGGTGGAGGTACAATGATTACCAAATTGTCGGCGCTGTCGACGTGCGTCCTCGTCTCTAGCGTCGGACCGTTATTGGCTCTTTGGGGAGAGATCCGCGAGGGATCCCACTATCCTGTCTCCTCGTACGATTTCGCAGTGGAATACCGGGTTATGCGTGCTCGGATGGGCCAGTCGGTTGCGCCATCGCCTCACCGAGCTTACACGTCGATTTTCCGCTCTTGGACCGCGTTTTGTGGGGGGGGGTTGATTGAGGAGGCTGAGTATTTTGACGCAGCAGTATTTTGACGCAGCAGTCTCGGGTGCAGAAAGGTTTAGACGTTGTTCGAGTTTGTGGCGTGGTGTGCATCGGAGGGTAACCAAGCCGGTACTATTGCGGGAAAGTATTCGGCCGTGTTACACTTCCACCACGTCAACTTACAAATATGTGGAGTTGCCCACATCGTCGCCTCTTATTAAACGCGCAGTGAAAGGGATTGCATGGTCGCGCGTCGCCGCAGGGACTCCAACAAGAGTGCGCCGCTCGATTTCTTGGAACGTACTCTTGGGAGGACAGGGCTTGGCTTCGTTGTGGGGCCAGGGCGGCCGAGTTTTGTTGGGCTATTTTTTGTCGCGAGGTCGGCCGACATCTTCGCCTCGCCGACCGGAGTGGTACACCCTGTGCGTTGTTCGGCAAGGAGAGACGTAGCGTTGTACCGGGGGTGGGGGCGATTGACCTCGTTGCAGTGGCATCAGGCTACTATTAATAGTATCGAGGTTCGTTTTCGGGGTCTTAGAGGTGACCAGGCCCAACAGGGGTATGTTATCTTGCGCAAACGCAACGCGCCCGGGGGGGCACGTTCCGGGGTGAGAGCAGGCGGCGGTGCCGTCGCTCTCATGGTGGAGTTGCTGTCGGGTTATCCGACACTACCACGCCCCCTTGTCGTTGAATCGGTTGGGTAACGAGGTTAGAGTGTGGAGCTACACAGAGGCCCTCGCGGCACTTCGCCAGGTGTTAGCGAACGCAGGGGGTAATCCCAGCGAAGTTGGTCTCCACTCATTGCGTGTCGGTGCAGCCACTACGCTGGCGGCCGGGGGGAAGTATTGCAGAGAGCCATTCAGAGAGAAGGAGATGGAAGTCCTCAGAGTACTCCAAGGTATACATCCGCAATAAAAAAGAGGACGCGGGTATAGTGTCTCGTAAACTCGCAGAGACTGGAAAGGTGGGAAGACAGCCAAGGCAAAGGTACTGTATGGGGCCGAATAGCGTAGTATCAACGCGACCTCGGAGTTGGGGTGTGTCAATGGTTTGCTACCATTTGGGGTCTCGGTGGCCCGAGACTGCGTATGTTAGAGCCCCAGCCAGTTGGCCGGGGGGGGGGGGGGGGGGGGGGGGTCTCGGATTCTGGCAGTACGATAGGAGACTAGAAGCAGCGGCCGATGCCACGGCTTTCGTGTCACTCCAGTGGAGCCCCCCCCCCCGCCCATCGCCGCAGAGAACAATTATAATAACATCAATTCGAAGGATATACAACAAAACGGTTTTTACAGTTTCCGTGCACAGGTTGGTTAACATCGCCCTGTTAACCCTGGTACAATATATATGTACGGGTAGTCGCCGACCTGTATCCTTAATGAGGACGCACACCCAGCAACACGCACGAACGGAGTATCACACACAACTTGTTGGAAAGATGAGTTTCGACGAAATATTCGATCTCACAGTTGTTTGTTGTTGTAGTCTGATGTATGTCATTTTTTATTATACTGTTCCATAGAGTATAATGTTGTCAGCTTTGTCATGTCCAAGCAGCGAACCAAAGGAGAGATAAATGAGGCATCGTCAACCATGAGGTGAGCGCTTCCCAACACCGACAACCCTGGGCCCCCCTCGGGGACTCCTATGTACGACATGGATGGATAGGGCTGATGACTCAGGGCTAGCGCAGCGATTCTCCCCGGAACAACGTCAAGGTCCTGTCGCACCCGTGGAGGGAATACGTTCCCATTGCCGGATCACAGGTTCTTCCACCAACAAGTCCAACACTCCGGGGACGAAAACGATTAGATCCTTCGCATCGATACCACCCTTGACGGTGTGTAAACCCCAGGCCCGCCGCCAGATGTCTGATTGTTTTCTGATTGGCCGGGTTGTGTAAGATCTGCACACTGGGGACTGATGTTGAATATCTATACCACGCGACTAATATATATATATCAGTATACCAGGTAAGTTGTAGTCGATACTATTAACATTAGTACGAGGTATCTGTTGTTTACAAGTTACTGCTGTTGCTGCTGTTGCTGTGCACTACATTACCCGGCGGGTACCATGTACTGTAAAGACTACCATGGTACTGCTGTACAATGATTCCGGGTGGAAATATAAGGGCCGTTTGGAACTTACATTATTTACAACCCCATGGCGGACCCCCAATGGGGTCTTTGCATATCTGTCACGAATCGGGACCTAAAAGGTGGAGTCAGTCTGGGATCAGGGTGAGACATGCGAGTATATTCATGGCGAAGAAGACGATGGTATCTAGCCTACTAGCATCGCAAGGTCCACACATAGGCCATATCTGTAGCACGCCTCAGGTATTCATAATGACTGACCTCCGAAGGTCCGATACGACCGAGTTCAGAAGGCGCTTGAGCATTCCTCGGAGAAAGAGAACAAGTCTCTTGTGCAAGTGCTCGGGATGGGAAGCCTCCCGAGAAGGTAGCGTGAAAATGGTAACTTGATTGCTGATCCAGAGGTTCATGAACGTGAACCCAAGGAATTGAGGAATTGTGGCAGGGTGGGGCAGCCACACCCGACTAAGGGAGGGGACATAAATAGCGTGGCCCCTACTACCACAAAAACGCCTGTCATAGTAACTCTTGAAACTGTCACTGAACCGTAACATCCCCCCATTAGTATATACTAATTAACGGTAGCAGGGATAGTGACAACCGCGAGGTGACACACTTCCTTTGGCTAAAACTACCGGTGATATCTTTTGAGTAGGTCGAACGGCCAACCGAAAATTACAAGAGGCAAATAGTGGCGAACTCAAATAGAATCCACTGCGCTTCATAATTCTCGTGGCTCGCGGCCCGACATCTACTCGCGCGAAGGTGAACCCGGCTTCCGGGAAAAACCCTTCGCTCCCCATCCCGAGAGCCTTAGAATTGAGACAACAACCGAAAACACCAAGTGACACTCGGACGAAAAAAACTCTAAGAAAAAACTGTCCCTCGCCTGGTGAATCCACTGTAGTTGCTGCCCGGCTCTCAACACCTACAGCGCGGGAAAAACCTGGCCATCCAGGAAAAAACCCATTGCGCAAAGCTCTACAACACCAAGCTCACACAAACGCCACGGCACACCGCACGAGCCCACTTGGGTGCTACCGAGCGCAGGGCCACCCTTCGACTACCAATCAGACCAGAACATTTAATCAGCCCGTCTCCAAACATTCAAACTTTAACTGGCTGTCAACTGGGGGCACGCTCGAAAATCGACAACACCATACTGTTCTACACCCGGCCGACCGGTGCCCGGGTGATTCCCGTCTTAACCCACAACAAAACGGTATTCCCCCCGACACCAATTCCCCCTCGTCAAGGTATGACAAAAGCAATATGCTATAGCAATCCTGTGACGGTATAGCCAAGGGTACAGAGCCGCAAAGCTCTTTACAGAAATAATGACCTCGAGGATAGGCTAACAAACCGAAAACACAGGGGCCCTAAGAGGGAAATCCTCGATAAAAACCCTCCCCCCTGCATTTTCACTGTGTATTTGATCGCCTGACCATTATTCAATGGCTAAAAATCCGTACGTGAACGAAATTAACATGCACGAAAGCAGCACGCAACTCCACGGAACTGACTCGTCTACTCCTTTTTGAATCTGCCCACATACAATATAATTTTCCATCAAAATGCAACGTCGGTGACTCAGTAACATGTCGCAAAAATAACAAAAGCACGACGGGCAAAGGAATAATAAACCTTCGGCAAAAGCGGAACTCCGATGCCAGGCATCAGAGCACAAAAAATAAGAAGAATCTGACACAATAAAAATGTAAACAAAATAAACGGCTGAAGGTCGAGGTTAAGTATGTAGCCCTCACCAAACAACCACTTAATAGTCTATTTGAATTCAACTCGTACCCAAATAGTAAACACGACCCCGTCACTTCTCAAGAGGCTGTACCAACAGCCTATCCGACTCTTCTCAAACCAGTGCCGATCCTAGAAACAGGGCATACCCCCCATGAGCTGTGAAATGAAATCGACGCAGACGCCCAGAGGAAACCCATACAACGAGCAAGAGCCCGATAAGATCCCATTGGTAACTCCGAAACCAAGCCATTACAATCGCAGAAAGATTGTAGCAACACAGCAGTTGAGCCTCCAAAGTAGGTCGAACAAGGCAAAAAGAAAAAGGAGACAACACGGCCAACAACAATCAACACCAAGAAAAAACATAGCAGCCAACACGGCTATCGAAAAATAAAAGAACGAAGCAAAACGAAAAAAACACGGCCAACAATAACCAACACCAGAAAATTGAAGAATTTAGACTGGCAAACCGAGACCGGCCAAGAAGACAAAGATATCACTGCCCCCGTGAACAGAGCCTCCTTCACCCCTTCAACTAGGGCTACCCTGCTTCTGCTGTAGACAACGTAACGCACCTCTTGCTGCTCTTAACGTAGCCGCCTTGGCGAACCCGGGGATCGGCACACTTGCGCCGGTGCCGCCCCCCCCCCCATCTAAACCCCTTGCCGCCCTAGCCCCCAACCTTTTGGCAGGAATCACAGCCATCCATAGGTCAACCCATCGTCGCCGCATTCCAAAACCAGACTGCCACCGCTCCGGGTCAGCACGGCGTTCCCTTCGAGAAGCCACGAACGGCGGCTCCGACCCAACGCGCGGACGCCACACCGACAGCGCATGCTGCTGCCGGTACGCGACCCCCGACAACGGCCGCCCGGGGGGACATCCTCGACTATCTTAGGACGCAGAAGGTGTGCTTCGCCCACGCTTTCTCAAGCAACTGCCGCCGCCCCAGCAACTGCCAGTGGCAGCATGAGCCGTTTGCGGCAGCTTTCTACAAGGATGTGGCATCATCTCGCCGACCTGGCAACTCCAACCCCCGCCGTCGCTTGGCCGCGATGACGGAAACCCAGTACAACACGGCGGCGGAGCTTGGCCTGATCCTGGAGGCACCCGACGAGACGGAGTCGGCCAGCGCTGACAACGACCGCCAAGCCGGGGCATCCATCGACCAACACGAGCAGATCGAGGGTACCTCCTGAAGGTGCGCCCCGGGTCAGGAGGACCTGGGGAACGGACATGAACTCGCCGCCGCAGCACCTGGGGCAGCCCGTCAGGAACGGGTGAGAGACCAGTTGTGGGTACGGGGTCAGATTTGGCATCGCCATCGGCGACGGCGTCCATGGCCGGTGGAGATCCTACTGGATACAGGTGCGGGAGGTGGTAGCTACATGTCATTAGCTTTGTGGCGCAGCCTCCGGAAGCTTTTGCGACGTAAAATAGATACAGGAAGCACAGGTCTTCTCGAGGCCGCGAACCCCTCTGACAGCGAGACTCCGTCCATGCGTATTTTAGGGTCGGCAGTAGTGCCGGTGCTGTTGGAATCCGATTCTCGGGTTCGCGATGTTGTGGTACGCGTCGTGGAAGACCTACCCTACGGTTTCATATTTGGAGCAGATTATTTTAGACGAAACCGCAGCATCCTGAAGTTCGCACCCGACAGAGGCTTTAGACCCGTACCCTCAGCACCTTGGGTGCCGTTTCGCACCGCCGCCCTAGACACTTCGCCTCACCCAAATCCCCTCCGCGCAGAACGAGATCGGTTTTGTATTCTAACTCCTCCGCCCGAGGCGCCGCTCTCTTCGCCTCCTGCTCCAGCTATCTTGCCCGCAGTTCGCCCCAGCTATCATGACATTGCTTGGGAGGATGAGAGCACGTTAGAATGGGATATTAAGCAGGTCGCAGCTGTTGGTGAATCAGTGGCTTCTGGAGAAAGGTATTATATTAGAGAGACCAATGTCTGGAGAGACAGGTCAGAAAGTGGAGTGGGTCATGTGGGCCAACTCTCCACAGCCCAGTAACAACCGCTCGTAGTCGAATACCTAAACCTCCTCGCATAGTGCCTACTCGTACATACCCGTGGGACTGCTCGTGGGTGATACCACGAGACGGTCCCTGTAACTTACCTCCGTGACACAACGTATGTAACTGTAACTTATTGCTAGGCTGTTCGTTGAGACAAGCTATATCGTGTTAGCAACACTACAGGAATGTTCCTATTCGTCAATGTGTCCAACGTACCGACATACCAACGTACCGTACACACCACAACGGTCCGATGTATAACTCGTGCACATGTACAATCTACCGAAGTACCGTAGCACCACAAGAAGAGTATTCTGGTACAACAACATACAATCAACAGTTCTGCTATTCAAACCAACCAACCAGAGTTTCACCGCAGTACAGTTGATACATACATGCCGCTATCACGAACACCCTCCCTAGGGGCTGTTGTATCTACCAGACCAAATACATATCAAACAAAAACAAAAACAAAACGACTCAGACTTCTACTTCTTGATACCAAGTGCAAAGTCGCGGTGAACTTCAAAAAGATCTCTCGGCAACGCCTTCGTGAGGATGTCCGCGTGTTGTTTCTCGCTGGGGACGTGGGTGGCTTCGATCACACCCTCCTAGGTCAGATTTCTAAGAAAGTGGTGCCTCACATCGATGTGCTTACTCCTACTCGAGCTCAGCGGGTTCTCTGCGAGCGCAATCGCCCCCTCGTTGTCTTCAAGGACATCTATCTTACGAGGCTTCGCACTAGGCCTCAGGAACTGCAGCATTCCGTTTACAAACAGAGCCTCCTTTACACCATCTCCCATCGCAAGATACTCTGCTTCTGAAGCTGACTGTGAAACGCATTTCTGCGTCCTAGAAATCCAAACTACAAGCATCGCCGCCACGAAAACCATCGCACCCGAAACTGATCTACGGTCAGTGGCCCTACTTGCAAAGTCAGCATCTACATACACCAACGTGCCTGCGTCTACCGAACTATCCTGCTTGAACTTCAAAGTCAGATGTGCCGTTTCCAGAAGATAATTGAGAATCTTCTGAGCTGCCTTCCAGTGGCTCCTCTTTGGTTCGTGAGAGTGCCTCGCCACCGCCCGCACAGCATTCGCGATGTCGGGCCTTGTCTGGCTGGCGATCCACATCAGGCTCCCCACCACCTCTCGGAACGGCACATCTCCTGCCCCCTCATCCTCCATCACGGACCTGTTATCATTGGCAAGGGAAGCAGGGATCGAGCTGGTGCGACATATATTGAATCTCTCGAGAACACTCCTGATATAACTTTCCTGAGAAATCTCAATCGTACCAGCCTCACGGTCGTGAATATATTCACAACCTAGAAAGAACTTGACCTCCCCCAAGTCCTTCGTAGGAAGAGAGTCACCTAGTGCTGCCACAACCACCTTGCCAAGGCTCTTACTTTCTGCATACAGAATGTCATCCACGTGGATCGCGACCATCCCCAATACCTCGTCTCCCATCATGAAACGCAGGACACAGTGGTCAGACATTGACTGCTCAAAACCAATCCTCTTCAGTTCCGACACCAGCCTCTTGTAAAATGTCCTAGAAGCCTGCTTCAATCCGTACAAACTCTTGTTCAAACGGACAACCTTTCCTGACATCGACCCGCAGCCAGGAGGCAACTTCATGAACACCTGGTGATCCAATTCCGACTGAACAAATGCTTGCTCAATATCCCAGTGGAGTAATTCCAAATTGTACAGACACGCCAACACTATCAGCAATCGTAAAGATGCAGCATTTGCGGTAGGCGAGAATGTCTCAAGATAATCCACACCATACTTCTGCTTGAAGCCCTTCGCTACAAGCCTAGCCTTGGCCTTCACTATCTTTCCTGTTTCGTCTGCTTTCCACTTGAAAACCCATCTAGCATCAATCACATTACAGCCTATCGGGACTTTTACTGCCAACGTGAACGTTCCTGCTCTTATCAAGCCTTCAATTTCGGCAGACCTGGCTCCTTCCCAAATCTTAGCGTACTTCGAACGCTGGGCTTCCTGATAACTACCAGGCTCCGATTCTACATCCTGAACCAGTTCTTTCGGCAATTCCGTCTCATCACCTGCTCTCTGCTCCGACAACAATGAGTACACGACCTCTGTCGCGAAGATGGGTCCTATGGTGGCCATGAGGCCGGGTACACTCTGCTGGTTGACTGCACGAGTTTGCGCGCGAGTCCTACCTTCTCTCACTTCATCATTTTCACGCGCGGAAGTATTAAAGTCAGCAAGCTCGGCCACATGCCGCGGACGACGAGCGGCTGGAGGGGATGCCTCCGCCTCTACCAGTCCTCCCGACCCAATCGACTCTTCATCATCATGCCCTCCCTGCCCCATCGACTCTACCTCATCATCTCCTCCCAGATCCCCCATCTCTACCTCTCCTGATTCCTGCCCTCCCTGGCCCTCCCCGTCATTCACAGGCGAAGACACAGAAGGAGCTACACTACCAGAAGAAATGTTCACTGGGGCAGACGGTTCAGCAGGGGAAGATGGAACAGAAAAGGACGGGCCTATACTACCTGCGCCAACACTCTCAACCTCCTCGACTCCCGCACCAGAGGGCACGGCATCACGTTTCAAAAGTGTGTGAGCGACTCCTCTTCCCACAAGCGGCCATATCTCGGTTTCAACATCGTCGTCACTATCCTCCCCTCCCTCCTCTGCTACCTCTATCGGCAAAGAAGGTTGCAGCGGAGGAAGCTGTGACGGCAGCACCTCCCACGTCACATCCCTCGTTTCTTGAATAGTACCAGCCCTCGTAAGTACTCTATGACAATCACGCGGGTGGTCTCTCGAAGGACCGACATAGAAACAACTCTCACCCTTCGGCAGCAGCTTTGACGGTCGCTGCCACCTACAGTAGGCGGGCTTCAAAAACGGATACGGTCTAGCGGGACGAGGTTCACCATACCACATTTCATACGGCGATTTGGATTCAGGGTTAGCAGAACACGCAGTGTGGTTCATCGCTTCGCAAGCCCAGTGCATAGCCTCAGCCCAGAGTTTATCAGTCTTAGGTAACTGTACATGCCCAAAAAGAACTTTAGCTTGAATACGAGCCGCCATCGCGGCCTCCTCTATCAATCCCAGCCCACACTCTGCAACACCATTATATTGCGGACTATAAGCCGGTGTGAACTCTTGTTTGATCAAAAGCTCGTTGCACACAGATGCAAACTCCCCCCCGAAAAACTCCCCACCATTGTCAGACCTAACAATCTCAACCAATGACGGGACACCATCAGCACGCACACTCGCAAGAAAACTCCGGAAAGCACTGCCAGCGTCTGATTTATTTTTCAGGAAATACAGCTATGCACGTCTCGTGAAGTCATCCTTCACAATCATGGGGTAATGTTTTCCCCCTACGGACGCAATGTCCTTCCTTCCTCCCAGGTCAACAAAAACTCTGCCCAACTTTTTATCCGATCGAGTTTTAGTTTCCCGAACGATTCCTTTCCGAATAGCCTCCGACATCGAACACCCTGAACAAGCATGCATGTCACTAACCAACTTGGTATCTAATCGCTTTGCAGTAGTGCGAAGCAGATCCTCGTGCGAATGTGCATCAATATTGTGGAAATCGTTGATATCCATCGTAGTTTCATGCTTGGGGTTGGCGGGAGTGAGAGCAGCCAACACCGTACCAACAGAGGCTTCTCCTAGGCGATACGCAGACGCAATCAGCATGCCATCGAAGTTCTGAAAAGTTACTTGTCCATTGAATGCAGTCATAACACCATTAGGACCACCAAGACCATTCCATGACTCACCATCAAACTCTGCACTCGGAGAAAAGAGATTATACCCCACGTTGGGAGAGTACAATACGTTCTTCAATTCCACGGAGAACTCACTGTCAGCAGTCACAAATACCAAGTCTAGCGTTCCGGAGTAAGCTACTTTACAAGACACGCCACCAATTCCATTCACACTTCTGTGGCAAGGCTTCAAGTCTCTCATGCAAGACAGGGAATCAGTCATGTGATATGAAGTGCCTGTGTCAGCATACCAATCCTCGACATATCTAGCCTTGTTGACAGCTTTCAGGATCATATCATTACTGACGGCGCTCATAATCAGATCATCACGGGACGTCATCAGACACTTCAGACCAGAGACATCATACCACATCCTACTCAAATAATCACACGCCTTCAAGACCACTTCCTTACGACATGCTGCAAGCAACACCTTTTGGCAGTCATCACTCATGCGGTAACTACCATTTCTGCACACCAGATCCGAATCAGGAATAGCACACTGCTCACCGCTCTCATTCTCGTCGGCCTCGGGCTTTCCAGTCTGGGAAGGATGAGGGATGATGCGAGCCTTGCAGTCGAGCTTCATGTGACCCACCTCCCCACACTTGTAACACCTCCCCTGAAAAGACTTCTTCGAGGAATCAGACTCAGAGTTAGACTTCTGCTTGTTGTGCTTCTTGAAGTTACTCTTCTTCTTCGCAGGCCTAGACACCAGAGCAACACTATTCTGCTTCTTAAAACCACCCTGTGCTTGCAAGTCTAGGTACCGCTCACGCACTTTGGTCTCGATGAAAGAGGGGTCATTCGAACAGAACACCACAAGAGTCTCACGTAAAGTCTTGTACTCGGGGGACAGTCCTTCCAGCATGAGATTGCACACTTCACGATTATCCTTCGTTACTTCAAGCATGGTCAACACACCAAGCGTCTCTCTGATGGATGAAAAGAAAGTTGTGGGATTCTCGTGGGGACGCATGCGCAGAGACTTCAGTTTTTCTTCCTGCACTCGAATTTGACTCTGACTCAACGGTAGAAAGTGATCCTTGAGCGCGCGAAAAGCCTTATACGGGGAACCAGCTTGCCTTGCCATGTTTTTGTGGTTGTCTTTCTTCAAGCAGTCGAACAGAAACCACCAAGCAATCTCATGCTGACGCAGTACACCAACGCTGTATCCCCTCTCTACCCAAGGGGTCAAGTCGAAATTAACGTCGGCGATTTTAATGTCGATATCACAGGTGAACGGCTCGCTCAGATTGTAGTGACGAGCTTTGAGCAGAAAATTCTGCGACCATGAAGGATGCGATACATCAAAACCGATAAATTCAGGAGCCTTGGGAACTTTCTTGAAAAGACCCCCACCCAAGCTCTCCCCCGAACTACTGTCAGCCGCTGGGATCAGTGTGTTCCCACTAGCGACTTTTCCCCACCACTCACTTGCTGAGGTAGTGGGCGGAACAGAGGACTGGCTACCTAAAGCCCCACCAACAGTCCCGTCAACCGAACCAAAGTTTACTGCAGGAACAGAGGAACAATTCTCATCAGAAACACGCGGGTTCAAGCCTGGATCTACAACACCCCTACTCCCAACCCTCATGTCGGACACGCCAAAGCCTAGGGTATCGCCTCCCGTACTCCCCGCGGTCCTACCGGCAGCACCCGATTGGTGCACACCAGACTCTAGTTCGATGCCTCGCGGCGCAGCACGCGAACTAGAGGACTCCACATTCTCCCTCTGGTGTGTCTCAACAACTGTCTGGAGCATCTGCTGCTGGTTAGAAAACATATCCAGCATTTGAGACACTCGAGACTCTAAGGAATCCATTCTCTCACCAAAGCCCTGCGGGTCACCCTGTTGGTTTGCCGCAGGGTCACCTCCCTCCTGTTCAGCCATGACGAGGCCGGTTGATCAAACCGCCCTCACAGTCTCGTCGAACAGTCCAGGGGGGCGTACAGCAGTCGACCGATAGCGCTTTAGCGTGTTGGTAAATCAGTGGCTTCTGGAGAAAGGTATTATATTAGAGAGACCAATGTCTGGAGAGACAGGTCAGAAAGTGGAGTGGGTCATGTGGGCCAACTCTCCACAGCCCAGTAACAACCGCTCGTAGTCGAATACCTAAACCTCCTCGCATAGTGCCTACTCGTACATACCCGTGGGACTGCTCGTGGGTGATACCACGAGACGGTCCCTGTAACTTACCTCCGTGACACAACGTATGTAACTGTAACTTATTGCTAGGCTGTTCGTTGAGACAAGCTATATCGTGTTAGCAACACTACAGGAATGTTCCTATTCGTCAATGTGTCCAACGTACCGACATACCAACGTACCGTACACACCACTACGGTCCGATGTATAACTCGTGCACATGTACAATCTACCGAAGTACCGTAGCACCACAAGAAGAGTATTCTGGTACAACAACATACAATCAACAGTTCTGCTATTCAAACCAACCAATCAGAGTTTCACCGCAGTACAGTTGATACATACATGCCGCTATCACGAACAGCAGCTACCACCACAGTTCCAGGTTTCACCAGCATCGCGGTAGAAACTGCAGCTGTAGGCCCCCAACCGCAAGATCGACAGCTTGTACTAATGCTACCTACCGAGCGGTTTGATCTAGAGAAAGGAGCACTAGTAGGGGTCGCTCGAGCAGTGTTGTGGTGGTTGCCGGGGTCTCCGGTGTACTGCAAAGTAGTCAACCGCGCTAAACAGACTGCTGCAGTAGAGGGTAACCGCGTGATAGCTCGAATGATTGCTCTAAACGTACGCGACCCCGCACGGTTTGAGTCTTTATGCGATGACTCGCTCGCCGGTGTTGATCCGCCGCTTCCCTTGCGAGCCCTCGACATGTCGGGTGCCTCGAATACAGGCAGGACGGAACCGCTCACCCAGGTACAGGCAGCGGACGCCAACTCGGGGACGCTGGGATCCCTACAGAAGCAACAGCTCAGTCGCCTGCTCGAAACTTTTATCGAGGACGGTCTCTTCCCCATCGACCCCAAGCGAGTACCGGCCTGCATAGATGGTGAGCTTTTTTTCCGTTGATAAACGAATCCTGCACCCCCTTCGCAGCCAAACAACGGCGGTTTTCCCCGGAGGAAAGGCGTATGATTAGAGCAGAAATCCAGAAATTGCTGGACCGAGGAATAATTCGCCCTTCAGTATCCCCATGGGCAGCGCAATGCCTGTGTGTGCGGAAGAAAGACGGAACTCTGAGGCTTTGCATTGACTGGCGAGTACTAAACAAGCTATTAGTGTCCGACAGTGGAGGTCTTGGGGATATGCAGACCATTTTTGATGGGTTGAAAGGCAAACGATATTTCACCCAGTTAGACCTCGCTTCAGGATTTCACCAAATTGAGATAGCAGAGAAAGACCGCTACAAAACCGCTTTCAGAGATGCAGACGGGTTGCTGTACGAATTCACCAGGGCAGGGTTTGGCTTGACAGTACTGCCTTCGGCTTTCACGCGCAGAGTTAAGTCAGCGTTAGGGTACCTTGAGGGAGTATTCAGTTGGCTCGACGACATTCTAATAGCGAGCACCACCTGGGAGGAGCATTTAGCCACACTCACGCTAGTCCTGACGCGTCTTTTAGCGGCAGGACTGTCAGTCAACTTTGCCAAGTTTATTTTTGGGTCCTCCTCACAAGAGTTCCTTGGCATGATCATCGATAGCACCGGCCTACACCCCGCCCCGACCAAGTTGGGAGCCATTGCAAGCATGCCTCGCCCCCAGACAGTCGAAGAACTTCGTACTTTCCTAGGTCTGACGGGCTACTTGCGACAGTTTGTGCCCAATTATAGTCTAACTGCCGCCCCGCTCACCGACATCCTCCGCAATAAGGACTTCGCATCAAAACGCGCGCGCAAAAACCGTATCGTTTGGGGGTCGAGGAGGAGCAGGCGTTTCAGTCGTTGCGGTCAACGCTAGCTTCACCTACCGTGCTCGCCCTCCCGGATCTCGACAACACGTTCGAATTACATACCGATGCCAGCACCGTAGGTGCTGGGGCAGTTCTGATGCAGACCATTGATGGGGTATCTCGCGTGATTGCTTTTGCTAGCTACCGGTTTTCCCGCACGGATGCTCGCAGATGACCCACAGAACGGGAATGTTTGGGAGTGCTGTGGGCAGTAGATCACTTTCGACCCTATTTGGCTGGTAGGCAGTTCAAGGTAGTGACCGACTGCTCTGCGATAACCTGGCTGTTTCGAAGTCGCGAGCTGTGCCCTAAGTTGCATCGATGGGCACTCAGGCTCGCGGAATTCGATATGCTACTGGAATGGCAAGCGGGCGTGCAACACGTAGTACCAGATGCCTTGTCACGGCTGCCACAGGCTAAAGACACCCCAGCCGATGTAGATGATTCCTTTCCCGATGATTTCACGTCAGGAGCACCATCCGATTTCCAAGGGCCCCGTGGGCCGAGTCTAGACGGGGTATGGTTAGCAGATATCGACGCGGTAGGTGGGGCGGGGACGGACAGCGGCGATCCCCTTTCAGAGCTATCGCTTACACCACCTGCGCATGATGCTAACGACACGCGTCTCCTTGCCCTACGAGCCCTACCCTTTGCGACGTGTGCGGTGCTAGATGCAGACTCTGTTACGCTGCGCCAAGGAAGTCGAGCTCGTACCCCCTCGGTACGGCTACGTCCACTCGGCGACGCCCAGCTGCCCCCCATGGAGAAATTGGGGAACCCGGATAATAGCCACCCAGGCACACTAGCGCCGGTCGAGCCACCCCCGCCTCCGACATCGCCCTCGAAGGCCCTTCTACCTCCGTCCCACACCAGCAGTAGCAATCTCAGCGACGATCTTGGGGAGGTGCTTTCAGCAGGGGGGGAGGTCCCTCGCTCGTCGGAAGCTCACCAAGTCATGGAGACACCGGCCATCCACCGGGCGGTGCGAGTTCTCACCAATCCCGCAACCCTCGCGCGACGACAGCAGGACGACACACATTTGGGTCAGGTTCGCAAGAGTTTGTGTGATAGTGGTGCAGGCAAAGGGGGAGTTGACACGACCAGTTATGGTTTAGACAACGAGGAGGTAGTCCGGTATACCGACGAACAAGGCAGGAGGCTGCCAGCCATACCCGAATCCATGATATCCGATGTACTCGCTTTGGTGCACACTCTACACGGGCATGCGGGAGTAGGAGCCACTTTGGCCTTGGTGAGGGATCACTTTCACTGGCCTACGGTCACTCGTGACACTCGACAATACGTGCTATCGTGCGGGTGCCGGAGACGCAAGAGACCGAACAGCAGACGTATCGCGTTGTTGCCCGGACGCCCGCTAGAACCGTGGGATGAACTGCAGGTGGATATTTTAAAAATAGACACACCGTCCCTTTCCGGCAACAAGTATGTTCTACTGTTGGTAGATCGAGCCTCCAAGTTCCCATTTGGATTCCCTCCAGAAACCAAGCAGGCAGTAGGCGTGGCACGGGTCCTGACCGAGTTGTGTCTGACTTTCGGGGTACCTCGCGTGATCCGTTGTGATGGTGGCAAAGAGTTCGGAGCGGAAGTAGTGACACACCTATGCCGTTGGCTGCACGCAGACATAGTATTCGGCCCAGCAGATCACCCACGTGGTCAAGGAGCTGTCGAAAGGTTGGAAGGTTGGTTGCAAGAGCTTTTAGCAGAGTTATGTCGCTCGCGGCCAGAGAGGTGGGACGAATACGTGTCACCAGCAATTTGGATCAAATGCACTTTGCCAGATGCCGCCCTCCCCTCGAACATGACCCCTTTCGAGCTGCTGTTTGGCCGTAAACCCCGCACCTCTTTAGATTCCTTGGTACCTTTGTCAGCGGAGACAGAACAGAGCGGTGGCCTAGACAACTTCGTGGAGCGACGAAAACAGAACCTCCGAGAAGTCCGTCTCGCGCTCGAGAAGCAGCACAAATTGAGGGTAACCGCGAGGGCCCGCGCCAACGCCTCCATTTCAAGGCCCTCAGCCGGAGTCGCTCTCGAGAAAGGAGCCTGGTGCTGGTGCGCGAGTCCGAGAGCAGCAGGCATCGCGACAACAGGGGGCGGAAACTTCAACACGACCTCTATACAGGCCCTTGGAGAGTCACGGAAGTATTACAGACAGGCCTTAGCATGCAAGTAACGATGCGTGGTAGAAAACAACGCACCCGAAATGTGTCCACAGCAGACGTAAAGCCGTACTACCTCCGACCCCTTTCTCTCAGACATTCACTAGCTGACGAATTTGTGCAGAATGCTTGGGGTTCCGGTTTCAGAAGGGCGTTGGAAGCGGTGAACTCTTCGAATTTTGACTCTCTTGTTAGTTGTCGCCGAACAAAACCCCCATCCGGTGTCGCTAGGTGGGAATACAAGGGGAGGTCGAATGAGGGGGTAGAGTCGAGCTGGTTGTCTGAGAATGAGATGTTAAAGAGTTTCACCCCCTTGCAGCTAGATGGCTTTATTGCACTATGGCATTTGTACAACCCCCAATCTGCGAGCGACTCAGTTCCCGTCTCAGTCAACCCTCGTACCCCTCTCTCTCGCCGTCAAGCCTTGACCCTGTTCCCAATAGGTTCCACCATCTGGAAAGACTTTGGCGGTGGTCTCAGACTGCAAGGGCAGGTGTGCGACTACAGAGACCGCTACTGGCGAGTGCGATACAGCGACCAGAACTGGGAGGAGCTGACCCGCCGCGAGTTGGACCAGTTACAGAGATGAAGAGCGACTACCGACTCGACGAGACGAAGACCTCGGAAATTACCTTGGGGGGCGCTGCCGTCAGTTGGGCAAGTAGCACGCAGGGGTGCGTCACGTCGTCTACAGCAGAAGCAGGGTAGCCCTAGTTGAAGGGGTGAAGGAGGCTCTGTTCCGTGAATTCATCGCTGTTCTGTCCGCTCGTAACGCGTCGTATTCAACCCCGCAAGTGCCACGGAAAGTAGTCAAGCACGCCGGGCCAGACAGACTCTTCACCATGACGGAAGTAAGACACATGTTTTCCTCGCCCGCCGGGGCTCTAGCTGCTCTTAACGTAGCCGCCTTGGCGAACCCGGGTCCGCCAAGGCGGCTACGTCAAGAGCAGCAAGAGCCCCGGCGGGCGAGGAAAACATGTGTCTTACTTCCGTCATGGTGAAGAGTCTGTCTGGCCCGGCGTGCTTGACTACTTTCCGTGGCACTTGCGGGGTTGAATACGACGCGTTACGAGCGGACAGAACAGCGATGAATTCACGGAACAGTCTCTCAGCCACTTCTCCTCTGAGCCGCATGGCCTCCCCCATGGGGTCGTGCCATTCCATGCGCATGGGGCGCAAGGTGGTCGCGATCATGTGGACCTTCTCGTGCATGAGCCCGTTAACGCCTACGTGATCTAACGGGTTTGGTGGCAGTACTTCAACGACTCGATCGTACAGAGCTGTCATTTCTAGTGGTGTGATGAAACGCCAGAAGAACAGCTGCTCTGTCACATGTGGTCGTTCGGAGTTGGCTAATGAGGCGCGGAAAGCTAACAAAACACGGGCCGCTGCAGCGGTCCACGCTTCGGCTTGTTTAAGCGTCACGGCTGCCAACGCGGCCTGTGCGAATTCGACAGCACCCCCCGTTAAAGCCTGTTCACGTACAAAGAGACGCAACCAATCCGTAGCAGTAACTTCGCTGTGTGGCTTCTCCACCACCTCCCCCGTGATGAGATATACAGGGACACATTCGGCGGTGGCGAGCTGGTGGCTAACAGACAAGAAGTCATGGGTCAGATCGGTTAGTAGTTCTACACGGCGGGGTGTAAGTTCGTCTGGCCTCGTGGTCCATTTACCATTTACGTACTGGTCTGGTTCTAGCCGCATGGCTCCTGAATCAACGTTGCGTAGAGTGCTCAGTACCTTCTGCTGCAACATGACGGCTGAGTTCGCGATCGACAACGTACCGGCCGTGGGACCCCCAAACACTGGACAAGGAAGAGAACCCGCGATTCGTTTGCGCACTCTCTCGACCAGTTTAGCTGCCTGGTTGGATTCGACACCATACTGCTTACCGATCTGGGGCGCGGCGGCGGCGATGGGCTGGTGCGTGGCGGCAGTGGAGGGCGGGAGCGGGTGGCTCGGTCGAAGGGGCGAACGAGCAGGTCGCTCCGGCGAGCGTCGGTGGCCTCCCTGTCGGTCGCGGGCGTGCTCGCGTCCCTCAGCCGCGCCGGCCTGCTCGTAGTCCCCACGGTGAGATCGGGTGGGGTGCCTGCGGTAGGCACGCCGGGAGCTCAAGCGGGCGAGTTTACGAGAGTGAACATCTGAGGGAGTAGGTGAGAGCAAGCGGGCACGACTACGGTGACGACGGCGGTAGCGGCGGCTCTCCGAGTCAGACTCGGAGTCACTACTGTAGCCGCGGTGAGCTGGCCGAGAACAGCTGCGTTCCTGCTGAGAGGTGTCAACAGTAACGCGAGAGCGGTAGCTGCGGTGAGCTGGCCGAGCGCGGCTGCGTTCCTGCTGGGGGGTGTTGGCACTACTGCGGCCATCCCGTACTCGGGGCGAAGGCATCACTGTTGGAACAAAGCGAAGAAAAAAAAAGAAGAGGAGCGTACAGAGAACGATAAAAGTGAGAGAATCAGTGATTTTTGCATTAGGCCCGGCATACAGAAACCAAAAAAAGATCTGATACTAATAATAGTTATAGTAATAATAATAGTAATAATACTCATAATCCTAATAATTGTTATCATAATAATGACAATAATATAATACAGATGCTCGTAACAATAATAATGATAGCAAATATACATACATATAAATAAAAGTCAGTATCGGATTTGCATGCTGTTGCAAGCGAAAAAAAAAAAATGGTGGATCGTGGTGCGACGGCAGCTCCCGTGACAGCGGGCAACCACATTACTTCCTGCAAATTTTGTGGGGAACGGAAAGGAAATTGAGCAAAAATAAAAGAGAAAAATAAATAAATAAATGTAAACCAAATAAACCAAGCCGTGCCGTTGCATCATCCTAGAGAGAGCCAACTATGTGGTTACTGCTTGCTGTGTCTGACGACAGCGATGTCCACACCGCAATCATCGCCTTCATCCAAAACAGAGCACAAAGTGATGGGGCAGAGGAAACAAAGGAAGGGATGGAAAAACAGGAGAGCGGTTCAGCAACTACTGCATCACACAGAAACGATGTCGCGGTAGCCACAACCGCAACAACCCGACGAGGCAGCAGTAACAACAGTGGAACCCTTCCCGGCAAAATGAAATGACAGATGAAGGTAGGCATGCATAGCGTACGTGACCAATTGACAAGCGACATTTTTTTATTGATCAACAGCGACCACCTCCAGCTTGATGACGAGCAAACATGGAGTTGGGTTTGATCACAGGCAAACGTGCGTGATCATGGGTTAACGTGTTTGCTCGGGTCAAACATCACCGGTTTGATCACGAACGAAGTAAATTGTGGTGGTACTCCGAGTGGGGGATGCGTGGTTGGTCGGTGTTGGGAAGCGTGCTCCTCATGGGTTCCGGTGCCCTTGTTTGGTCTCTCCTCATGGCTCGCTGGATAGACTCAAAAGCTTATACATTATTTCCTCTTCATTGGACTCTAAAAGACAGACAACACAGGCCTAGCCACGATAGGGCTGGGTAGAGCAGGTAGAGCTGGTAGAGCAGGTAGTGAGAGCACGGGGGTGGGGTGAAGCTCACAGAGTTCGCTTCACCCCAGCATTGCTACTGTGCTCTGTTCCGGACCTTTTCCTATGGAACGTACGAGGAACGTTCTCCTGGGTGTCCTAATGTTCCCATGAGCGCTTAACGCGCTTACTTCTATCTATCTTGTCCAGAGGAGGAGCGTTCCATTTCCGAGAACGCTCTTGTGGTACAAACTAGCTACATTCTACGGGTTATCCGCTTCACTCAGAATATTCCGTTTAAGAGAACCTTCTTGTGGCCATTAGACCATAACTCTGCGGACTATCCTACCGAATCTATTGCCAGCTATACTGACACTCTATAACATTAGCCCACCCTGAATAGTCGTAGATGCAGATCACCTGCCCATCAAAGGATGTCAACAAACATCCAAAATTGGAAAGGGGGATCGAAGATGCGGCTATTCGAAACAAATGAAAATGAGGCTATAGATTCCCCCACACCTCGTAATAATGAGGCTTAAACGCCTCATTGCAAGATATACAACCCTATGATGGAGCTCACAACCGCGAGAGCTCGAGAAAGGGTATGTACCTACGGTATACCAGTAGCAATCGGCCTACGATAACACGAAGGGCGCGGCCACTGAGTGCAGGGATGCGAAGGGGGCCAAAGAAGAAGGTATAGACGCGGAAACCAAGTCAGAAGAGTATAAGGGAACACGTGTCACGCTGTGAAGGCCAAACAAGTTTACGGCCTGAAGCGTAGTGCCGAAGGGGCGGGCGGTCGGTCCATTTGCCGGAAGGCCTAGAGAAATCAAGAAGCACTGCCTAAAGAACGTCAGAGTCCGCTACGTTGGACACTGACAGCTGACGTGGGGCCATCGGTTGGATGGTGAAAGAGCAACAACTAAGACGCGAAGAAGTACGCAAGCGTCGGGCCATTGGTCAAAAGGCAGAAGAGAAAGAGCCTGAAACAAGAAAAAAACAAAGAAAAGTGCCTAAAATAATGTCAGGGTCCGCAAGGTTGGACCTGGAAGGCTGACGTGGGACCATTGGTCTAAAGGCAAGACTATAAAGAACCAGTACGCTGAGGTTTAACGGAAGCACAGGGGCCGTAATATGCGACGTAGGAGGCTAGCATAAGGCCCTTGGTCGAACTGTAGAACGGAAAACCGAGGCTACCAAAACAAATCGCGAAAACGCAGTGAAAGACAACATCTAAAACAGTGGCACAGACAACACCAAAATGGTGGTACTGGAGGCGTGTGTGATACGCCGGAAAGCTTAACCGGGGGGCAACAGTGGAGTAACCTTGAAAGCTATCTGGGTACAATACCATGAAAACGGGAAGAAATATGTGGTGAGGTCACCTAGCCAAAGCTATACGCAAACAAGGACGAAACTGAATCGTAGACACCAGAAAGACGGAAGGCACTATCGGAAGCCGGAAAAAGAGTCGACATATGACACCGTGAGAGGCTAACTAATAACGGGAACAATGCCAGCAAACGTAGCGAAGCTATTCAACCATAACAAAGCAAGCCAAAAATGGGGTCAACAAGAAGATACTCGTTCAGCTCGAAGCAGCGCTGGAAGTGTCTAGATCCAGAAAGAATGCAGGGAACAGAGAAAACAATATGAAGAAGCCGCAGCTAGGTACTATACGTCGGAAACACGGGGTCGCTAACGTGGAGCAACCCTGAAAAGGTAACCGAGAAAAATGCAGGGAAAAACGGGAAGTAGGCAAATCGTGCCATAGCAACGTACTGCAGGCTGACAAAAAGAAGGGTCCATAGCAAAGGACCTTGAAAGGCTACGTTCAGAAAACGAGCAACACTAGGTACGTAGCGAAGGCATACCTCCGAAAGCGATTTCGCCGAAAAAAAAAACAACACGAAAGAGGGTCAACAGGGAACGACCTATATGGGCTGCGAAGCCAAACTGGAGTCAAAACGTGGGCCCGATGCGACAAGTACGCCAACAAGCCAAGAGCAAAACGGGGGCCAAGAGGGGAGGGCCTGTGGACTGCACAGTCAGGACGGGCTGTAAACCCATGATTAAGGCCGGTGTAGTTGAACCCTATTGGCAGGTATGCCGAAAAGAAACAAGAAAAAGTGGTCGAGAAAAACGAGACCTGTTGGCTGCAAAGCCAGGACGGGGGTCAGTGTCGTTGGACCGTAGGGGCAGCGGTGCCGAGAGAAAAAGGTAAGAAATAGTGGTCCAGGGGAATAGATCCGCTGGCTACGAAGCAAGAACGGAGCCCGACAGCAAGGGGCTCTTGGCGGCAGGTACGACCAAACAAAAGGCAGAGGCCGAAGAGAACCGACAGATGGGCTGAAGAGTCAGCACGGGACCGCTAACATGGAACCTAAGGGGGGCTCTCAATGTGAAGCCAGTGGTCGACAACATGGGACCATAGACAGCAGCAATAGCTGAAATGCCGTAATACCAAGTGGCTGAGGCTAAAGTGCAGCGACGTCAGTCGTGGGAAGAAGTACGGCAAGAACAAAGAAAGGTCCAGCAACGAAAGGGACGTATGCCAAGGGGCAAGGAGAAGTCCAACAGCAACAACAAAAAAGGAGGTAATGCCTCGCGAAAAACGAAGAGAAATAACGCGGAAAGCATCCATGTTGTCACCAATCGCATAAGGCGAGGTGGGAACGACACGTTAGAAAACCTCGACATGGTCCGGAAACGCCATGGTTCGTCGTTGTGCTCGAAACGTGGGCAGGCTACATCGGCGGTAGAAGGCGGAAGCAAAACCACGAAGGCGAACACTCGTCGTACTGTAGAAAAGTAGAACAACTTGGGCAAAAGTTCAAAATCAAGGCGCTCATGAAGATCACTGAAAAAAAAACGAACAAATGCCATACTTTGAAGGCGGCAAAGAAGACAAAAGGCATACTACTACGGTAAGACGTTTTTAGAGCCTCAACAATAGTCAGACTTTAAGGGGGTACTTCGGGGATCCGCGAGGCGATATCACTCACTGGAGCCTACCAGGTAGAATTGTACTGAGACAGTAGGGTCCTAAGCTAATACGCGAACGAATTCTCCCAGAAGAAAGGAGAGAGGGCAACTACGGTCGGTCGCTAGCTGCGCACGGCGATAACCACTAAAGAGCATACGTGCCCAGAAATAACAAGAAAACAAAAACAAATAATACCCGCGTTGCATGGACGCGAAAGCGGAAGGTATCGGTTCCAGAAATAACAAGAAAACAAAAACAAATAATACCCGCGTTGCATGGACGCGAAAGCGGAAGGTATCGGTTCCGAAAATTCACGAACGCCAGAGTCGGGAGGAAATACGTTCCGAAAACGCACACACTGCAGAGAGGAGGGGGTGTACATTCTTATCCGGCACATAGTGCAGAGGGAAGGGAAACCAAGATAGAAAAACCATACTAACACGATAATAATGTCAACTCATACCGTGAGAGCGGTAAAAACGGGGTCTTAACACAACGGAGGGCTCAGAAACTCTGCGAAAGAGCACGCACACGATGCAGACGATATCTCGGCTGAGAAGGAATCAGGCGAAACTATTACGATGTCGCGGGCTGATACCGTAAGCCGGACAGAGGGAGGGGGCAAGTCACGTACAACTCTAACAATGCTAGCGGCGCGCATGCACAGCGTGCAAGCGAATTTCAGGCTAATACGGACCTAGCGAAACTACCATGGTTTCGGGGGTTGATACTATAAAGAAGCCTAGAGGGGGGGGTCGTGAACAAACGACGGACCCGAAAATACTAGCAAAACGTTGATGTCGTGAAACTCTGAAAATGTGGCCTACTATAGAGCCATTCCTACCGGAAGCTAAGTGACAAAAAAAAACGGGGAAAACATACGCGAAAGCACTTGGATGTCCAACCGAGAAGACGGAACTTGTGCAGGGCAATATGACGCAAACAAGGGGGACAACACGCCTCAATAAGCACCTACGGCGTGCGTAGTACAGAAAATAGAGGAAGGGCCAGAGCACATACCACGTATACCACAGTGGTAACAGAACAAATACGACGCCTCAATAAGCACCTATGACACGGAGTGCAAATATTTGGGGAAGGGCTAAGACACATATGCCAAAGCGGTAAGAAGCCGAATATGACGCCTCATTAAGTACCAATGACGTACGTAGTGCAAAAAGCGGAAGAGCCAAGATGGGCATGCCACAGCGGTTTTGGAGACATATACGATGCCCAATATGCACCTATTTCGTACGTATTGCAGAAATCAAGGGGAAGGCCAACGAAAAAAAATACTACAGCGGATTCGCGGACAGCGAAACAAGGGTACGCTAAACCGACGAGAGGAAACGAAAACACGGCAGGTTTGGGCCAAGTTACGAAAACGGGGCAGGTTAAACCGGCGCAAACAGGGAGACGGAATCATCACA
Source organism: Undaria pinnatifida (assembly GCA_012845835.1). Classification (NCBI taxonomy): domain Eukaryota; class Phaeophyceae; order Laminariales; family Alariaceae; genus Undaria; species Undaria pinnatifida. Next base: position 10,321,919 of record JABAKD010000028.1, read on the forward strand.
AATTTTTCGGCCTGGTTACGAAAATGGAGCCAGCTAAATCAGTGGCTGGAAGGCCAGGGTAGCACACCGACGCAAGCACGCAAACATATGTGCTCGTCAAAATTGGAACGGCCCGAAGGGTCAGGATAGCACACCGACACATGCACGCGAACGCAAATGCTGTTCAAACGTGTGACAACCCGAAGAGTCAAGGCAAAGAAGAGGCACCTTGAAACTAACTGAACAATAAAATCAAACCCAAAAGAGAAAATCAAGAGGCCAATGCGCACAAAACAAATCCCATGGAAACAAAAAACTCAAGAATGAACTCGAGAAACATGGTAAGGGTCAGGGACAACAAGACAAAAGGGTAAGTGCGACTCAACGCGATAATACCCTGGCTGCAGATATCCCTGTCGCGTGGCGTTGTAGGCACGCCGGTCCGTAGATGGTGCTCCGCGAAGATATGCAGTAGAGGCGCCGTAGGTTGATCCTGAAACCGGGTGGTGTAGGGTTTGAAGAAAGATCCGATGGAACGCGGCTGGTGGTCGTACTAGGGTGTGCTGCAGCGCTCCGATCGCGAGACAGTGACGTCGTGGTGTTCGCGGAAGATGTGGTAGGAGCGCTGGAGACGGATGATGGTCCAGTAAAACGCGTTGAAGAGCTCCGAGCACGAACCAGTGAGGGTGGGGTGTTCGCGGAAGATACGGTAGAGGCTCTTGTGACGGAAGAAGACGAGGCTGTAGTAGCTTAATATGGTAGGTTGAAGACGGTGGCGGATAGCGTACGCGGTGGTGGAATGTGCGTGTTCCGCAGCGTACATGTAGGCGCGAGCGTTGACGCTGTAGTAGTCCTTTAAGGTGGTCCTGTGGAGATGCCTGCGGTTCTCGCGGTGGTGGAGTTCGCTTTGTACGCGGCGAGGATAACGGCGTGGTTGTCGGAATAGGCGGTAGAGAAGACCCGAAGTAGCCGGCGATGGCTGTGACGCCGGGGCGGTTAGTAGCGGACTGAAGGAGCAAACCTACCGGCGCGGTGGCTGCAGGAGTCGGCGAAATATGTCCCCGCTGGTCGGCGCTGACGGCACGATGACGCCGGAGTTGGTGGTAGTGGCCTGGAAGAGGGCGCCTCGCTGTTGGTAGCGGTTTGAAGCGGCAGACCCATCGGTGCATGGCTGCAGAAGTCGGTGAAACAATTCCCAGATTGTCGGAGTAGATGGTGGCGACGACGTCGGGGCCGGCGGTAGTGGCCAAAAGAAGAAAGGTCGCCTTGACGTTGGTAGTGGCTTGAAGGGGAAAGACATCGAATGATGAAGTCGCGGAAGACGGAGGTGGAGCTCAGGTGAAAGGTGGAGCTCTGACGAAGGTGGAGCTTTGGTCGCGAAGCTCAGATGACGACAGGCGGCGACGAATTTTCCGTGCAGGAGGAGCTGCGGTCGCGAAGTACAGGTGACGACGAAGCTCTATCGAAAATGGAGCTCTGAAAAAGGTGGATTTCTGGGCTTGAAGCTCGGGTGACGACGAAGCTCTGGTGAAAGGTGGAACTCCGGTGAGCGTAGAGCTCTGGTCTCGAAGCTCAGGTGACGGCGAAGCTCAGGTGACGTCGAAGCTCTGGTGAAAGGTGGAACTCCGGTGAACGTGGAGGTCTGGTCGCGAAGCTCAGGTGACGGCGAAACTCAGGTGACGATGGAGCTCTGGTGGCAAAGCTCAGGCGACGACGAAACTCACGTGACGATGGAGCTCTGGTGGCAAAGCTCAGGTGACGACGGAACTCACGTGACGATGGAGCTCTGGTGGCAAAGCTCAGGTGACGACGGAGCTCAGATGACGATGGAGCTCTGGTCGCGGTGTTCGCGCGGCAGTGGGGGGGGGGGTCGATGATCTTGGAAGTGTAGCCACAGATACTGGCGAGAAAAACCGTAGTCGGAAGGGCAGTCCACAGTTTTCAGCGGCGGCTGTGGAGCGGTGACGGCTCCGGGAAAATAATGGTCCGACGAAGGATGAGGATGGCCAAAAAGGGATGCGCCAATGGTGGGCGCTGGGGAGAACGAAGGACGGCCTGAAAGCCGATCCAGGAGGAGCGCCAGCGTCCTCGGCGCCTTTCTCGGAGCTGGCTAGCGAACCGGAGGCGATGTCATGGGCCGAAATAGACCCGACGGAGGTTTTGGCGCGGAGAAGGGGTCGACGGATTGTTTTGGTATGGTCCGCAACGGTGAGTTTGCCGAAAGTATTTCCAGCGAAACGTGGTGGATGGGGCAGGAGGGAGGGGGTTTGAGCCCACCCAAGTCAATGCCTAACAGGAAGGGTGCACGGTTTGCGCGTCGCCGGTGGATGGGGGCGGATAGTGATGGTGGGTCGAAAGGGAGGGGGAACTAGCCCACCCAAAACGATACCCGGGATGGAATGCTCGCATCGGTCGACGTGGGCAGCGGAGAGGCCGTGGAAGGGCCCGATTTCTGGCTAAAAGGGTCCCATACGTACCAGGCTCGGGAGGTTCATGAGCCCGAGGCTAAAAAAAATAACAAACTCGGAAAAACAGGGCGGTGGAATGGCAGAGGTGGGTCGTAGAGGAGAGGTAGCGAGCCCACCCAAACCGATAGTCGGTTCGAAACGCTCATACCAAAAAAAAATAGCTCCAACTCAGAAGATGGGAGCGGCGGGATGTAGTGGTGGGTTGGGAGGGACGGGGGAACGAGCCCACCCAAGCCGATGCTCGGCTCGGAGAGGTCATAACCGGAAAGGAACAAAACCACAGGTTCAGATGGTAAACCTATAGGAATGTTAGGGTAGGGGGGGGTGGCGACAGTGGCGTCACAGATATGCCTTCAGGGACGGGTAGGGGTTGCCTAGGTTCAGGTGGTGAACCTACAGGGTTGTTGAGGCAAAAGGGGGGTGGCGGTATTTGTGTCGGATGGGGATTCGCGACCGTTGGGTTGGAGGGGAACTGTTCGGTGTTCACTGGCAACGGAAGCAGAATCAGTCGGGGTCGTCCGTGGTTGTGTCGTGGAGGAAAGCTGAAGGGCCGTTGGTGGCAAGGATCCGGTTAATGAAGGAGTAGCTAAAGAGCTGGGTCGGGAGCGATAAACCGCGGGTTTGTTGTGGTTGCGGGAAACCAGGGCACGCTGGTGGGTAAACGGAAAAATTGGCCGGGAGGTACCGTCGGTGGCCTGGAACAGGCGGGATGGTTTGGGCCAGGGTAGCCGTGAAAAGGGGGGCGGTAGGGGGTCCAACGTTTGTCGAAGTGAGAACTAACCAGACCTTGAGCGGGAGGGCGGTTGCTTCCTCCAGAGGGTCGGCGGGGACCGGAGCAAGGCGGCTCTGTGGTAACACGTCGGGGTGGAGAACGGCTTGGGGAATTCGGCAGGTGCGCCTCGGTGGCAATGGAGGGGGCCGGGGCAGAGGTGTTCTGTGGAAACCGGTCGCGTTGAAGGGAGGGGCGCGGCAGGGTTGTTTTGTCGCGTTGGAAAGGGTCGGAACGAGGTCGGTAGTAGGAGGGTTCGGCGAGAAACGCCGAGACCGAAAGGGGATGACTCGTTTGCAACGCGGCTGGTTAGGGGAAAAGGCGGCTGCCAACCGAATAAAGCGGTTATTGCTTCTGCCTATGGATGGGATTGCCAGTCTCGGGTGTACCGTTGCCGAAGCTAGAGATACGAACTGGGAGGGCGGTGGTGGATGTCGAGGGTCGTTGGGTGGTGGGACGGGAATAGTTTCCGGCGTTTGTCGGCCTCGGAACCATTGTCCCAGGTAGGTAATGAAGGAGCTCCGGCGTTTGTTGACCTCGGAACCAATGTCCATGGCTGTCGTAGGAACGGTTCCGATACTTGGTCGAAGCCGGGAAAGCTGAGTGGTCGTGGTGTCGCTCAAAATGTCGGTATCGGGCGATGTCGGAAACTACTCCACACGGTGATAAGAAAAAACCGTAGAAGAAGAACCTAGAAGAGGGTGGCACTGCTAAAGGTTGAACATCCCAGAAGAGGTAGTCCGGTGTAGGCTGGCTGCGGTGAGCCGCCAAGCAGTGGTCAGTTGCGGCTGTCTGTAAGACTGTCGCGTGGCGATGGCGAGGGTGCAGCTGGCTGATCTAGAGAACATGCGCGGCTGGGTTAACGTGATCGCAAAGGGAGTCTCGGTATTGCATAACCGAGGCTCTGGGAGGGTCTCCGTGGGTTGCGTTTAAAGGAGCGGGGCGAAGATACCCTGGGGGTCCTGTCTCCAAGCGGCGTTGGATGGGCAGGATAGAACTCGCTAGGAAATGCCGTACCTGTGGTCCGTGTCCACGCAATCCACGAGGGTTGCGGGGAAGACGGGGCAGGGGGCTCAGGGCATGTCCTGGTCAACTATGATCGCGAGTCTTCCGTCGTCATGACGGGACTGTCCCTTGGGCCCAGGGGCAGTGGTGCTGTCAACACCGTGGCAGCGAGTGGGACTCCGTCGTTCGCGGGCCCAACGTTGTCACTGAAAAACGCGCACGTCCTAGGATGAGCGCGGGTGGAGCCGCCGATAAATAGGCGAGGCGGGCTCAGGATGCGATGGCCCGGAATTGGAAGCAGAAGTTTCGTGCTGTAGTCCGGAACCGCTGGTAGCCGTGGTCTTCGGCAAGTAGCGTTGCTCATCGGTAGAAGGCGTCGAGTGGAGCATCCCAGTAGGGCTCGACGTCTTGGCCTCCTCGTACCCACACCTCAAGACCATCGCTAGAACAAGGGGATCAGGCTTGGACAAGCGATATCGCATGTATGGGGCTGGGCGGGGGAGGTAGATTGTTGGGGGGCGGGGGCGTCGGTGGAGCTCGTTCTTGTAAAGTTGAAGCTGGAACCTCGTCCCGCAATTAGATGGCCTGGCGCTGGTAGCGCTGTATCAGTTGATCAGCGTGTAGCGTCCAGGGATTTTTTTTTTGCCGCAATGGGTATCGGCCGGCCACGCTGTTGCTGTCGATGTTGTCGTCGTTGTCGCAGCAGTTTCCCGAGGAAGAAAGGCGATCATGGCGCTTTCGACCCAAAAAATAGGTGTCACGGCAATTATAACGAGCGGCGTTGGTTGTCGCGGGTTATTGCCGGGTAATAGCGCCGGGTTTACGGTCCGCGCGTTTCCGCAAATACCAAAAGTAAAAACCAATATCCTGAAGTATGCCCATACCTGGGTTGAGCGCACCAGAGGCGTAGCGGTGTTGCTACAGTGGGAGAGTGCCGCCGGCACGATGCAGACGTCAAGGAGAACGCCCGAAAGCCAGCGAAGTGGTACTCGATGGCCAGGTAGTTGATAATGATGCTCGTCGCAGGTTGTGTCCCGTATCGCAATATGTGGTGGTTGCGAGCCACCACTTTTTGCGGTTCGTGAGTCAGACGCAGGCGTCGTGGGCGTCACAATCCGGGTGGTCGCGACCGCCGTCGCGGCCACTACGGATAGGATGGCGTCTGCGTCGTTGGGCGACCTTGCTGTCGCTGTTACAACGGTCAATATCGGTGATGTAGGTGGTAGGCGGAGAAGAATGGTGGCGTAGGTGGTAGTCGGAGAAGAACGGTGGTCTTGACCCAAGCGGAAGGTGATGCGGGGGGGTGCGTGCGGCGTTTTTGGGGGCTGGTTGCGAAGGGCGTGTGCGGCGTTTTCAAGCCGTGGGTTCACGGGAGGTGGGTGCTGGGGCTTGGAGGCGTGTTGGGCGATGCAGCAACAAAGTTGGTTTGGCGGCTCTGTGGCCGTTTTGACAACTATAGTAGCGGCGGGAGGGGGGTCGGAATTTCAAGGAAATCGATCGAACCGGCAGATTACCGCAGACGGACCGTCTAACGATGCCGACATTAGTCGTAGTTGGGTAGTCACGACGTGGTCAATAACCGAAAAATATTTTACCGCAGACAAGGTTGCCTTTGGGTGCCGCCCGGTCGAGACCGTGGGCGTGCCGGATGCAGTTGTGAGCAAGTGTCAGCAAACAAAAGCAGGGGCGATTGGGCGCAGGGGGGTAAGCGCGGTGATGGGCGGGCGATTTTGCACCGTTGTGGTGATAGACGCAGCCGCGTGGGGTGGGCGGCTATGGGAGCCGGGGTTGGGATGTGAGCAGCAACGTGTCGGTTGGGACGGTAGTCGTGGCTCAGATGGGGGGGGGTGGGGCACAAAGGGCTGCAGTCGCGGTGGCATGATATTCGGTAACCACCGCGGCACTGGCCTGATGGGTGCCGCTTCGGCGATACACGCTGTGGTAGTCGTCGCTGTACTTGCGGCGTTGTTGTGCTCCCCCACGGGAAAAAAAATAACCTCTTGCCCTCAGGCGCTAAAACAAAATCGCAGTCGCACCAGGTGGGCGTCTCTCGTAGAGAGATCCGTCCTCCTAGTCTCGGCGTGTAAGGTGGCCGTACCAAACGTCGAGGGATCCGGTTTGACTGAAATGGGTCGGGGTCAGTGGCGGTGGTGGAAATGCCGTCAACGACCCTGGCCGCAAAAATGCGCTCCGGGCATTATTTCGATTTTATTGGAACAGGATGACAAGGTCCTTCACTGTTACTGTACCACCCATGGCTACAGCAGGAGAAGAACGCCAAGCACACTGTTCATTGTGAGGGTTTAGGGGTTGGGTCCTGGTTGGTGCGGGACTTACCGCGAAGGTTGGGGGGGGATCCATGTTGGTCCGGAATGGATAGGGAGGTATCGCACGCACCGGAGTAGAGGGGTTGGATGCAGTACCAGTAGTTTTCGAACGTCACCAAGAAGACCGGAGGGTGATGGATGATTGTAGATATTCCCGGGGGAGGAGCGTGGTGCTCGGGAGATGGTTAGAACCACCGAGTTATCCAGTCGAAAACAAAACAAAATCAGACCTTACAACACGGAAAATATGTGTACCTCTTGTACCCGTCGATAACCTAAGCTATGTTTGAGGTTTCCGAAGCAAAAATCCGGACCTAAAAATGACGGTATACTTCGGGGGTGCACTGTTTATAAAAATACCGGGGGGGGTTCCGTGTAACACAGGTAGGACACTCGTGAAAAAGGGAGGGAGATGGCATTCGGAGCGCGACGCACTCGGGGTGCGGTTTTACTCAACCGTGTTTTTGCTCAAGCACGATCCTAATACAGTTCGGGTCACTCCAACGCTGCATCAGGTCGGGGGTGCGTAACAGCAAAAACGTAAGCCTCATGAAAATAGCTCAAACACGCGTGGGGTATTGAGCGTATTGACGAGGCTCGTGGCACGTTGAGTCTCCACCCTCACAGAGGTTTCCAAATAGAACACAGTGCACCGTGAGAGGATTTTATAAAATCGTACCAATATGATATAGTGGGATGTTCGGCATGTAATACCGCCGTTCGCGCATTATGGGGTTGAAACCCCTAAAAAAAATTGCACCGTGACAGAGCACAATCATTGTCAATTGTGTAAGTCAACACCATGTGCAGCGCGTGTTGACGCTCGTGACAAGACGATCATGGTTGCACGACCATTTTTGCAAGACGAGACGTGCGCCAGCATGATGAAAGCAACACGTGCGGCATAGAAACGGAGGGGGGGCATTTCCCGTGGTCGCTCGCAAAATTATTGTCAAGCAACTAACAGCAGAAATGAATGCCTTCAAACCAAAAAAATGAAAAGTAAAAAAAAAAGAAACAGTTATCGACTTTCAAGCTTGCGCAGCAACGTTACAATTTTGAGCAGCATAGACCCTGCGTTATCGTAAAATTGAAGCGGAAAATGCGTTGAAATTTGGGCATCATCTACCCTATATCACCAGAAACGGGGAAAAGTAAACTCGGTCGGGTGACAATAATTGGGCTAATCTGAGCAGCGTCTACTCCACTTCATCATACGAGATGGGGCAGATGCGAGGGACTTTGATGCTTTTTGTCGCAAAAAAAAAAAAATGTTATCGTAGAGCCTGCTTTTGTTATTTTGGCGTAAAAAGCTGGCCGAACGCGGGGGGGGGGGATAATCGAATAATAGACAGCGTAGAGCTCGGGCACGACAAATATACTGGCAAAATGCTCTTACAGCAGATGCATATGGGCATGATAGAGCCCATATGTGACTCAAAACTGGTAAGAGGCACGGTTACTGCAGCATTTCGGATGATGTGAGCAGCATAGGGGGCCGTGCGTGAGACAAAACCGACGGAATTCATGTATGACACTAGTATCCTGACAAATTAAGGCAGCATAAAGCCTGTGTATGACAGAAGGCTGGCGAGATACACGTACTACAGCAGTATTTTGTCAAATTTGAGCAGCGTAGATGCGATACATGACCAAAATATACGAAGTGTACGCTAAACAACAGCATAGAGACAAATGGCAATCCTGCCGACGACGCCAATTGTGGTGGTACTCCGAGTGGGGGATGCGTGGTTGGTCGGTGTTGGGAAGCGTGCTCCTCATGGGTTCCGGTGCCCTTGTTTGGTCTCTCCTCATGGCTCGCTGGATAGACTCAAAAGCTTATACATTATTTCCTCTTCATTGGACTCTAAAAGACAGACAACACAGGCCTAGCCACGATAGGGCTGGGTAGAGCAGGTAGAGCTGGTAGAGCAGGTAGTGAGAGCACGGGGGTGGGGTGAAGCTCACAGAGTTCGCTTCACCCCAGCATTGCTACTGTGCTCTGTTCCGGACCTTTTCCTATGGAACGTACGAGGAACGTTCTCCTGGGTGTCCTAATGTTCCCATGAGCGCTTAACGCGCTTACTTCTATCTATCTTGTCCAGAGGAGGAGCGTTCCATTTCCGAGAACGCTCTTGTGGTACAAACTAGCTACATTCTACGGGTTATCCGCTTCACTCAGAATATTCCGTTTAAGAGAACCTTCTTGTGGCCATTAGACCATAACTCTGCGGACTATCCTACCGAATCTATTGCCAGCTATACTGACACTCTATAACAAAATGCAAAAACAGGGAAACATCAACATTAGCGGGAGAGCAAGCGAAAACATCACCAGAAAACCGTGATCAGCATCCAGTCATGTGTACCCGGTACACTATTAATAATGAATCCGCAAGCGATACCAGAGAGCATATCAAGCAAATGACAACAAACTGCAGTAAGCTCAGCGTACCACAGCGCCAACAATTGAATTGGATTAAATGGAAATAAATTTAATTATACGCGTATGAAAATACGTGGAAGTGTGGTGAGCTAATAATGCTTTATTTTTCCCCATCCGCCGGAGGAAAAAAAAAAAAAAAAAAAAAATAGTCAATTTAGTGAAACAGCTCTTAAGTGGGAAGACGAGTAGCATGTTAGCACTACAGCAGAGGTAATATATCAGGGAACATTGGGAAGACGAGTAGCATGTTAGCAATACAGCAGTGGTAATATATGAGGTAACGTTATGACGAGGGAAGGCACAGACCTAGAGGAGACTGGTTGCTGTCCCCCTCAACATAGGAGACAACAACACGGCTCGACCAGGCGCAGACCCTCCCATTGCAGGCTAAATAACAGTCGTAGGAAGTGGGGCATGTGAAATACAGCAGTAGCAGAATGTATAATAGCGATACGACCCGGGAAGGCTCGGACCCAGAGGAGACTGGTTGTCGTCTCCCCCAACATAGGAGACAACAACACGGCTCAACCAGGCGCAGACCCTCCCATTGTGCCGTTGTGGCTGGGGAACACAACTCAAGTACGTCAGGCATGGGTTCAGTAGTTACGAAAGTCGCGAGGCTCCCCTCTTATCAACACGAGACACATACATCACTGCTGTCTAATCCCTCAGCGCAAGGCACTGCTGTTGTTGTGAGTGTAAAAATTCGAACATCGTACGACTTTGGGCCTCTCCTGCTGTAGGCAGTGCTCACGGGGCACCACAAACAGTGGAGAACAAGCAACGCAAGCAACAACGCGCGGCAACAGCAACGGCAGCGACGGCAGAGACACACGTGCGGATTAAAGGCCTGGGAGTTTCCGCAGCCAGCACACCCGTGGCGCGCACTCAAACCATTATTCCGCATCACTTCGGACTTATGCTTGTGCTTCTCTTTCATCATTTTTGAGCTGGCTGCCGGAAAGTCTAGGGCGGTGGCCTAACCGGGTGTACTGATGTTTAACTCCCACCTGTGCCATCCGACAACGCCAGAGAGGGCAAGCGGAACTGGAGGGAGCCACGGTGAGAGCAACGAGACAGGCACACTCCAGGGTAGCGCTCTCCCCTGGGTGTGCCGTTGACTACCAGATGCAGTGGAAACATCCACTCGCGAGAAGGTACAAAAAAACACTTCCAAGTGAAAAAAAACGAGAGGAAACAAAACACGGCGAGCAAGCAAGATCCTGCAAGCGAAGCTATTGGGTATCGACGTGGGATGCGTGCGACGGCGGAACCGTGCCCACCGAACTGCTGCTGGACAGGCTAGGTACACATGGTCACTGAAGGGTGTGAGTAAGCATGCCGGAGCTCGCAGTCAACGGTAGCTTCCAGGAGCGCGCTCTAAAAGTCGCGCGCACGCACTTCTGAAAAAACAAAAACGAGAGCCCAAGAAGCAGCAAACCAAGCCACGAGAACCCCAACACCAGAGGGAGATACACAGGGTGATCGCCCGCGAGGGCAAGCGCGTATCCCGGATGGACACCATGTCACGAATCGGGACCTAAAAGGTGGAGTCAGTCTGGGATCAGGGTGAGACATGCGAGTATATTCATGGCGAAGAAGACGACGGTATCTAGCCTACTAGCATCGCAAGGTCCACACATAGGCCATATCTGTAGCACGCCTCAGGTATTCATAATGACTGACCTCCGAAGGTCCGATACGACCGAGTTCAGAAGGCGCTTGAGCGTTCCTCGGAGAAAGAGAACAAGTCCCTTGTGCAAGTGTGTGTGTGTGTGTTCTTCACATTAAACCGTTCTTCTACTCGTCGACATCCAGCACACCCAGTGTCCGTACTGATTCTTCACCCTAGAAAGATCAGCTCTGTGGTCACAAGCTACGACACAGAGATAATGCATCGTAATGCATTCGACACCGCAATGTCATGCCCTAGTACTGGGTACGACAGGCACAACATACATACGTCAGCAACAGAAATACATTGGAAGAGAGAAATACGAAATAAACAAAAACAAAAACAAAAACAAAAACAAAAACAAAATAATAATAAGAAAACAAATAAAAACAAAGATAAAAATAAAACAAAAAATGAAACAAACAAAATGAAGGGGAAATCGAAGAAACAACCCAACCGGAAAGGAGAGCCAAAGCTCGGAAAAGAAACATAATAAAATGAAATAAAATAAAGTAAAGTAAAACCAATCTTATCCGAACACGAGCCAAAAACCTGGACACGCAAGGAGGGAACAAAGGGAAAAAAATACCCCAGAAAAAGACGAAAAGTGCTATGTACCTACTAGTCGGCCTGGTACCTTGCTACCCTGTCTGCCATCTCCTTCCTGCCTTCGTCCACCGCGGTCTCCCTTCTATTCCTCCTGTTGCCCCCCCTGCCCCCATTCCCTTGGACGGCTTTCCTTCAACTCCTCCTGTTTCCCCCCCTCCCCCCTTTGTGTTCTTCTCATTAAACCAAAATACCTTGTAAAAGAGAGAAACAACGAAAGAAACCAAGACAAAATAAATAAATAAATAAATAAATAAAAAGGGGAGCCAAAGCTCGGGAGATAGAAACATACCCCGAGCATGAGCCAAAATGGACATGCAAGGGGGAAAGAAAGGGAAAAAATACCCCGGAAAAAAGAAACAAGTAAAAGAAGGAAGACTGGGAGGGCCAAATAAAACAGGCTCGTCACCTACCCACCATGCAAGACTCCCTTCATAAGGATAAGAAGGGGAAAGAAAAAAAAGAAAGAAAAAAAATAAATTCACGGAAAAATCAAAGTACCAAGACATCACATTCCGAGCAGCCGCAGCAGTTGGCGGTACGAGTGGCATAGATAGAAAGGTTCCACCTACTAGTCGGCCTGGTACCTTGCTACCCTGTCTGCGGTCTCCTTCCTACTTTCATCTACCGCGGTTTCCCTTCTACTCCTCCTGTCCCCCCCCCTACCCCCATACCCTTGTGCGGTGTTCCTTCTACCCCTCCTGCTGCCCCCCCTCCCCCCGTTCCCTTCGACACCACCCACGGCGGATGCGCGGCGCTGTCTACTCAGCTTTGCCTCATCCTCGTGCCACCTGCCCATGAACCGTTCAGCTGCTTCGAGGACCCCCCGGTACCACTTGCCCACCTTTTTTGCTGCAGTGGGCCACAGCGCGGTCCCAACTCCAAAAACTAAGGGGGAGTGTTCCGTTGATCCCTCGTTGGCTGCAAGTAAGTGCTCAGGATGGGAAGCCTCCCGAGAAGGTAGCGTGAAAATGGTAACTTGATTGCTGATTCAGAGGTTTATGAACGTGAACCCAAGGAATTGGGAATTGTGGCAGGGTCGGGCAGCCACACCCGACTAAGGGAGGGGACATAAATAGCGTGGCCCCCATTACCACAAAAACGCCTGTCATAGTAACCTTGAAACTGTCACTGAACCGTAACATATCCGCGCAGAGAGTGCTACATCGCAGCACACACTACGAGCACTACTACTCTCTACCCTGGGTACTACGGGCAACGCAGATCTAGCGCCACAGGCGGAGCCGTGGCTGTGCCGCTACTAAATGTTGAAACGGCTGCATCCTGTGAATGTGGATGTTCTGATATCCAGGCAGTTTCGGTTTTTCAGTTGTTTGCTGCAGTTTCCATGCTGCTGTATACGATGAGTTGCCCTCTCTGTTCACAACTACCTTCGAACGGAGATCGGACAGCGGTGCCGCCCGCTGCTTCATCCATCACGGGGTCGATCTGTCTCGGTCTCGTATCTCGCGGGTCGTATCCAGTGTTATACGTGTCTTGTGTACGAGGTACGAGTAGCTAGCCTAGCGTCTCGGGCGAAAAACGTTTTGCTAGCGTTGGGTTGCGAAAGCAACAACTGAGTTAAATCGACACACGACGCGTATGAAAATACGTGGAAGTGTGGTGAGCTATAATAAAAAAAAAGCTTTATTTTGCATTTTTCCCCATTCGCCGGAGGATAATAAAAAAAAAAAAAAAAAGTTCAAGCAAAAGAATGCGGCGCAATAAGGAAGTGGTTGCGCCGCACATTCGATGACGAAGCAGGAAATGCTTGTCTTGCCGACAGTTGAGACTTGCGTGCTTGCGGCTGGAGGGCGCGGAACATCCACGGAACTAGCCATGGGTCAGCTCGGCACGAGTGTGGCATACCCAAGCATCATCCAAGCCACCGGTATCTGGCACCTCCACAGGGGATATACCTCACGATCGTCTGTAACAGCTTGACGCTTCTTTCGCACACCAATATGGACGTAAACATAAGAATTTTTTAGTTTTGAATATAATGATGTAAAGGTTTTTACATTCCTGTCCAAGGCGGTATAAGGTAAGGCGGTATAAGGTAAACACGCCTCTTTCAGTGTCCCGCTGCCGCCATTGTTGATTGTTGACGACTGCGACATACCGATACCAGTACCCTCCTGGCACCTGTTACCTCACCTACTAGTACCTAACTCTAATCCAAGCTATCAGTAGCTGACATCTACCTGGTACCACATATTCCTGGTATCGAGACACTCGTGCTTGGTTTCAGGTGACGATCACCGCCTACCCAAGTCATTCAAAAAAAGCTACCACCCAAGCTACCGACAGCTAGCTTGACCCATCACCACATCTACCACGTCTGGGGGCTGACTCTGGTATCGAGGCACTCGAGCTTGGCTTCAGGTGACCGCCAACATCTCTCTCTGTAGTCCTCGCGCTTGTGCTTGCTGCAACGCACAATAAACACGAGGGTGCTGGGTAGCGTAGCGACGTAGCTTTCCTGGGCACAATACGAAGAAACCACACTCGTTACAGGTACCAGGTACCTGGTACCAGGCGCCCGTTACCTGGGGTTGGTCCCGTACGTGTGACTGACTGATGATAATGGGGTTCTTCTTGCTTCTGACTTCTCGTCACAGCATCACAGGCACGTTACAGCGCAACAGCAACGCAAGCAGACGTACACGTTGCTTTGCGCACGTTCCGGTACGCAACAAACACAGCAGCAGACCGAAAGACGCGCGCTACGTTATAGAGGTAGCACTTTAGGCTACGAAAATGTTTTTTGAACGATGGAAATGACGGGGCCAAAAATCGCAGGGCTTTTCACGGGTCGGGTCAAATCTCGCGGGTCGGGTCGGGTCGGGTCGGGTCAGACCGACCCGCGAGATTTTTGAGACGTCTTGACCCGACCCGACCCGACCCGCGAGATTTTCGAGACGTCTTGACCCGACCCGACCCGACCCGCGAGATTTTCGAGACGTCTTGACCCGACCCGACCCGACCCGCGAGATTTTGAAATCGTCCTGACCCGACCCGACCCGACCCGCGACAATCCGAGTGACCCGCGAGATTCGGGTCGTCTGGCGGGTCACGTTAACTTGACCCGTGACATTTCTCACGGGTCAAAGTCAAAAAGTCACGGGTCAAAGCATGTATACCTCGGTCGGTTGGTTGGTCCTTGGTCCCTCGTACTTTTCCCAGTATGTCGTGTTCTCTGCGTTTTTTACCGGCATTGTTTGCAGCTGCTGATGATTATGCCATGTGGTGTGCGCGCGAGAAATAGGAAATAATCCGCAACCCACATGCATGGACATGCCCGTACCGTTAGACCACCAGGTCGACCCGACGAGCGACCCGACGAGCAAGCTAGTTATAAAACTTGTTTACAAGTGCAATCTCCGGCCCCGGCAAGCAGCCTAGCTGAGCCGCCTCCGGCAGCAAGCCCACAATTGGGGCAGTGGACCTGCCAGCAAGGGCTGCGATCCGCGAGGATGCGTTGTCTGCTGCTGGTGCTTGCTGCTGCCAGGGTGCTGCTGCCGCTGTGCTGCTGCTGCTGCTGCTTGCTGCTGCTGCTGCTGCTGCTGCTTGCTGCTGCTGCTGCTTCGACAACGGCTGCTCTTCTTCTTGCTTTTTTACGTTTGGTCACATTTCGTGCTGGTATGATAATTCTCGAGCTAGCTACTACTACTTAGTAGTCTACTACTACTACTACTGCTGTATCTATCTTCTATCTGTGCAATCTCCAGCCCCGGCAAGCAGCCTAGCTGAGCCGCCTCCGGCAGCAAGCCCACAACTGGGGCGGTGGGTCTGTCAGCAGGGGCTGCGATCCGCGAGAATCCGGCGTCTGCTGCTGGTGCTTGCTGCTGCCAGTGCTGCTGCTGCTGCTTCGACGACGACTGTCCTTCCTTGCCTTTTTACGTTTGTTTGGTGACATTTCGTACTGGTATGACCGTAATATTACTGCTGTTGTTGTTGTTGCGGCTTCAGTAGGAACGGGATTCCCGTCACACTGCCGTATGCCTTGGTACGAGTAGCGAGGGGTACTGCCTGGTGATTGTTCTGCACGCTGTGATGACATATGATCGGAGCATCGGCACGAGGGAGGCAGGAAGCCGAAAAAATAATGTTTGTATTTTATTGGCGGACCCGCGGGCCTGACCCGCGGGACGCCTGCACGGCATCAACGTGGCTCTCAGCTGTAAGTTTGAAAAAGGCGGATCCGCCGGCTAGATCCGCGGGTTTGACCCGCGGGTCAGCCCAAAACAACTCACGGGTCATTATGGCTTGACCCGCGAAGTGACCCGTATCTCGCGGGTCATGACCCGACCCGACCCGCGAGATTTTGAAAACCTCTTGACCCGACCCGACCCGACCCGCGAGATTTTGAAGCCTTTTGACCCGACCCGACCCGACCCGCGAGATTTTGAAAACCTCTTGACCCGACCCGACCCGACCCGTGAGATTTTAAAACGTAATGACCCGACCCGACCCGACCCGACCCGCGAGATTTTGAAACCCCCTTGACCCGACCCGCGGGTCGGGTCATGACCCGTGAAAAGCCCTGAAAAATCGTCGGAAAGTCGTTCTTATTCCGCAACAACTCTACGTGCAGTAGTAGTACAAACGTATGAATGTTTTATAAGCCTACAGAAGTAGGCAGGGTCACACAGTAAAAACAGGGGACGATTCAATTGTCAAACGATTCGCAGAAGGAGCTCTGCCTTCCCGACGCCCGAATTAACAGATACTGACTGGGTGTGAGTTCGTAATACGACGACTGACTGCTGTACATCTCCTGTTCACTTGCTGTAACTACTAACAGCTGATCTGACCGCCCCGCCGTCGTCGAATGATGCTTTACATTCCATATGGCAAATGTGGGAGAGTGGACCTCTATGCTCAGACCAATAATCCTTCGTAACGCTTCCGAAGGTAAATACAATAGTCTAATAGGTCACAGCTTGTAACCACCATTGTTGTAGGATTCAAACGAACAGCTGCTGTTTGTTTCTGTTTAAGGTTGCCAGCCGTTCAGAGTGACGCGCGGCTGCTTGCTCCATGACTCAAGTCCTCAACTACCACGACGCCGTGGTGTACGACACCGATGTTGAACTTTTCAGCGACGGTGGCTGGCTCAACGATAATTGTCTCAACTGGCTCTTTAGGTGAGAAGAAATATTTACGTACCAGGTGCTTGTTTTCGAATTTTTATTTTATTCTACCCATGTGGGAACTTTGGTGGGAAGAATGTATATACGTGTAACTGGATCAACGAATTAGGGTGTTTGCGATTTCCAAACTCTTTTGGGTTAAAAAAACTAAATGTACATACTTCGAAGTACCGGTAGTATTGGAACCGACGAACGTCGTAAAACCCAAGGCCAGACACTATCCGCTGCTACCCCGTTGGGGCGTCGTGATATATTTCTTTTATATGTAGCAGTTGTCTCCTTTCGCACGGCTCCACCCCCCTTTCTGTCCGAAGGTGTGAGGGGGACAGCAAGCAAATAATACCAGAGATGTAACATCTGAGCAACCCTCATATGAGTGAACTTACAGAGCCAGAGGCCCCCCTGCATAGCAGTAGTCGGTCCGAAGGTCCAATTTGCCCCAAAATACTACTTCGAAGTACTACACAACTAACCCTTAGGCCTACTATTATGGAAAAATTTTTGAGCGATTATTTCTGGCGATTATTTTTGTAGTTTTGAGACTCCAAAAATAACTGCATCAGAAATAAGGGGCGTCCATTATGGCTTGATTTTTGGAAAGTGGTTTTGTTTTGATTTTGGTAGGTCTTGTTTTGCCTTTTGCCTTTATTTTTGAAATCTGGCACGTACACTGTCGCCGGCGACGTTAGGTCACCACCGCCTCTGCTGCTGTCTGTGCTGCTGTGCTGCTGGTGTGGTGTGCCTGTGGTGGTTTCGATGGTGGTGGTGGTGCTGCTGTCGCGGTTTTGTGAGGGTGAAGCTCTGTCTCGCATACAACAAGCGCGATATGCTGTCGTAGGTGTGTTTGTGACTCTTTGTTGTGGGTGATGGTGACGAGTACAGCAGACAGGTATCATACCAGGTACAGTATAGGCAGTGGTGACATGTGATACTTTGTACGAGGTAGTATCCAAAAGTCAAATAATCCCATTTCTGAGAGGTTGGAAGAGCTGTTATTTCTGGGCTCAGAAATCACCAAATCCGCTGATCTCTGGCCTCGATTATATCTAAACCCAGAAATAACGATCATGTCTGGTCCCATAGTGGATGTTTTTTTTTTGGCGTCGGAGATCCCTGTTAAAGAGAGAAATAATCGCTGGAAATATTTCTCATAATAGTTGGTCTTATAAATACAAAAAAAGTAGGAAAACATATTTCCAATCAATTTCACGCTGATTTTTTTGTGGGTTCGGTTGGCCTTGGATTGTGACGTTTGACGGCTTCAAAACAAATTTCTAATTCTTCTGTCGCTGATGTTTCGTGAGTTGGGTTGACCCTTGGTTTGTGACGTTCGACGGTTTCAATGCTTTTCTCAAAACTTTTTCTTACCCAACTCCTACCCAACCAAAGTTGGTACCTCGCAAACACGCCATCGATTTCAGAAATCGGCGACACGATGCAGCTCGGTCTGCTCGGGGTAGAGAGCGTACCCGAAGTGCGACGCAAGGAGATTCACGACACGCCCGCAGTCCGGTTGCACGGTGGTTGCACGTTCTTCCCTATCGACTGAAGGTTGATGCAACTATATATCTCGCTTCTGAGATCGCCACACCTGTCTCCCAAACGGGTCGCTATGATTGTTTTTATCTGCTGTAACGATCAAGGGCCCGAGCCGAAATCCGTGTGCCCCCAGGCCCCGTGCTTCTGGATACGTCCCGACATTTTATGAGGGGGGCGGGCACATGCTGCAATACAGGTGCACCATTTTTTTTCTGGGGCTTCCTCGCTCGAGGAGCTGTATACCACTAATAGTATAGTTACACTATCAATAGTATACCCCTCGGGGGCGAAAACCGAGCCCGAGAAAAACAAGGCGTGCAACCCGATGAGCAGTCACATGGCTTAGGTTTGCACCCAAATAATTTAGCAAAACAAGAAATGACACATCCCGACGATTTTGGGTTAACGCCTTTACCACTGAAAACCTTCCTTTTTTTTACAATTTTACTTGAGTTATTATAGGGAGGGGTTTGGGAGGCTCTAAAGGGGTTAAGGAGCCCCGTCTTTTTCATAAACTAGTTCAGCCGCCTGCCCTGCCGTACCACGCGTCGACGGTAGAATCAGCAATCTTTCCGACCACGCAGGCCGACCCCGCACGCACGAAATCGGCCCGTTCACGCGTGTGCCTCACGCGCTTTATGTTTCGAGAAAGCACCGCCTCCTTTCCCCCCACCGTCCGCGTCCAAACGCATGTGATGCTACACATGCCGCCGGGAAAACAAAAACGCGAGAAAAGGTTCCTGGAGTACGAGGTCTTCCCAGGGAGACGAGAGGTCCTCTTCATGGACCCTGCCGTGGTGTCGTGCATGATAAACCAGTGCGACGGTGAGTTCCGTTAGATTTTTCAGAGGCCACGCCCCCGCCGCGCCGCAGAAAGAAGTTAAAGAGTTGTCGGGAATTACTCTTGACATGTTTTTCTGTGCAAGAAAGAGAAACCCTCACCCTGGCCGTAGCCCTAACCGCGATCCTGTTTGTGTGTCTACCGTCCTCCCTGTTCCGCAACAATTATTCCGTCGGGACTGGGCACCACGCCCTCTCAGCGATGCCTGTCATCACCCACTGCTAACGGCGAGATATAAGAAACGGTGAAACTAAAAATGGCGAGACAAGTAACGGGGCAATTCATAGTGTAAGTGTACTCACTTCGTTATTTAGTTTATTTTTCCCGCTCATGCCTCCTGCCTGATTTGCGCAATACTGTAAGTATTCACGTGTGCTGCGACACTTCCCCCTGCCAAGCCTACTCACGCCGACTGCCCATTTTGCTCGATACTGTATGTACTGCTACACTTCCCTCCACAGAACCGGAAGAGTTCGTTGACCTTGGGAGGGGAATCGAGCTGGAGAGAAGAAGCATGGTTTTTGTGCCGGTCAATGACGCTGCAGACCGAGTGTCGCGTGGGAGTCACTGGTGAGGGTGATAAGCGACCCTAAAGAAGATTTTCTACTTTTCTCTGGGTCTTCTTTTTTGTCATACTGCTGTAGCGCCGCATGTGCTCAACAATATATAAGTGCTGCTGCTGTGCTCTGCGAGCCCGCGACCGATGAAAGCATATATTTATTTCTAACAGGTAGATACTACCTTGGAAAACGGAAACAATATCGTCTCATGGCAGTCACTTGGTGAGGGTGACACGAGACCCTCAAGCAGAAAAGACCAAACAATGGTCGAGAACGAAACTTAATCTAGACGGCCGTCAATTTCTCGCGATGTGGCCTAGATGAACTCATCCGGACCGATTGGTTTCGGCCTGCACCGGCTCGTGTACCCCCTTGCAAAAGGCAAAAAGCGTTTATGTAATACATAGGAACACGTAGTGAGTGCCAAACAGCAAGGAGATGAGATAAGCCCCATTTGTTTTATTTTAATGTATGGAAGAAGCGTAGTGAGCGCCCAAATGTTGGAGGTATCTCTATTAGGAGTAGGAACGGTGCCCCGTAGGAACGGTGCCCCGTCTCGAAAAGGATGCGTGGTTAATCGTCAAATGACTACGGCAAGCGGCAAATGAGTATGCCCACCCCCCCTCCATGCCTGCCCCCCCTCCAAATATACATATAATAGTTGACCTCGGTTGGCACCGACGCCGCAAAAGATCGTATGTATATTGGGGTTGGCGTTGGTTGGCAACGACGCTGTAAAACATGACAATCACTGCGCGAGCTAGACAACCAGGGTACCGTTTTTTTTGTTTTGTTTTTTTGGCGGTCACCATGATGATTATCGAGTAGATCATTTTGTGCGGGGTAGGGAACCCAAACTCTGCACAACAAGGGGAATGATCGCATCACATAGTGTGAATATGGTAAGGCACCCACGAGGCAGTCACATAGTGATACCCATTGCTGTTCCTGAAGTGGCCGCGCCAGAAAACGAAGTATAACTCATTGGCGCTGTCATCCAACAGCAAGAAAGTAGGCACAAGGTGCCGAAGTCTGTCTTACGACGGTTCTTGCGAGGATGCAGTTCACCCTTCATGCGACTCGCCGACCACCTCACGGTGCTTCGCGCTTGGTGCAAGCAAAGTTTGCCTGGGTTGGTGAAAACCCGACGTGCTCCGTCCCGACATAGTAGGGATGCGAGGGTCTATGGCCATAAGACTACAGCCATGCACAAACGGAGTACACCCCCCCCCTCCCTGCCATCTGGCCTGGTCGGCGAACATTCGAAGTACTTCGCTCCGGCTTTGTAGGGATGCGAGGGTCTTCGGTCTAAAGACTACGGCCATACATGGTAATGAGTCCAGCCTCCCCCCCCCCCCCATTCCCTTCATGTGACTCGCCGGGCGCCACACGGCGCTTCGTGCTTGGTTCCGGCTATTTCTGCCTGGTCGGTAAAAATCCGAAGTGCTCTGTTCCGGCATAGTAGGGATGCGAGGGTCTATGGTCTTACAGAATATGTCTATGTGTCAAGTGGGTACCCCCCACCCCACCCCGCCCCCTTCCCTACCGTGTCGCTCGCAGGAGCCTCCTCGTCTTCAAGGCAGGAACAGGAGGCACAGACCCCAGCTTCCGTCATTACGACTCTTCTGCCGGCAGTAATCAGCAACCAGCGGAGCGAACGGCGACACGGTTCTCGAGAATGCTGGATGATGGAACCGGTGGGGGTTGATACCGACAAACGTCCCCAACAACAACAACAACAACAACAACAACAACGACAACAAAAACACCTGCTTGCGTACACCCGATTAACTTAAACTAAAGAATCTCGAGGGTGTAAAACGTGCACAACACATCCTTCGGACACATCAGATACCAACTAATTACTTGGGCAACTCGTGGCAGATATGTCCTTCATTTCTATTTTCTGCACGACCTACGTAGATCGTGTTTGCCGAGTGGCTTCTGTACGACACGACTCTCGCACAACATCTCGTGATGATATAGAAAGGCTAGGTGATTTAGATCGTGATCTGTCCGATGCATAAAAAATGTGTAAATGGGTGGAGGTGGTTTTGATGCCTGGGCCACCTTTTCCTCACTCCATTGCGCTATTGGGTCTCGTTCCTCGAGATACATCGTATTTGTCGGCTCTAGAGCACCGACGGAGGCGATATGCTGTTTGCTGGCTCGTTGACGGTGTGTGGGCCAAAGAGCGAGGCTCACACCGTATTAGAATGACGCGTTTCGATGCTCATAACCTCTTGTAATGGTGTGTGTTGAGGCTTTGCATCTCTTCTCGCAGAAACAGAGCCTTGACACGTATCATAACAATTCACGTGAGCAAGAACGCTAGCCTCCGGGGTCGTGCAACCAACAAAGGCTCGCCTGCCTGCTGGGGTCGTTCTGATCGCCGTCGCGTGATTTTGTCGGAGCGAGGCTAACCGTACACAAGCGCCCGCCCCCCCCGTTCCCTTTGCCTCGCTGTCTGCTCATCCGTTTTTCCTGCCTTCCTGTCATTCTCCTCACGCTCAGGTGGCGAAACCCCGACGTTCGTGGAGCACGTGCGTGACGCGCCCCAGCAGAGAAACGGGTACGACTGCGGTATGTATACCGTGGTGCTCGCCGAGCTTCTTGCCTCGAAGGCTCTGGCGTCGACCACGGCGCCCCAAGCGGAGGAGGCGGTATCGATAGGGAGGGCTCGATCGGACAACGTTGGCGGTGATAGCGGCCGCGGCGGCAGTAGCGGTAGCGGTAGCGGTGGTGGTGGCGACGCCAGAAATAGCGCTGCTGGCTCGGAGACAGTGTTAGCGGGGGGCGGCGATGGCGACGGTGAAGCTGTGGCAGTCAGCCCCGAGTTCGTGTCGAATGCTAGACGGGTTGCGCGGGAACGCTTGTCCCGGTGTATTGGTTCGTACTCGTGGGGGTGCGAGCCCCTGAGGGACCCAGAGGCGTGTTGATGGTGAAAGACCGCGCTTGGGGAGGGGTAGTGTGTCAAAGATGGATGTCGAAAGACACACTAACCCTTTTACAACGGTACCCACGGTTTGCGCGCGTAGTTCTTGACCGTGCTGTGGGATAATATTTTCGGTCCTTAAAGGGCTAATATACTTTGCACCTTGTGCACCTTCACACCCCGAGCGCGTCACCAGAATGCGCTGTTGCTGTAGGGAGCTTTGTCTGGTCTGGTGTGGTCTGGTGTAGGAAGCTGTGGTCGTCAGGGGACATCCGGGATGCATCGCCGGGAATAAAGCACATCGACGGGAAGGGCGGTGAATCGAAGTGAGCACCCCCTGTGATGTTTTGCTTTGGGTGAAGGAACAGTTAGAACAACATTTGTGCATGCAATACGATTGGAACAAAAATGTGCGCAGTTGTGCATGGCAAGACAAGAGGCCTTCCCCCCAGTGATACCAACCCCAGGACTGTTGGTTATATCCACTATCCGTTAGACCACTCAAAGCCACGGGCTATTATTCCCTTTCGACAGTGTTAAGGCGTTCGTTGCCGAAGGTCTAGTGCTGTGGGATGAAAAATATGGGGACTGCGGCAACCCCTTTCCCGCGTGGGCTTGCAACCTGGAGTGCACCATGGAGTCTGCCATTCGACCGGGTCAATTGTTTTAATTGGCGCAAGGGCAGCCACAAAGGCAGCCAGCATACCCGTCCGTACCCCAGCGGGCTCGCTCGGGGTCTTGAGGTTTTTCGTGTCGCCCAAGTATACTAGATATATAGAATACAAATAAGCACAGCACCACAGGCTGGCATAATGACAATCCTCTCTCTGCCTCTATCAAACGCGAAACGCAGTTTATCGTGTCGAGCAGACCCCTCACAAATTTTGCGCTGGCGCTCGTCAACTTGGGAGGAAGAGGTTTTTCCTTATGCTGTTAAACGTGCTTTCTTCGGCTCCCAGCCCTCGTGGTGTCTCTGTTTCTCGAGCACAACTCCTCGACTCCTCCGTGATTTTCTCTGTTTTCAGAACGGAAAATAACATTCCACCTTGATTCCAAATGGTTCGGCCCCCAAAACGTGGGTGCACTTCCAAAGAATATTCGTGCCGCCCGACGTGGCGGGCGGCCTTTTGCTTCTCCAACTCCAACCTATGTAACCTCAAATCTTGGTTCAGCTAGATGGGAACTATTCCCCAGCATACCGGGGTTCTTTGTGGCCAAAAATCTAATCTTTGTGACGGAAAATCTAAACGTGTCCGGTGAAAATATGCACGTTTGTCGGCGTTTCTAAGCGATTACATATTGGTATAAAATATATATTTCAATGAAACTTCGTATCTCTGTCCGCCTGTCCGGTTACTTATGTGTGCAGAAACTATGTTTCGCGTTCTGCCATCTCCTTGCGCGGAAAAATCGAGAAGGTTCGCGCGCTACCGACCAAACCACACAACTGCTGTAGACACAGGCGCGCCAAAAGGGCTGAAACTTCGTGAAAGGCAGAAATGTGAAGATATATGGCCAGTGGGGTGCAGGGTGCCCTCGACCGAGAATCGAGAGAGTTCCGGACGCTGTGAATGACCCACAAGCCAACACGAAGAACAAGCACGCAAACATATTTTTGGAGTTTCAACTATCTAACTATTTCCGTAGGTGGGTTACCTTGTGTGGTACGGGGTACGTATTTC
Source organism: Undaria pinnatifida (assembly GCA_012845835.1). Lineage (NCBI taxonomy): Eukaryota > Phaeophyceae > Laminariales > Alariaceae > Undaria > Undaria pinnatifida. The sequence continues at coordinate 10,345,907 of JABAKD010000028.1, forward strand.
CCGTGGGACTTCGTACTACTACGCTGCCAGCAGAAAAAGGTATTTTGCAACTGATAACGCATCAACCCACCGCCCTCGATGGTATGCTGCGTATTTGTACGACGGTCTGGAAGAGAGATATTTCCGGGCCTAGGCCCCTCTAAAGGCCCTCTAAAGGCCCTCTAAAGGAATATTCGGTAAAAGTGTGAGGCGGTGTTTGAACTACGATAATTTCGTACGATAATTTCGCACTTTGAGTACTAAACCATATTTTTTTGTTCTTATGTTTTGAGCTAAAGGACACGCTGCTCCTAACTCGCAATGTTTTTACGTGCTTGTCGCGCATGCATGCAAACGAAAGAAAAAAGGACCTCGCCGAAACGAGTCCATTCAAATCGCCCCAGACGCGCCGTGCTTTTATTTCGAGTAAAACAGTAATCGCCTGGACGCCACGATTGATTGCGCCATAATAGGTGAAACACTCTTGGCGCCTTCAAAACGGAAAACCAACCAAATTTGACTTGATTACTGCAGAATTGGTCTCACGATGCAGCCGGGAGATGCGCTGTCGAATTGAGGAACGATGCGCACAACGTGTGATGCCCGAACTACAATCTTACAAGGAGTGGTTGTAGACATGCGCTCAGAAGCACGAAAGATCTCTCCCAATGTTTTCATTGCTGGTGCTGGTGCTGTTGCGTGTTCACATTTCGGACGGGCATTTACTCACTCGGCACAGAAATTTCATCGCCGCACCAGTAGGTGGTGTGTTTTCCCAAGCATGATTCAACCCCCCCCACAAAACGCGAGGCGAAAGCCGTTGGCGAATGCACGCACGTTTCTTTTTCGTACGCACGTAAATAGTATTATCCCGTGGAGCACCTGTGCAGAACATCCCCGCTTCCTTCCCACACCTACAACCGCGACAAAAACAAGGGCTGTTTCACCTTGTTCGAGTCCAAACCACGATAAAAGCTCATAAATCATCACGCCGACCGAGCTCTGCCGGGCAACCATCAACCCCACGCGGAGCGCCCTAAAAAAACACACACACACAAACACACACATACATCATCGATCGACCGTTAAACTAATATCCCCATCGTATTCTGGGCATCCCCTGGGGATGTGATTGGTGAGGGGGATGAGGGCGGGGGGGGGGGGGGGGGGGGGAGGGCATCAAGGCCTTTAGATTATGTGCTCTTGGACATCCGTCAACACACGAACCGCGCTTAATTGAGCGCAGTCGTTATCTCGTATTTTACCGTACTTGAACACACCAACTTTTACCAAACTCCACAGCATCCGTCATCCTATCTCTCGCGCTGAAGCGACACACAAAACTCAAGAAATTCTGAGAATAATCGCAAAGAAAACAAACAAAAAAAACGTCAAATCTGGTGCACACACAAAAGGTCAGCGCGCATCTTCCTTATTACCGCTGTAAAATACAATGGCTCCTATGTCAATGTCACTGCTGTTTACGTAGTGCTACAGTATAGGGAAACGTATATTATAGTTCACTAATTGAGCTACGACACCGTGTGAGGCAACGAATATAATCGGGAAAAGAAGAAATAAAACCAAAAAACAAGAAAACAAAAAAAATAAAAACGTCAGTTGCTTTTTCAACGTCGCTTGGCATTTTTACGGCCACTCTCTTCTTTTTTTCGTTACAACAACTTCTTACGTAACGGCCACGGCCTAGCTGATATGTTTTTCCCCCACCCCCTTTGTTTTCCCCCTTTCTCCCCCCCCCCCCCCCCCCGCGGCCCACGCCCAAGAAGAGTATCTTCGTAACAATTCGTGGAAGCTCTCATGGCCCAATAATAACAAAAATGCCTATTTATTTAGATATACCAGGCTGGTAGTAGTTAGAGAAAATAAAGGCCGTCAAAAATAACACAGTCCTCCCGCCGCCCAGCGGGGGGCTAGAGATATTAAAAGTATCACTACAAAGCATCAGTACCAGGAGGATGGTCCATGTCGCGGCTGCTACTGTCCTTCCCGAATGGGGGTCTTACTCACGAGCAAGCAACACCCGCACGCCTTTCCACCCCCCCTCCCCCTTCCCGCTACAAATTCATCGCTCGTTCCCATTGACCCTTAACTGGGACTCCCACCCCGTTATCCCCCCCACGCCTCCCCCCTTTTCTAGCAAGACCCATGCAGAGAAACACGACTACCCCCCCTGCCTCCTCCCTTATCTGGCAAGACGTAAGCCTTGCAGAGAAACACCCCATCGCATTCAGGGAGACCACTTTTCGATTAAAGAAAATGCAATGTCATCTAGGCACACAAGATTTCTACGTACGGTTGGCGAATGGCACAACGGCAACATGTGTGTGTGGGATCGTCACGCACACCTTGATTGTCCTCGCCCGTCGGGAGCCCATACAGACAAATTTCCCACACTAGCAGTTTGTGTGAAGTCGCGGGCGACTATATAGGCCGCGACATAGCCACGCAAAAGGGAAGTTCCCATGGCCCTACAGCCAAAAAATCAAAATGCAATGTCTAAATGAACATTTCGGCATATACGTCCGAGAACGTAAAGCTCAAAACACCAACCCTGGGAAAAAAACACACACACACAGACGCCATGGTACGGCGTGATGGGAAAACCCGCCTGCAGACAGAGAGAGCAACAGCAAAATATGCCTACTGCATGTCCCCACGCACCCAGCAGAATATCACTCATGACGCCGAAAATATCACACACACACCGATGACACCCCACCCCCACCTCCCCCAGTCTTACAAAATATGTTTTTTTCGAGGAGGCAAATGAAAGCATCCATACAAGCTTTTAGAAGATTAATAATTTCCATGATGGGAACTTCCACATATTTTTCATGTAAGCCCCCACTACGAAAGAATCTTCTACTACTTCCATAGCAGCTGCCACTGCTTCCATGGAAGTGGAAGCTTGCACCTACTTCCACGAAAAAGAAAAAACATACCGATAATGTACAAGACCCGCCCCTAATCCCGCCTGCTCGCCCCTCCTTGCTTGCCATTCTGCAACGTGCCCCAACAGGCCGCGGACACCACGCTCAGCGTGTTCCAACCCAACCGGGCTAATCGCCCGTATCATGCTCCTCGCTTAACTAACGTGACCACACGGCCACAAACCAAAATCACCACCACCACCAGCACTGCCACCACCGTCACCACTACCACGCCAAGGCCTCCTATGGCGTTGTTTTCGTGCCTGGCTTAAAACTGCCCGCCCCATTCGGCGCGCGGCGGAGCGTGGACGTTGATCACCCTCCTAATCAGCACAGCACACACTACACGACAACCGACGAAAGCCTAGGCCAAACTTGTTTCACAGCAAAAACGCAAATTCTTATTTCCTCCCTTCTTATTCCTATTATTACGTCACTCAACCCACTCACCGTTCACACCATCAGCACCAAACTACACACGCTAACAAAAACAGTCCCCGTACTTGCCTCCCGCCTCCCACCCCCTAACAAACATGCTAGGAGAACCCATCCCCTCAACAAAGATGCTAGGAAAGTAATCCCTTAACAAAGATGCTGGGAGACCGCGGTTTGACCGCCTTGACTGACCGATCTCCCACACTAACACTAGCATACTAACGCCACAAGAGGCCTTGACGCGCCAAAAAAAAACTAGTCTCCTCGCAGTTCTTGTCCCCAAACCCCCGCCCAACAGACCGGTCTCCTATCATCTTCGTCCCTTACCCCCCCCCCTCCCAGGTTGTGCCCTCCACAATATGAAACGAGGTTGAAGGGAAATTCACTCACACCACACTCAACGCTCGAGATATCGAACATCTATAACATCGACGGCACGATAAAAGGGAACACAAGGGCCACATTTCACCTTTTTCTGCCGCCTCCCCCCCCCGTTACCAAACAAGCAAACCGAAACGCAAACCCGATGCGAGCCAGACCGGCGTCCGCAAGAAAACGCGCCTTCCTACTCCTAATGGAAACACGAAAGACACACACCCTACCCCATCCCACCCCACCCGGCTCCCGTCCGCAGCTGTCCAAACCTCGCCATATCCTAACTTTCTAACACGACCCCCCGCTTATGGATCGACCACTGCTGGACGAAAGACGCGGGTGCCGACCGAAGACGAGGACGGGGGGGGACGGGGAGGGGTGCAAAAATACCATGCATGGTGGTAGTTCTTGGGACCACATACCCTCGCGTCGTCGCAATGCCAGGACGGAGCACGCCCGATATTTACCGACCAGGCATTGCTAGAGCCAGACCCTAGCACCCTTACAATCCCGCGACGGGGCATGTCGGGTTTTCACCGACCGGGGAGGCAATGCTTGCACCATGGGGGGACCAGGGGCATTTACTCTTTCTTCGTCAATTCATCGTCCCCTGCATGTCGCTCCCGACCTGTCCCGACCCTGTCCCGTCCCGTCTCGTGAGACTGACTACTTGTGATCCGAGCCGATGTTTTTGATCGCAGCGTTGAGGTTTTCGAAGTAAGGGTGTTCCATCGCGTCCTTCGCCGAGACGCGACGTTGCGGGTCGAACACCAGCATGTTCTGTGAACGGGGGGGGGCACAACCAGAACATCCCCGCAGCAAAAACGCGCACACAAACACACAAAAACAAAAGACGGGGCGCAACATTAGTCAAGCGAAAACATCAAAAATAGAATTATCCTGAGCCAACAAAGCAAAATCATCGTGGGTCGTGATGAATACCACCGTTTCTGTTTCTGCAAGTTTGATACTGCTTGTGGGGTTGCGATTTGCACAGCTACTGCTAATATTTGCGTGGCGAAGGGAAAGCCAACTAACTGATTGACCACGGTAGTCTTAAATAATAAACACGGCGTCGATCCACAAAAACGCGACAGTCACATGCAAAACACGCAAAATCTACCGGAAGGAACCAACTGCAAAACCTATATAGCCAGCGAAAAAATTGCCGGGCCACTTGCAATCAACCAAACTCAGCGTTCGCGAATCAGGCATCATCTCCTTCCCGCCCTCTGCGCCGACGCTACTAGCTGCCACTGCTACTGCTGAGCACCAGCGATGGCCAACCAAAACTGGACAGCCCATGACTACACCACCGCCATCACCACCACCACCACCACCATCGCTATCACCAACACCACCACCACCACCGCCATCACCACCATCGCTATCACCACCACCACCACCACCGCCATCACCAACACCACCACCACCACCGCCATCACCACCATCGCCATCACCAACACCACCACCACCGCCATCACCACCGCCATCACTACCTCCATCGCCAATTTTTTTTTTCTAATGTATACATCTGCTGCTTGGCTCACCGACAATAAGTCCACCCCCAGAGGGTCTAGGCCTGGAACCAGATGGTCCAAGCTCTCTGGGACCGGGTACTGGATCACGTCGGGCTGTTGGTGGCAGGGGTGCACGGGGAAAGAGGACGGAGGGCAGGAAGCAGAAATTCAAGGGCAAGGTAATTAAAAAAAGAAAACTTAGAAAAAGTGGTGGCGTGAACGCGGGAATAATTTTCCTGCGAACCTCTTGCGGTGAAGGGGAGTATAAGAAGAAAGAAAAAAGAAATGCCGAGGCCACCGTAGGGGGTGCCCTCGACTTTACCGCCGGCGTTGGGCTACTCGCCCGAGAGACTGCAACTCACAGCAAAAAACAGTCTGCAGGCGATTGTTTTTTAACGCAGCGTAGCTAACCATTCCATGGAGGCGTCATTTCGCCAAAAAATACACCCGAAAGATGGACCGCCTTAGAGCCCCGAAACCCCTCCCTATACTAATTACAAGTACCAACGACGCAGCTTGCAAAGATGAGTATTGACCCGAAATTCGTCGAACTCACGGCTGACGTCCTTGAAATATTTTTATAACATACAAGTAAATTGTCAAAAAAATCGGGTTTCCAGTCGTAGAGGCCGTTAAGACCGCACAGAAAGGGGGGGGTCACTTTCGCGCGAGAGTGAGCCAGACCCACTGAAACAAGACGCCCCGTAACTGACCCCCCATACCGTCGCCTTGCTAACAAAAGAAAAAGAGAGGGGAAGGTGTGAATACACTTGAGGATAAGTTTCGTGCCAACATTTTTGCCTCTAAAATCCGTTTCAAGTTCCAAGAATATTGTCTCCTGCATCGTATACCTGGTACGGAGTACATGCTCATAGCTACAGCAGGATAAACAAAAAACACATAGGCGTCCCCTCCCCCCCGGCGTTATCTCACATCGCCGCTAAAATCGTTGCAAACCCCCCGGTCCTCTCCCCGCTGAACCAAAAAAATACAACCCAACGCATCAAAAAATATCTCACCCGGTAGTCCGGCAACTCTTGCAGTCCCGGGTACATGACCGGTGTCGGTGTTCCCATCTGCCGAAAAATGCGCGCGAGCTGGTCGCTCTCGCTCGTGCCCGTTAGCAGGGGCCGCCCCGTTGCCATCTCCGCGAAAATACACCTTATTGTCGAGGCGGGGGCGGAGGCGGTATTGGGGAGGGGACGGGAGGGGGGTAATATCAGAAGGGCGGGACCACAAAAAAAACAGGTAAAATTCGCGACAGCGCCGTCAAAGAATATGGGAGTCAACACAGTTTTTTTTAGCTTAATATTGCACACTGTTTCGCACGGTCGACGTTGAAATCGTTATTAAGGTCAGTCTTACCCTGTCGCCTTTTGTCTCCCAGCAAAAAAACGCCGCCCCGCGTCGAGCACTCACCCGATACTCCAGATGTCGACGGGGGTGGAGTACTTGCGCGACCCCATGAGCACGTCCGGTGCTCGGTACCACAGCGTCACCACCTCGTGCGTGTAGCTGCATCCCAGAGCAACAGCGACAGGAGAGCGTCGCAAGAGCAATCATCGTCAGAAGCACTCGAGGGGGGGTAAGGCGTAACACGGTACTGTGCTTCAGACGCGTACCCCTATGGTGTATACCACGTTGAAAAAAAGTAAAGTCGTGCGGCATCGTTTTCGGTCAAGTTTCTAATTTGCACATCGGTCCAGGTCCAACCCAACCCTAAGCCTAATCCTACTCCCAACCCTACCCCTAACCCTGAAAGCATTTAGGGGCTCGAGGTCGGCAGGGGTCGATCGTGCGGATCCGTCTCGTGTTTCGGCAGTGTTATTCCAAAAACGCCCTTGTGGCCGAAAGGCTAGCCTCGACCGGTGCTGCACGAGTAAATCTGCACGGGGGTGTTTGTATGCACGCGCAAAATTAACAAGGTGGTGTCGCATCAAGTACATAATAGGGCGTCTCGAGGGGCTTGAGGGGCAACAGGGTACCGTAGGAGAGCGGGGTATCAAGCGCCAAGATCGGGAGGGGGGCGCGAGAGGGCGTCTCGAAGGGCTTAAGGGGCAACAGGGTACCATAGGAGAGCGAGATATCAAGCGCCAAGATGGGGAGAAGGGCGCGAGAGAGGGGCGAGAGGGGCTGCCCTGCGTGCAGCACGGCCTTACTCTAGCGCCTGCCACTATTATACCAAAACAAAAACAAAAATGAAGACATCGCCAGCGATCAAGTCCGATCGACATACAAGTGAATCCATATACCACGGCAGCTTGCGCTGCTGTAATAGTAACGGTGACCGCTTGCAGGGACAGCTCGCGCTGTCATTGTCCCGGGAACCCAAGGATACGCCAGCTAGCGCTGGATTGTGAACGCAAATGAGTCAAAATGACACCAACATGTAGAAAATACGAGGAAATGTGGTGATTTTTCCCCATCCACCGGAGGATATATATTAAAAAAAAAAAAGCCTTTGTACGGGGACGCCGCAAAAAACGAAACAAGAAAAGCCTCCTTACCTTCTTACGGGGATGCCGAACGCCCTCGCCAGTCCGAAGTCCGCTAGCTTCAACTCTCCCTCACGATTGATCAGAAGGTTCTGGGGCTTCAGGTCTCGGTGCAACCTGCGCCATCAAACAGAAACGGAAAAAGGCAAACAGTTGGTAAGAACTTCAGCTGCTGGTAAAGAAAAAACATCTCGAACCAAATTCAGAATCTTGAAAATAAAACAAAAGCGGAACGAAAGTTGGAAAGTTTGGGGGGGAAAATGGGGCAAAAACGAAAAAACAAGTAAAACCAGAGAACCATGTTGGGGGAAAGTAAACCAACAATGGAAAGTTGGCAAGTTTGGACCAAAAAAATGAGGAAAATATGAAAACAAAATAAACCAGTGACCACAGTTACTCAGCTAGGGCGTGCCTTTCTCGGGTGACCATATGCTGTGCCCCTGCAGTCCTTACACTCGTGTGAGCTGGTCAAACATAAAACCTACAAGCAACAACTAAATAATTAACCTTGGGGAAATTTGGAAGATTTGGAAAAAACAAGTTAACAGGGGGTTAGGCCAACTCTTACACAGTCGTATCCGTCAGCCGAAACACGCCCTTTTCGACTGAGCAATCCGACTCGCACATCAAGTCGAAGAAAAGAGTCGTCGTTTGGACCGAATATTATATGAGTCGGATGAATATATGAGTCGGATTGCTCAGTCGAAAAAAAAAAAATAACCCATTGCATCGCTCACCCCCCCACAAAAACACACGCATGTCCACACGACTACACCAAGTACCACACAGCAGTATCCTACAACAGCGCCGACGCTGGCTTGGCTGCTATCACTGCTACTGCTTCTCGCCGCAAGTCAGCGTGGCACATTCCTAGCTCCACCCGCCAGCAGCGTGTGTCATACGATGGCAGCAGCGCGCGGTATCATGACATTTTTCAACAACAATAGCTACGCTTGCTGCAGCTTTCGCGGTTCTCGGCTGAGTGCAACGCCATGATTGTTGCTTTTGGCAGCGTTCGGCCAACAGTTAAATGCTACCAACCTGCTTCGACGAGGGCTTGTCGCGTGTGAAGCGCGCGTAGCTCGCGGAGAACGCACGAATCACAGATTTTCCAACCAGCTTTCGACTGCCATACAGCAGTACTCCCTATAATAACAACCGCCTCCAGAACAAGCACAAAACTAAAATCGACCCGACTGACGATAAGAAGGAGGCCCAGAACAATCCAGTCGAAAACAAAAAAACGAAAAGGGCCGTTTCCGACAGACGGAATCCGACCGCATAAGAACTGGCCTTAGCGTCCTCCAAAAAGTTAGCCTTCAGCTTATTGCTGGGGTGTTTCCTGCTCGGTAGGGCATTTTTATGTGCCGAGGCAGAGCACAAAAAAACGCCTCCTACTGTAGGAGTCCGCCCGCGATGCTGTTCTCACTCACACTCGGTGGTGGTGGCAGTAGGCGACCCCTCTCAGCAGCTGGTACAGGAAGCTCTTGAGGATGTTCGACTCCAGGCCTCCCTCGCAAACGTCGAGGTACTTCTTGAGGTCTTGGTCTAGGTACTCGAACACTAGGGTTAGCTTTCGCTCCGTGTGTACCACGTCGTACAACCTGAGCAACGGCGGGCAACACAGGAAAATCGATCAAAGGAATATTTGTCGTTGTAGTAGTGGTTGTAGCAAAGTAGTAGTAGTAGTGGTAGTAGTGGTAGTAGTGGTAGTAGTGGTAGTAGTGGTAGTAGTGGTAGTAGTGGTAGTAGTGGTAGTAGTGGTAGTAGTGGTAGTAGTGGTAGTAGTGGTAGTAGTAGTAGTAGTAGTAGTAGTAGTAGTAGTAGTAGTAGTAGCAGTAGTAGTAGTAGTAGTAGTAGTAGTAGTAGTAGTAGTAGTAGTAGTAGTAGTAGTAGTAGTAGTAGTAGTAGTAGTAGTAGTAGTAGTAGTAGTAGTAGTAGTAGTAGTAGTAGTAGTAGTAGTAGTAGTAGTAGTAGTAGTAGTAGTAGTAGTAGTAGTAGTAGTAGTAGTAGTAGTAGTAGTAGTAGTAGTAGTAGTAGTAGTAGTAGTAGTAGTAGTAGTATTAGCAGCAGTAGTACTAGTGGTAGTAGCAGTAGTCGTATAGAAAGCTTTCAAGCTGCTTCGGTAACCGACTGACAGGAAGTACTGCTGCCTGCGAAGAGCCAAGGCTGAACGATTTCGGAAGGTTGGTCAAGCTGCAACAAGTAGGCTGCAGCAGTTTAATTCCTAGTAATAGTGCGGCTCCGAAACCTGGGTACACTACGTACGAAAAGCAAATATGTCGGTTGATGGCCTAGTTTTGTCCGGTCAAGGCCTCGTTAGACGTAATATACTGGTTTTAGTATGAAGCTGTCCGGTCCTTGACGGTTGTCCGTCAAAAGTCAAGAGTCCTGTCAAAGGTCAAGTCTTTGAGCAAAAGGGGCTCACGATCAACTTCCACCCCAACTATAATGGCACGTACGTGTAAGAAGATTTTCCAAATGTGCACGTAAACTTCATTGGCGATGTATGTATGGCAGGACTGCCCCTGCCGACCTCGAGCTCCCCGAAGGGTTGTGGCTAGGGTTAGGGTTAGGGGTAGGAATGGGCCCGGGTTGGTCTGGGCACCACACGCGTCGCTTTGTGCCGACCTGCACACAGGGAGCCGCCATACCATATCGCTGACAAATTAACGTGTTTTTAATCTGAAAAACCTTGCAAGAATACGGCAATTGCTGGGTGCACTACCACAAGGGGATTCATGATCACGTCGGGCATGGATTAGGGTCCAGCATTTCGACACGGTTACGCCCAGTGATGCATAACCAAGGTTGCTGCTGGCTGCTGGCGTTGTTGCATTTGTTGGTGCTTTCGTTGCTGGTGTTACTTGGTTTCTCGGCTGCTGTTGCTGTTGTTGTAACTTTTGCTCTTCTTGCGGTTTTGTTGATCTCACACTGTTAGCTCATTCTGCCACAATATAGCAAGCGGCGTGATACCGGCACATGGTGAAACCTTGTCCCCATCCTAGAGAAAGCTGTCCCAAGTACCGCAATAACTAACGGTGGTGAACCGCCTAGTACTTAAAAGCTCACTGATCCTGCTTCACTCCTGGAATAGATCACCTCTTTGTCGTCATCATCAGTATCAGCATCATTTTTATCGCCAACAGCATTACCATCTTATCAACACCATCACCTCCACCACCACCACCACCACCACCACCACCACCACCACCGCCACCACCGCCACCACCACCACCACCACCACCACCATCAGAGAAACCATCGCCATTAACATCATCACTATATCACCATCAACATATTCACCACCATCATCAACATGTTCACCATCACCAAGATTACCGTCATGATCATCAATGTCATCATCATCATCATCATCATCACCCTCGACACCATCATCATTTTAGTCACAATCACCATCAGCAACACGATGTCGTTGGTTACATCTCGTCGTCCGTCGTCACAACACAGCTTCAGTAACTGGGGTGCAATGATACCGAAGGAGTAAAATCACCACGAGGCACATCATGATCACCTCCAACACTCTGCGCTCCTCTTATCGCCGCCACCACCACCACCACCACCACCATCAATATAGCCACCATCGCCCTCTCTATATTCGTCACCACCACCACCACCACCACCACCACCATCATCCTCATCGCCACCATCATCAGCGTCGGCAATACATCATCAGCGTCGGCAATACCACAACCAGCGCCATCATCAAAATCACCACCGAAGTCATCATCACATCCATCATATCAGGTAGTTATCATCACCATGATCACCACCACCACCATGGTCATCCTCACCAACTTAATTACCAAGTACATTGTAGTACATGATAGTACATTATCACCCTCTCTACGACCACCCCCGTCGCATAGTCACCGTCACCACCACCACCATCAACACAACCACCACCAAGTACACCACTGTCACCAAAATTCGCCACTCCTCCAATGCCCCCTCCAGGCTTACCGGACAATGTTGGGGTGCTGCAGCTGCTTGAGGAGGGATATTTCTCGGATAGCCGTGGAAGGGATGCCCTCGTCCTCTGCCTCTAGCCGGATCTTCTTTAGCGCGATTATCTCATTCGTCACCCGATCCTTCGCCTGTTGTATCACATATCAGTGCGTGTCCCGCGCAAAAACACAGAAGAGCAAGACTCAATACCTATGTTGGCACATGCGTTCTACTTCCCAAAAAAAGGACTTTTAAACTTGAATTTTGGAAAAAATGAATCAAAACGAGTTTCACGAGGGAACGGTCTGAAGCTCTGAGAAGCGCTGTTTCAGGCATCCGAGCCCGCTCAGCCGTCCGTAGAGGATAATGTCTTAAAAGTAGTGTGGGATGGAGGCCGCTCAGCAAATCGATATTTATAGTAGTTCTACATATATTAGCCGGATCTTCTACAAGCTGGGCCGGCCAAGACGCTCAAAATAGACAAATATCGCAGTGCCCCGCTCAGTTTTTCGAGTTCGGACCTGAAATTTTTTTTTGACACGCGATTCGGAACAGGCTCGCCGAGACACTACTTGGCGAGCTCAAAACAAAAAATGAAAATCCGTTGACTTTTCGTCCATTTCATGATCATGGAAAACGTTTAGCTGGCCGTATGTCGGCAGTTTTTTTTTCTTTTTCTTTAGCTCGCCAAGTACTGTTTTGGTGGGCTCGGTCCAAATCACGTGTCAAAATTTCAGGTCCCAACTTCAAAAATTGAGAGGTGCATGGCCAAGTTTCCACCGAAGTGCCTCTGCATACAAATTTACATATAATTCAGGGATTCATCCATAACTTTCGAACGAAAGTGACCCATGAAATGAAAAGCATATGTCCCTAGTCTTCGTCCCAAGATGTACATGCCCAGAAAAACTAAGCCAATTTCATCCACTTTGTATTTCGAGCAATTTTAAAAAAAGCAACACAAACAGATGATGAAAAAAATGCTCAAACTAGGAAACGTGAGTGGCAAACACTTTTTTCGGCGCCAACTTCGCAGATTCTCAAGCTGGAGGGCTTAAAATGACCACCGCATCTACCTGATTACGAGGATATGCTCAATTTGCAGTGGGTCACTGTCGTTCAAAAGATATGCCCGACTGACGGATTAGGGGTTTCTTGGCCGGCCCAGCTTGTATGCGCCATATTTATCCCATTCGTCACCTGGTCCTATAACATGGAATAATTAATAACACATCACGGGCAACAACGGTCGAAATAGTATCACAAATGCTGTCAACACCTTACACCATTTGGCTTCTTTTTTGCTGTGTTATTCGTACCCGGTACGCTTGGCGATTCTTTGCATTCCTCTGTTCATTTGCGATTACTTTATAAACTTGTTTCAAATACGTCAGCTGTGAGTTCGATCAATCTAACGGTCGACACTCATCTTTGCAAACTGCGTGATACTGCGGTCGCGCGCTATATATATATATATATATTATATATTCATTTCTCTGTTATCACATCACAAGCGGGAGATGCAGCAGCAGCAGCGGCGGCGGCACTCATACCTGTATAGCAGCAGATAAGTACATACCAGTATCATAGTGACGTTGATATATCGCAATCACCAAACGCTCAAGAACAGCTAGAGGTGATGCTAAATTGCACTCACCAACCGATCGGAAGCAGCAGCGACAGCAGCAGCAGAATGCCAGGTACCATGAATATGACAACACATCACCACCTCGTAACCCCAAAATCGCCTCCGCGTCGTCTCCGAGACAGAAGCACACCAAAAAAAAAACACGCCAAAAATCCTAAAAAAATCAAAATGACAACGCATCAATAGTACAAAACTCAAAACCTCAAAAAGCCAACACCTCACCCTTCGTCTCCTACTTCGTATTCATATCGCTCGAAGCATGGAGCCGATCGCCCCGGTGGTCTAGTGGGTAACCTCGAACACCACTAAGGCCGAGAGCGCGTTTATAGCATGGGTAAGCGCGATTCGACGCGAGTCAACGAGGAGAAAAATTGGTAAATTATTATCGCGATAAAAACAAAGGCGCGTGCCGTAGCGGGGAGGGAGGAGAAGAGCCTGCATAGTGGCCTCGGACCTGAGTTACGTCCAGGGAGGGAGATGGAGAATAAAAAAGTAAAAAGTAAAAAGATACACATGGGACCACTGAGTTACGTCTAGGGAGGGAGATGGAGAATAAAAAAGTAAAAAGTAAAAAGATACACATGGGACCACTCGACGGGACGAGCAAAATAAATATATATTGAGAGCAGCTCACAGCAGAAGCACTACGTACGATCGTATCATACGAAAATGACACGGGTATACGGAATATATTACCAAATACCTGGTAATATAATATCGCCTGGTGCCATATTACATACATACCCGTAGGCATAAAATTATAAAATTCCTGTATAATAATAGTGATCTCCGCCGTCTCCACAACGTTGAACGAATTATAAAAGCGATCTCCGTCTCCGTCTCCACAACGTTGAACATTCAAGGTTGAACATCCCACATTCAACCTTCGACATCGACGTTCGAGGTTGAAGTTTGCGCATTGGCGCCCTGTTTTTTTGGCGAGACGTTCTTACGTCTACCGTTTGTTTCCCGTTTGAGGTTAGGTAGTAAAACCCGTAGCGTGTGTATGGCCATTAAATAGATGTATGGTCTGCAGTATGCAAAACGCATAAAAACAACTGGTACATACATGGTACTTGTACCAGGTACAAGTACCAGGTATGAATTATAGTTTGGTTGACATTTCATTCACAACGTATTTATTTTGCCGTGCTCCTTTCCGGAAAACTTCCATACAGGTCGACCGAAGGTTGGCCTTGGGTCAGGGTATTATAGAATCAAGTTTAGGGCGTCCTACCCAAGACACAACTTCTCACAACACCGGGACCATACGCCCTACACACAAAATTTCATGCCGCAAAGTTAGTTGTAGCCCACATGTTTATTTGCATGGCCTGTATAGGGGGCTCAACAAAACGGTTGAAACTCGTTTATACATCAACACTACCGGCAACCGCAACCTCAACCGCCACCGTCACCGTCACTGTAACCGTAACCTCAACCGCCACCGTCACCGTCACTGTAACCGTAACCTCAACCGTCATCGTAACCGTAAACGTAACCGTAACCCCGATCAACTGGAAAAAAGCTCGAAACGAAGCTGTGACGAGGAGGCAGAGTGCACTTTTTTTTTTTCTTACACTTCTACTTTCCAGCTTCTGGACAAGCCGTGGTCACAGGTGTCGTCTCTTCCCCCCCCCGCGGGTTCTTGCCTCAATTTTTATCGCGCATAGGGTTCAGCAATCCCACTGCTCGT
This sequence comes from Undaria pinnatifida, assembly GCA_012845835.1. Classification (NCBI taxonomy): domain Eukaryota; class Phaeophyceae; order Laminariales; family Alariaceae; genus Undaria; species Undaria pinnatifida. The sequence goes on from JABAKD010000028.1 coordinate 10,360,975, forward strand.
CGACTTTTCATCGAGTATTGCTGACTCACGCTCTCGCGCTTTCCGCACGTCAATCTGTGCACAAGAAAAAGTCCCCACGATTTTGTACGAGTATGCACTCGGGGAGACTCGAACTCACGAAACTGACCTATACCAGGCTCGAGGATAACCTGATACGCAACCGGGGCGACCGGACAGCACTTTTAACCCTTGTGTCCACGCCGGGCCAAGCTATACTGAGGCTCAAAACGGTTTGTCGTCGATGGTTGATAACGCCGTCCGTACCCATCGTTTCCTCTTTCCTTGTTCGCAGTACCTGGGGCTCAAATCCTCAAGTCCCAAAAACCAACGGGGCTGACAACTCAGTTGACAGTTGACAGAAAAGAGCTCTTCGGCGATACACGGCAAGCAGTCAAAATATTGCATTCCAGGCACACACGGCGGCTCGTATTAACAGCAGCCGCCGACGCAAATTCAGTTTACTGCAGCTTTAGCCGAGCGGTGTTGGGCCATTAAGTTAATGCCTTTACGGCGAGAAACCCGTTTTTCGCGAAAAAATACTTGGAATTAGCATGGGGGGGGGTTCGGGGCTGTCAAGGGGGGTAGCCCCTGTGTTTTGTCCCCAAAGCGGGAGTAAGCGCGGTGGTAAAAGGGTCAACGGCCACGCCTCTGGGCGGCCGGCGCGCTTGATGGCTGCTGCAACTACGAATAGAGAACACCGGAGCCAGCCTTGTGGCCACAGGGAGGGTACATACCTTAGCACATATGCCTTAGCACATATGCGACAAAATTGTTGACATACTCTTTTGAATTATGTCACACCTCGGACAGATCACGATCCACAGTAGATTATCTAGATCACCTACACTGTAGTAGATCCTAAAGTTCCCGTGATGGAATTTTGTGCAGGATCTGTATCTCTCGAGTGCAGATCGAACCCAGGGAACATGCGCTAGATAGACCACACGGATCGTACGGCTCCCACCGGTAACATGGGCTAGGTCATACAGGTCTTCCCTGAAAATATATCTAGATCATCAAGTGGGGATAGCTCATCTGTCCGACGTGCGAAATATGTATAAACCCCTAACCCTAACCCAATCACCTCATTTTTGTTTTCATCTTCCGGCAGATGGGGAAAAATAAAAAACAAAGCTTAAGCTCACCACACTCCCACGTACTTTCACGCGCGTCGTGCGTCAATTTAACGCAATTGAACCAACCAATGTAGGGCTAACCCCAATCGTCACGTACACATGTACAGACTCCCTCAACCATATTCTAGAAGAAGTGCTACGAAGCTCTGCTGATCACAGACAGTACCGTCTCCCTCTCACATCAAAAACAATTCATGTATTGAAAACAGTACGAAATAACCAATTTCCACCCACCCCTATATCGTATTGTCAATATATAAATTTCCATGTTCGACGGAGACTTACACCGTGTGTGACGGTGTATAGCACATCCCCTCGGACGAGTTTCGTATGCCGATTTCTCGACGACCGGTAGAGTCTAAATGCCCGAGCGACGCGTCTATATGAAAATATGAAAATATCTGGACGACATCCTCCCAAAGCCGCCACCGTTGTTATTCGCGCCGCGCTGGTTTCGGAGGAAACCGGCTCAGCATGTCATCCTAGGGGGGGTGTTATACACTAACAGTAACACTAACACTAACACTAGCACTAGCACTAGCACTAACACTAACACTGACACTAACACTACCACTACCACTAACACTAACACTAACACTAACACTAACACTAACACTAACACTAACACTAACACTAACACTAACACTAACACTAACACTAACACTAACACTAACACTAACACTAACACTAACACTAACACTAACACTAACACTAACACTAACACTAACACTAACACTAACACTAACACTAACACTAACACTAACACTGTCATACACGGTAAACAGGGGTGGCGAACTGTCACCATGTGTTGACTCCATAGGGACTTCAGAAGCGGAAAGGGTCGGTGGTAAATCATGCTTACAGCGTTCGTCCTTCTATACCTGGTACTTCTTTCCATTTATCTTCGTCTTGGTTTTTGCTTCTCTTGTTATTTTATTTCTCCCTCTGCAAGCAGTCTGGTGCGCTGGCTTGCTCGTATTCCACCCTCGCATTCATTACATTCGGCATTGCATGGCCAAACCACCTCGCTGTATTTGCCACGTGGGTCTCTTTCTTGTAGTTTGTGACCACAGAGAGAGCTCGCCTCTCCATACGAGGAGACACTGGTCGCGCTGGGTGTGGATGGGTGGAAATATGAGTTCATGTGAAGAACACACAGAGCGTCCGCCACATCAACTATAATAGCCTGGGTTGTCGGTGTCTGGATTTTCAATGTAAGGATCCCTAAAATATGCGCACAGCATGGTGGCAATCGTGCTGCTACCGCTCTCTTCCGACACGGTGGACAACATCGCATTCGCTGCCTTTTTATCGCTGTACGAACTACAATCAAGCAACAAAGGGAACGTGAGAATGTCAACAGCAGCAGCAGGAACAACATGAACATGAACATGAACGTTAACATTAACATTAACATTAACATTAACAATAACATTAACAACAACATCAACAACAACAACAACAACAACAACAACAACAACAACAACATCCCTCGCCCCGGCAGCCGGGCTGCTCCATGTGCAGACGCTGTAATGGCCATTCGTTTTTTACATGTTTTCCATTTATGCCATATCAAGTCTCAAAAAGTGCGAAACATTTACCATGGCAAAGCTGTCAAACGCCCTTCAGAACTGCACACTACTTTCGGTCACAAAACGTACTGGCAATTTCACGCCTTGACACGACTGGAAACCCGTTTTGGGGGAAAGCATACTTGGATTTAGTATGGGGAGGGATTTTGGGGCTCTAAAGTTCCGAACTCCTGAAAACTCATCCTACGTATTCTATAGCCAAGTGTTTTGTCTCCATGTCGGCAGTGCGGTGCTAAAAGGATTAAGTTAAACGGTACCACTCTGTCCGGAAATATAAGCAATATATTATTTCAATATTAATTTACAAAGACTGCTTGTATTTCCAGACATACGGTATTTTCCAGCGGTGCATTATAGACGCGTGCGGCGACAAAGGCAGCATTTTTTCGGTCAAATTTGTTCTGGGTAACGAAGTTCCTCAACCCATTTCCAACTCCTCAAATTATCCAGTCTAATTCCAAGTGCGTTGTCCCCATATCGGGAGTGCGGTGCTAAAAGGGGTCAATAACCCAAAACCGTCGGAATGCCAAAAATCTTTGTTTTTGCAATGCTTTTCGTCTAATACCCATAATAGGCCAAAAAGTAACCGCAAGGAATGACCTGTAAACGCAAGCCGACGACATAGCCCTTTTAGCACCGCCCTCCCGACATGGGGACAACACACTTGGAGTCCGACTAGGAAATTCAGGCTTTGGGAATCGGTTACGTAGTTACAGTCAGCCAACTCGCCCCTGCTGTTAATTTATTGTGGCTCCTTGTTTTGTTGTTGCGACTACGTCATAAGACACATACATGCGTTCTTGGGCAGAGGTGTACCTTTTTTTGTCTGAGGCTCCTCACCACTTGAGGACTTAAGGCTCTATCAAATACCTCACCCAAGAACATATTCTGAGAAAAAGCATTGGCGCAAAGTCGATGCAAAAGGTCATTACAGCGGCGCATTATAGACGCGTGCGGCGACAAGGGCAGAATTTTTTCGGTCAAATATGTTCTGGGTAACAAAGTTCCTCAACCCATTTTTTCCAACTCCTCAAATTATCCAGTCTAATTCCACCCAGAACATATTTGACCGGAGTTCCTCAACCCACTCCCAACTCGTCAAATTATCCAGTCTAATTCCACCCAGAACATATTTGACCGGAGTTCCTAAACCCATTTCCAACTCCTCATTATCCAATCAAATTCCACCCAAAACATATTTGACCGAAAAAATGCTGCCTTTGTCGCCGCACGCGTCTATAATGCACCGCTGTAAGACCTTTTGCATCGACTTTGCGCCAATGCTTTTTCTCAGAATATGTTTCTGGGTGAGGTATTTGATAGAGCTCCTTAAGTCCTAAAGTGGTGAGGAGCCTCAGACAAAAAGAGGTACACCTCTGCCCAGGAAGGCATGTGTGTGTCTTATGACCTAGTCGCAACAACAAAACAAGGAGCCACAATAAATTAACAGCGGGGGTGCGAGTTGGCTGACTATAACTAACCCATTCCCAAAGCCTGAATTTCCTAGTCTGACTCTAAGTGTGTTGTTCTCATGTCGGGAGGGCGGTGCTAAAAGGGCTATGTCGTCGGCTTGCGTTTACAGGTCATTCCTTGCGGTTACTGGCGGGGTTCTTCGTTGTTTTTGTGTCTGACTGGGTGCGTTTATAGCTCGCAACGGTAATGCTGTTGCTGCTGCTGTTGCTGTTATTGGTGTCGTCGATCTTGTTGTTGTTCTTGTTCTCACATGAACTCGCACAATCAAGTCCATGGTCACAAGACAGGCTCCAGCCACTCCGAGCGGAAGAATACCCAAGGAAAAAAAAAGTACACCAAAATAATGTGTTACCAGGTATAAAAAAAATATATTGAGCAATACTATCAACAGAGTTACCTCGCCACACAACTATTAATAATCACTAACAATGAACTGGCCGTGAAGTTCAGCCAACATGCGCGGCCCTGACTGAAACCCAAAATAACATATCTGCACCACAAACAACATCACATCATGAACGAATATCAAAATGTATACTCGTACACGTAACGTAACGACAAACTGTACTCGACGCCTTTACAACTGGAAACCCTTTATGGGGACAAATTTACTTGAATTTAGTATGAGTAGGGATTTGGGGGCTATAAAGGGGTTAACATGTACCGTACAGCCAAGTATACACCTCGCACGGTATCTGTAAATAGGCGGTACTTTGTACGCAATGATGGCAGACTACACATAATACGTACCATACAGCGTAGTATGGTATCTAAAAATATGTGGTACATGCCATAAACGAAATTTACAAAGTTGAAGTAAAAGGTGTACCACAAGGATTCTACAGTCGCTAAATGTGCACCCGGAGTACTTCTTGCACCGCAGCTACTAATAAAACCCGGAGGCGTGTTATCTACGATATGACATCGCATGAACATACGAGTACGGTCGTGATTTCGCTTAAGTGGGGTGCGAGCCTCCAGTTTAGTGCGGCGAAAATGGCTTGTTCAAGACCTCGTGCTACAAAGTACCGCACTGTCCCGGGATAGTGCGGGGCCCCACTTTAGTGCGGTCTCACTTTAGTCGGGGTCTCACTTTTTAGTCCGGGTCCCACTTTAGTGCGGGGTTTCACTTTAACAGGGGTCCCACCTTAGTGCGGGATCCTACTTTAGTGCGGGGTCCCACCTTACTGCGGGGTCCCAGTTTAGTGTGGGGTCCAACTTTAGTGCGGGGTCCCAGTTTAGTGCGGGGTTCCACTTTAGTGCGGGTATTGTCATCTGGCAGGGCACCGCATTGATGAGGGACCACGACTGCACCAGGTACACCATTCTTGGTACCTTGCATACGTCCAAGGGTGTATATCCTTGCATACGTTATACTGGTTCAGTCGGAGGGGTGGCCAGAGGCAGCGCAGCAAGCCGGCAGCTGGTGAAGACGGGTCGAGGACGGGGTGGAGGCCACTATACGGGAAAATGGCATGACGCGAAAACTAATAACATACAGCGAAGCGGCAGTGTGACACGCGACGGTGGCAACCGCGGCACGGACCGTTGACAGCAATGCGCGCCTCGGGGGGAGAGGGGGCAAGTCTAGCCCAAGAGACTGAAAGCATGGGCCTGGCGAGCATCGTCGCCATGTGTTCCTTCCCATACCCGCAAAAAGTCAGCGTAGGACCGCCCGGACTTCCTCGCCTTGCTATATGCCTCCCCCAATGCCTCTTTCTGTCAGTTTTAAGAGTCTGTATTTCGCATTTCCTTTTCTTGTTCTCTTCCCGCTTCTTTACGCGCGCTATTCGTAGATCTGCTTGGTTCATTCACCGTAGTTTTAGTTTCGCCCTCCAAGTCCGTACTCGGGAGGCCATATGACTATGGCTACGCATGCCATGGTTGCACCCTCCCTTCCAGGGCGTCTGCGTATTTCCTTGTGTGTTCCATTCGCGGCAATGCACGAAATGAGCACACACGCCGGAGTCTGCGTACTGTATTCCCTTGCGTGTTCCATTCATTTTTCTCTTTTGACTCGTTTTTTCTATCCGTCTTCCTCTCTGTATGCGGGCCACTCGGCTTCTGTTGCACGTCTTACAGCATACATGCGAAGTATTACGCACGTGTACAACAGTATCTGACACGTAGAATACCTGCGCTAATTTCTGGGTGCAGATGTTTTCCCTTGTTTGAGGTGTTGCGATGTATGGTGTTGTGCGTGGTATTTTGTCGTATTTTTGCTGCGGGATTCTTCCAGTCCAGAGTGAATCGAAGTCTTACCTTGTGACCAAGGACAACTGAAAATATTAACATTCTGTTGCATTTTTCCAGTGGTGTTCTTCCACTCCAGAGTTGCTGCAGCCTGTCTTGCGATCACGGACTAGATTGTGGCGACGAGTTGATATGATTACAACAATAAATGACATTACTTCCTCCTCACATGTTTTCCCACCACCCACCACCATCCGCGCAACTCTTAAGTGATAGTATCATGTTATCCTCCGCAATATCATCAAACGTACCCGGGGGCACACGACAAAACAGCAGTACGTTCAAATTTGTAGAAAACAAACACAAGCCGGGTATATTACGGGCGTAACACACGAGCGTGAAACGCTGAGGGCAGCTCAATCGCTCATGAGGTGCACGACATGATTCAGTTATACGGTATGCACGCAGCGCTTTGTTGCGTTTTTCCAGAGGTAGTTTTCCGCGTCAGAGGGATTGGAGCCTGTTTCGAGACCACGCAAAACCGATACCTCGTAGGTCGCGGCAACGAGTTAACGCGGAAAAAATAAGCAACATTTACTTTCTCCTCATGTGGCACATGTTTTCCCACCACCCACCACCATTCGCGCAACTCTTAGTAACAGAATGTTATCCTACGGGGTGTGATACAAATATTTACCCGAGGTCCTACGACAAAAACAGTACGTTCAACTGCACATGAACAAAAACTATGCCAGGTATATAGTATATTGGTATGTATATACGAGCGTAAAAACATGCGGACAGCTCAAACGTTCATGAGGCGTACGATGTGCTTCAGTCATGTGTAACACTTCGTTGATATATTCCTGAGGTGTTCTTCCACAAATATACAACAACAACAAATAACAAACATTACTTCCTCCACAAGTTGCACATTATTTCCCGCTACCCACCACCATCCGCGCAACTCTCAGGATTATATACTCCGGAGTGTCATGTGCCCTGGGGCGTACGCCAAAAAAATACGTTCAATATTGAATGAACATAAACACGTCAGGTACATGAGCGTAAAAGATGAGCCAGCGTACAACCATAAGGATAACTCAAACGCTCATGACACGCGCGACGCGCTTCAGTTACGCAATGTGTTCTACCTGGTACGTGGGTATGTAAGGACATCCCAAACGCTCATGAGGCGTGCCATGTGCCATGTGCCGTGTATCATGTATGAGCACATTGTTGTAGTTTTACGGAGGTATTTTTTATTTTTCTAGTTCAGAGTTATTGGGGCCTGTCTTGTGACCATGCGCTAGATTATGGCACGACTACATGAGAACAGCAACAAACAACCGCAACAAGCATAACTTCCTCAAGTTACACATTTTCCCCACCACCAACCACTCGAGCAACTCTTACTATTAAAATAGAATCCGAACTGGTACAGGTATAGCATACCAGGCATGTACCCAGGGGCGCATCGCAAACACAATACCTTCTCGAAACACATGAACACCCACATGTCAGATATCAGATATCGATGTGCAGAAAGAACGGTTCGATGTGAACAATACAGAGATATTTTACTGTTTTCGTTGTTGTTGTTCTCTTTGCTACTGGAAACCCTTTTTTTCAAGAGAACACTTAAATTTAGTGTTGGGAGGGATTTAGGGGGCCCTACAGGAGTTAACCCCTTTGGAACTCGCATACACAAAAACCGACAAAAAGAAATGACGATTACGACATCGTCCACATGGAGCAATCCCATTAATAGCTGCTGGTGTAACAGATGTGTTCCAACTGCAACGCAGGAAGCTATGATAGCTATGGGACAAGCGTAAGGCATGGCCATACTCTGACTGCCTCCAGCTTCTCCTGCACGCTTGATTAGATCGCGCTCGTCGCCTTTCGGCCTGTATACTATAATCAAGTTATAATGGGTCCCAAAAGAGTCAACCCTTTTAGCACCGCACTCCCAACATGGGCACAAACACTTGGATTTACACAATTAATAGGACAATTTTTCGGGAGTTGGAAATGGGCTACGTTGAGACTTACTTGGGCATGTCTCGCGCCCACGGACTACATTATGGCCATAGAAAAACAACAAACGATATTACTTCTTCCTCAAAGAGCACTTTTCCCCCCACCACCCACTGCCTTTCGCGCAACTCTTAGTACTACACCTAGCATGATACACACATGATATCGTATCTTACGTACCCAGGGGCACACGACAAAAACATTTCGTACAATGTACCATGCAACATAAGCACGCCAGGTATACATCATACTGTGTATACCTGGTGTATGAGCGAATTCTCCCACTTCAACATGATTGGGGTCTGCATTGTGATCACGGACTAGAGTGTGGCAACCACTAAATGTGACAACAGCAACAACAACAACAACAACCACAACCACAACAACAACAACAACAACAACAACAACAACAACAACAACAACAACAACAACAACAACAACAACAACAACAACAACAACAAAATTACTTCCTCCTGACGTTGCACATTCTCCCCACCCACCCACCACCCTTCGCGCAACTCCTTTTCATAAAATTACACTTGGTACAGCATAAGTACCCAGGGGCAAACGACCGAACGCACGTTTGACACAACATAACGCAAACATGGCAGGTAATATCTGAGAGTATCCTTCCACTTTAGCGTGGCTAAGCCTGTCTTCTCACCCCGGACTAGAGTATGGATAGGAGTTTAAATGATAACAACATTGTTTCCGCTTAAAGCTGCACATTCTCCCCCACCACCCGCCAGCACTTGAGCAACTATGCACCCATGGTATGCACCCATGGGCGCGACAAAAAAACGACGTTCAACTCCATGGTATATAGCTCCATGGTAAATAACACGAGTACTAACATGTCAGGCATTGCATGAGCGCAACAACAAACTGCCAGCACAACCGGTCACGGGTCAAGGGTGTGTGTGTCCTTCACGATAAACTGATATTTCCACCGATCGACGTCCAGCACAACCATTGTCCGCGCCGATTCTCCTTTCTATCACAGAGAGATACCAGCTCTATGTTCACAAACTGCGAGACAGAGATGTGTGTTATATATCGCAAAATCTTACTATTAATAAGGAGATTGTCCACGAAACGCTAACGCCTTTACAGCTGGAAACCCGTGTTAGGCACAAAGTTACTTGGAATTAGTATAGGGAGGGGTTTTTGGAGCTCTAAAGGGGTTAAACGCAGTGAATAAGAGGCTGTGAATTAAGTTGGGACGAAAAAGTAGCCGACCGCCGCTGATAATTTGATGTTTTTGTTGTTGATGAAAGGTAGACAATTGACCATTCATAATTCAGGAGTGTTTTGAGCAGCCAGTTGAGCACTTCAACATCTTCAGCGACGGAGTTTCCGCGGACAGATTGAGTTGCCCCGCCCCCCCCCCCCCCCCCCCCCCCCCCGCTCCTTCTTGTTCAAACCCAGGCCCCCACGCCCTGAAAAACTCCGTCCTCCCCTCACCGGTTATACGACTTACAGGATACACTTGATAAACTGATGCATTATCTTCCACCGCTTTCAGATTTTGTCCCCCTCAAAAACGGGTTTCATAGTTTCCGCGCGCAGACTGACTAACATCACCCTGTTGACCCTGGTACAAGCTACACTGTAGTTCCAAGGGGAGTCGCCGACCTATATTCTCAATGAGGGCACACACTCAGTGATACGCGCGATCGGAGTATCACACACAGCTTGCAAAGACAAGTTTCGACAAAATCTTCGATCTCACAGCTGGAGTGTATTCTTATTTTTATACTTCGTAATATACACCACGAGTATGAAACATACTTGCGAATTTCTTTCCTGTGGTCACAGACTGCTGTGTGTGTTGCCTTCACATTAAACCGTCCTTTCTTCCCAACATCAGTACGCTCAGAGTCCGTGCTGATACCTCAAGCTAGAAGGATACAAATTATGTGGTCACAAACTGTGAAACAGAGTAACCAAACAGGCGGTCGCAATTCATCGAGGTGAAGCAAGTGTAATGCTAGCGTATCAGGTACGAGAACACAACAAAACAAGCCAGACCATACTTGTACAATAAAAAAGAGGAAAAAAGAAAAAAAAAAGAGAAAAAAAGAAGAGAAAAAAATAAAAGAAAAAAAGAGAAGATGAAAGAAAAACAAAGCAAAATCAACGACAGCTGTTCTGAAGAATGTGATGCAAGAAGATCGGAAAGGAAAAGAAAGGAAAAGGCTGCGAGACGAACATACATGCCGAAGAGGAACAGACACCTGTTTCACGGACAAAACAACACGAAGATAACTGCTGTTGCACTGGCAAAACAACACGAAGAAAATGATAACCGCTGTTTCACGGACAAAAACAACACGAAGAAGAGGAAGGAGATATTGTACCGGCATAAGGCCGGTGGGGAGGGAAATAAGGAAGCACACAAAAAGAAAAAAGGAAAAAAAGAAAAAAAGAAAGGACCACAGCAAGTCATTGCTGCCGCTTTCGCTCTCCCCCCATTGAACTCAACGAAAACAAATAAAGCAGAAAATGCCACTCGCTGTAGAGGGTTCAGGGCTATGGTCGTTAAAAATTTTACTTCGGGGCTGAAGAGATAATAAATTACACCTGCTGCCTGTAGTTGGGCCTGCCGGTCGTTTTTGGGCTATGAACTGCAGATGGTTCAACTGGAGGCGTGCGTTTGGGTTTTGCTCAGGTTCTCAAAACGTCAACTGCTTGTACGTCACACATACCAGGTATCATACCTATCGTACAGAACACAACAACAACAACAACAACAACAACACATCAGCCGCACAGCGGTACGGTGGCGGCGTACTTCTGTTGACATTCATTCTTCGGTTATCTGTGCGTTGCAAAACAACTGGGGGTCGTGCTTCGCAATGCTGTGTGGTACGGCCGCATGAAAAAATACAGCAGTGTGCCATATCACATCTTATACCAGCACCGGCGCTCTTATGCATGCACAAGCTGCCGCTGCTGTTGCTGGTGCTGGTGCTGCGTGCGGTTTCCCAACACAAAACGCACGCCGTGAGAGGGCTTGCAGTACTCTGCTGCATTATTGTCCGGCGGCCGGGGTTCAGCGCCTCTGGATTTGTTGCTGAAGCGCAAGGTGTGGTCCTCACCACTCACGCACCCCACACATCCGCGACAACTATCTGGCGACAAGTCATTACACATGGCTGGCCACCACCACCCATCGGCGTATTTTGGTGTTTTCCAGTTTTCCGAGAAGATCTGGAAACAAATCGGTTTTGATGAAAGTGGCTCCAGACGGAGGTTTTGCGCAAATTAACCAGCGGATAATTTCCCGAATACGCTGGAACTCTTCCAATATTAAAAGCTCTCTCTCACACAACCTACGCGCGCAGAAACAATACTGCTGCTGTAGACTGCTTTTTCAATTTTTCACGAACCCGATGTGCCTCGCACGGGGTAGATTGTTTTTGGCACTCATTACTGATTGCACAGCACAGTAATAGTAAACAGAGGGCTGCTGTACGCGCGTCAAAAGTGCAGCAGTTTGCAGCTTGAAGTTGCACCCGAAAGCTTATACGCCGGGTAAAACAAAGACGCAGCTGCGGCAGACTTTTACAAGTGGACTTTTATATGCACAGCACCTGATACCAGGTAGGCTACAAAAGCATCAACGTATTATCTAGGCCGTCCCTACCTTAACTTCCGATACACCCGAATCAACGATTCAATTTGATTGCAGTATAGCTCCATGCCCTTACCGCAAGGACGCAGGCGACCGCACGGTGGTGCAAAATGCAAATGCATCCGCCTTGCGTCACACACCCTTCGTCCGAAGCGGAGCCTTGTATGTATACCTATGCGACAAGCATGATGCGATACTACCGCGGCAGGACTCGCGTTTCATGCGACAGGCCGACCCGCGACCCCCGCCCCACAGAGCCACAGTTTGTTACCACAGAGCTTGCGTCTCTCTAGGACGGAGAATCTGCACGGGCACTTTCTGCTGTACCTGGTATGTACTGGGTGTCGATGGGCAGAACGGTGTAATGCTTCATACGAAGACATGAAGAGAAAATACACAAGATCATATAGCGTTCTGCGACGTTTTCGCTAGGTACACTATCATATCGTAGGCACGACGCCAGACGAAAGCTGTACCTGGTACCAGGTATGAGTAAGACGCAGTTCCCTGACCCTCCCAACCTCCCAACCCCGACATTGCTGTGAGATACAATGTAGTCATGCGAGGGTCTGTGGTCAGAAGCTTACGGCCATGCATGAACGAAGTACACCCTCCTCCCCGGGGCGCGCGCTTCCTCTCTGTGTTTCTCCTTTATTAACACCTGGTTGTTGCCTCCCTGCCTTGACTCTTATCAGGCATCTGTTTGTCTCTGCCTCTTGTCTATTGCTGATGTCGTAACTCATTGCCGTAATCTATCAATAGTCCATGGTCCCAACCCAGGCTCCGATAACAGGAGTCTGCCTGACTGTATGCAGTATGCGTGTCTATATCTCTGCCTGTCTGTGTGTGATGTCTGCCTGTCTGTTTGCCTGCCTGTCTGCCTTTCTGCCTGTCTGCCTGCCAGTCTTTGTCTGTCTATCTGCCTGTCTACCTGCCTGTGTATATCTGTCTGCCAGTGTGGCTGTCTGCTTGTCCAAGGGGCAGAGAAAAAACGCACGTTCGAAGCGTGTTCGTCTCAACCCGCGGCAACGCGCCCAACGTATAACATGAAGGATAACATGACAAAATGATACTCGGACAACATGATACCAGCACATATCAGCAAATCACTATTAATACCAGGTACACACGTTGAAGCTGTCTCCCGTGTTCCACCCACCCACACCCACACCCACATACCCTTTCTTCAGGCAATTATCAGCACATACCAGGTGGCAAGTAATGCGCACTCATGAAAAAATATCATGAGCGTGTAGTGGGTAGCGACGGCGGCGACAGTGGCAACTTGTACACGTAACTGGCTCTATTTCCGCTACCAGCCCTCGCACCTACGGCGGCGTACTTTCGCATGATCGTACTATCCTGTGCATGTGTATCGCATTGTAGTGTATGGACCCAGCCCTCCTCCCCGCCCCCCGCCCTCCCCCCCGCTCCGATGCTTGCTCGGCAACTATTAATAGCAATAAGGAGGCAACCAATAACAGTAGTGGGGGCCTCCCTATGATGCTGGTGGAATAGTGCTTATTGCCGGTATAGTGCCGGTGAATCGATGGGCAAAACTGGAGCCCGCTACGTGTACACTATTAACAGTAGCAGTACTATACTCAATAGTGCCGGTGTCCGTTGTACTGCCGGTATTGTTGGCTGGCACATACCGGCACACCACCACACTGCTACTGTTGTGACACCACACTAACCGTTGTAATCCACAGCCATTAATAGAGGGGGAGGCAAGACGAGGTGGTCAGGGTAAATCAGACTGCTCACCTTGTATACGACGCCGTAGGTGCCCTCGCCGATCTTTTCCAGCTTTTGATAGCGCTGCATGCTTCCCCTCTCCCTTTTTTTCGTCTTGTGCCAACGCTCTTGTTGTTCTCCGACCGCGTCTGGAGTCGTGAACCACCAACAACGGAAATCTACTCGTACCCTGTACGTACCAAATATCAGGTATGTACGTGTACGTTGCGTATGTGTAACCGTGCTCGTATAACCTGTCTAACCTAGCGCAGGCAGTTGCAGGAACTATTGGTAGTGGTGAGCTCAAATCCGCGCACCCGTGCCACTGAGAGCCAGGCTCAATGTAGGGAAAAGGCCCTTGCTGCTGCTGCTGCTGCGACTACCACCACTGCAGTTGCTACTGCCGCTCTTATTCTGTCGTTGGTGTCGTGGTTGTGGGAGGTGCTTGCTTGCGACAACAGCACGCAGGTTAGTTTTAGGTTAATTTCTACACTGCGGTAGTCTACTTACTGCAAGTGGTCCGACGATGGTCGCCAGAGGTATCGTGTGAGGCAATCAAGTCACCACTCGAGCAGCCAAATAGTAGCTATATGTCGATTAAAAAGGATTCGCTGTGCGGTTTGTAACCTCCTCCCGTCCTTCTCCAACTTCCGTCTCCTACTGCTCTGCTATGTCTGTATCGAGCAAGCTGCTGCTATTTAACTGGAAGGAGCAAAGACAACGAAGGCGAGCAAGGAACCAAGCAAATAAGGGAGGAGAGGAAGGAAGGAAGCGGAAAAACTCAAAAAATACAAACGAAAGTATGAAAATCTCGGACAAGACGCTCATTGTACCACTTGTTTGTACTGGTACTGCTGAATCGTTTAAAACCACCAAAACGTGTGGAGATATCCCGAGATCTGCATGAGCATGACTTAGATCACCCAAATCCCATTTGTTGAAGGTACGAAATGATATGCTAGCTCGTTTGTCGCCATAGCCTCGTGTGCAGGAACAGCAGTGCAGCAGCACGAGCGAGGACAAAATGGATCGATCTCCGACGAGAGTCCTGCAAAAAAATACGAGTACAAAAATACCTAACAACAGTATACAGCACGAGGCGAGGTGTGTGCCACGAATTATTGATGCCGGTCAACCCGGCCTTCCACCGCCCCCGCTCGTCTCTCTGCGCCTACCGAGACATTCGGGCAGTCCCGTCCAAGACAATACCCGGCGCGGCCTGGTAGGTGGAATGAAGACATGAACTGGCAGCTGTGATACACGGATCCCCCCGCAAGGTCCTTTTAGGTCCAACAAGCTCCATGTCATGAGACCAAAAAAACTTCAATATTTCGTGGTTTGACAGCAGTCAAGCAGTGCACTGTTCAACTTTGACCTCGCCCGATGGACGTTCCTGGTGCTCACCGTCTCTCCAAGGGTAGCTGGTCACGGAGTGTATTATCTTGGGAAGGGTAGAGGGTCAAACCTTACGACGTACAGGCCAGTGTGCTGGCTGCAAGCGCAAGTGTGAGCTGTGGGTTGTCTTCAGTGTAATTTGATCCCGCATCCAAAAAGCCTTATATCAAACCAAACCCTCCATTAAATGCGGCGGTGGTGGATCTGGTCTAGGGCACTATCTACAGCTGTGTACTGCTTGCTTGTACGCCTGCGAACATGGTTTTCTACCAGCAGGTAAGACACGTGTTGAGTGGATACACTTTGCCGCTGTGATATGCTTATATTAGTGTAGCTGCAGTGCCCGTGTGTAAACTCCTTGTGAAAAAGAGGCAGTTGTTTGAAACCGAAGAGACATAGCCATAAGCCCAAGCGGCAACGCAGCCCCGTAACGAGCGGCATCGAGTCACTCGTCTCCAGCGTCATCCTTAGCGAAGCAAAGATATTGCTATTGAGCTGCACCTTGAGTGGCCCTTGATGGTATGGTCACCATTTTCACTCGATTTGCTGTCTAATTCACGAGAAATGCAAGCTTTAGACTAAATACATATTCCAAACACAACTTCTCAAGGTAGAAGCGGGAAGGCATGAAGGCATCCATCACCACAAGCAATTCCCCACACGTCCAGTGTGTCTCCTGTGTTATGGGTGCTTTCTACTTTCTACCTATCACACTCAGTGTCCATCCTGATTCTTCATCCTAGAATTGATACAACTATGTGGTCACAGACTGCTGTGGAACAGATGGACCAAAATCAATTACTTAAATCGCCAATGGGACCCGAAGGGTGCGCCAGCTAGCGTTGGGCTGCGAAAGCAACTGAGTTAAATCGACACACGACGCGTATGAAAATACGTGGAAGTGTGGTGAGCTAAAGCTTTATTTTTCCCCATCGGCCGGAGGATGAAAAAAAAAAAAAAATTAAATTAAATCGCCAATGAGCAGAGGAAAGCAAATGAAATGAGCGTACCGGGTACGAATATTGTAAAAATTCAAATACACTCCAGCTGTGAGATCGAATATTTTTGTCTTGTCGAAACTCATCTTTGCAAGCTGTGTGTGATACTCCGATCGCGCGTATTTTGGGTTGTGTGTCCTCATTAAGGATAGGTCGGCGACTCCCCTTGCAACTACAGTGTAGCTATCAGGGTCAACAGGGTGATGTTGGGCAGTCTGTGCGCGGAAACTATAAAACCCGTTTCTGAGGGGGACAAAATCTGACAGCTGTGGAAGGAAATGCATCAGTTTATCAAGGGAATCCTGTAAGTCGAATAACCGGTGAGGGGAGGGCGGAGTTTTTAAGGACGTGGGGGCCTGATTTTGATCAAAAGGGAGGCGGGAGGGGGGGAAGGGGGGGAGGGACAGGTGGAGCAGCTCAATTTGTGCGTGGAAACTATAAATCCGAGCTCAAGTTGTGCGTGGAAACTATAATACTGTAACAAGAACCCAAACACAGCGAAAAAAAGCCATAGAAACCACGAGATAAACAAAAATAAGCGAAGCTCCTGGAATGGGAAACGGACGATGCAAAAAGACCCAAGGAAACGAGACGAAACAAACGGACCCTCTCCTATCTCTGCTCTGTCGTGAATGTCCGCTCTTTTACGTGCCGCGTAGGATCTGGGAGAGTGTAGTTCATCACTATCAACACGAAAAAGGAAAGAAGAGGAGAGGTAGATAGAAAACGAAAGAACGAGAGAAATAAGGCCAAGAACAGACTAACTTTTCGTAGTTGTACCTCAGAGGGGAAGCACGAGCAGCATAGGTTTCCGACTCTATGGCGAGCCGGGAAGCTTGCCACACGGTCTGCCACCTCTTTCCTATTCCCGATTCCCGTCGACAGCGGCCTCAGATTTCAGGGGTGCCGGTGTCGCCTCCCCAAGGAAAATGAAGACCGAAAGCAAAAACCATGGCAGTTATTTTCTGTTTTCGTCGACAGGGGTATCAGTACGGATGCCCCCGCCCCCCTCTCTCACCCCCCCTCCCTTCTCCTTCGCGCCCTTCTTCTTGGCATCCTCGTCTGCATGCCGCATACTCGTAATACCAGAGAGTGCGCAGACTAATAGAATACAGAGTGCGGAGAAAGCCCTTTTGGACGAAGGCTGAAGCAGCCATGTCGCCCTACGTGTCATTTTTGTGGGGTGGCTCGATTCCCGATTCCAGTTCCTCCTGACGATAGATCGTCCGGAACAGTGAGCATTTGCTCGACGCGGTAATTTGCTGATCGTGGGCGAACTCCGAGAGGACAGCCAGGAGCAGCCAACTTGTCAGCTTGCCGGCTTCACTTCGTGTAATACTTCGTACATACAAGGAGTTCAGTGGAGGCATATCGCTGTCAGTACAATCCCCTCTCCCCCCTCTATGGTCACACGACTACGGCCATGCACAAACTGAGTACACCCCCCCCCCTCCCCCCTGACTGGTTGGTGAAACCCGACGTGCTCCGTCCCGGCATAGTAGAGATGCGAGGGTCTATGGTCATACAGTACAAACTGAGTACACCCCCCCCCCTCCATCCATCCATCATAACCAGATCGTAACCCTGAGGCCACGGACGAACCCGTCAGACCTGACCTCCATCTTCAAGCGCGCCGCCTCGGTGATCTTGCACGAGGGCGGGGTGGTTCGCTCGATCGCAAACCACGGGATC
Source organism: Undaria pinnatifida (assembly GCA_012845835.1). Taxonomy (NCBI): domain Eukaryota; class Phaeophyceae; order Laminariales; family Alariaceae; genus Undaria; species Undaria pinnatifida. Next base: position 10,378,868 of record JABAKD010000028.1, read on the forward strand.
AGGGTGCTACCGTATCGGTTCCACAGCAAGCACGACATCAAGGAAAACGACGAAAGATGGTTCTCCTCCGGCCGCTGGGTCAGCGCGTATTACGACGCCAGTCCCGCCGTGGCGGAGAGGATGGAGGTACGCACATTCGTAGACGGGACAGGACAGGACACCTACAGTAAGAAATAGCAACGCTGGTCTAGACGGATTTCTTAGTTGAGAATGGGGCGTTCTACGCTAACGCGATTACTATCTCTCACGAATTTGTTATTTTCGCGCACCTCTCAGCCTGGCCTTCTTAGTTCTTAGTGTTCGTCCTCGTCAGAGCTGTCCTGTATTGTGCTGGACACCCTAGAAAATAGCTGCTAACAGGAAGTCGCAAACTTGTGGAGATACTCAATTTTTGTCGATTGTTTTGTGCGCTGGTGGAAAACATGAACCAAAATAACACGTAATCGGAGATTGTTGGTTGTACGGCGGAGATCCCCGACTTCAGTTTTGCTATGAGATCTCTCGCTGGGAGCTCGCCCTCGTGGATATTGGTACGTGTCGTCAACTGCTACAAATGTGTGCGCTGGTTGACATTAACCATTGATTAAATCGGTGGTTTTCGATTGGACGGTGGGGATCTCCGGCTTGAGTTCTTTTATAGCATCCCCGACTTCAGAGTTCTGTGGGATCTCCGGAATTCACCCCATGAGCAATCGGCCCCTATGCTTGAGGCGACCGGGTACATAAACTTCATTAATACTCCGAACTCCGAGTATCAATAGTAAAAAACGAGGATGTTGGCTCAAGCTGGAAATCTATTGCTTGATTTAGGGTGCGTTCTACACTAGCTTGAGCACCCCGGCTTCCCGAATTTCATGCTTTGCTGTAGATATCATCCTGTCACTTTTTTAGTAATTGGTCTGTACTGCTGTATAGGGGGGGCGGATTGTAGGGGTTGGTTGTTGGTGCGGCGCGTTGTTCTGGTAAGACAGGATGGAAGTATTTTTTCAACCTACAGCAGCACTAAATTATGTACGGCTTTTACCCGAACTCACGCGCACCCCGTCTATCTTCCGCTTCCGCCCGCCCTTGCCCCCCCGCGCGCCACAAGTTTCCCGCCCCATGCGCCCACCCACCCACTCACCCACCCACCCACCCACCCCACCCCCACCCCGACCCGCCCACGGGATGCCCCGCACCACCCGGCACAGAAACAACTTTGGGCCGAGGACAAGGTAATTCGAGTTGCAACGGTGCGACCATCGACCAAGATGGACCGGATAGCTTCTACGCACGAGCGGTCCAACCCCTGGGATATGGAGTGGAGACGTCGAAATGGGATAGACCAGCCGGTGCACAACCGCCGCCGCACCCCGCCCAAAAAGAAAAATATGTAGAGTATTGAACGATTGGGCATAGGTTGCGCTCGGTAGCGACGTGACTCAAGACTACTGGGCATAGTCACCCTTGGTAGCAACGTGACTGACGGACAGACGGATGTTGTTTTGTTTTTTAGATACCCCAGTGTTATTACTGGGCTATGTCTAGTAGACCTTTAGTTTAGTCGTTGGAAGTAGGGTCTTGCATGGCCTCGGAGGCTGGCTGGCTGGCTGTGGAGGGTTCCTATTTGTTGAGAACAAGCGAGGTCGAACGAGGCTGCACTGGGATTGTTGCCTCCATAGCCGTTGCTTACGGGCGCAGATTTTGAGACAGTGCGGTGGAGTGTTAAAACAGGCAACCGATGTGGTATTCTCAGGGAAAATGCGAAGACACTAAAAGGCCATCTTTGTATCCCCACCGGAGACCCGGTGGGGCTTCCCCACCGGAGACCCGGTGGAGCTTCTATTGCAGGTGACTGGAAGACAAAGGCGCAGTTAATTGCGTCGCCGGCTGCAATTATAGTTACTTTTTATTTAATACGATTCAAGCATCGACCACAAGCCGCGCCGCGGGGTAGCTTAGTACTAGTATCCGAACTGCTTTGCAAGGAGTTGGAACGACACGCGCGCAGCGTGACATTATCATGCTAATACTGTACGCACGTACATTCGCGTGAAGCAGTTGACACCGTACGTCTTCTTTTTTTTGTCGCCGCCGCCAAACCTCGGTCCTAAAAACACCTGGGTCCGATAGGTTTACGGCTCGATCTCTGTCCTGCCTGCCTGCTTGCCGGAGGCATATCGGTAACACTCGACGCCCTTGGTTCTGCCCCAGCCGAGGACATGGCAGGACTTCCCTTTAAAAGTTATCTTGCCGTGTAAGCCCTTCAACCTATTTAGAAATGCCCCCACGTTTTTGGGAGCACCCTTCTTGGAGTTAGTGTAGGATAATGTTTGTAGTTGTAAAATACTGCTTGCACCCGTGCATGGGGGGAACATATCTTGGAATTGAAGTGCGAGTGTTCATAAACATTTATTGCCATGTCAATGATTCGTCCTGCCGGGTCTGTACCATGTATTGCGTGGTATCCTGGTGAAATCGTATTTGTGCACAACGATTGGCGCACAGGATAGAGCAAGGTTTGTGGGCTACGACGGTACGCACGAAAAGGAGCACATATATTAGCCACCAAGCGTCAGCTACTTGATATATATGTAGTACCAGGGGTAGTGGTCGCCGAATAAGACGGTATCCCCAAATAAGGCGGTCACAACCGCTGGGCACGACCGAACCCCGCAATACGGCAGTGACCGCCCTATTCGCGGCGGGTCCCTCAAAAGGCGCGGTCTACGGCCGTATTGAAGGCAGTTGAGACCACACCTGTACAGACAACCTCAGCCCTAATCTAGGAATCCGCCCTATTGGCGCATAAGGCGTTAGCCCGCAACAAGGCGGTAATAAGGGGCTCGCACACTCTCGCCTTATTCCAAGACTACTACTGTAGTCAATATGAGCAACGAGCCAACCACGCATCACACTTACAGTAGCCCACAGGAGCATGAAGGCAACACCGTCGCGTGCATCATGTTTGTTGTCATCAAATCATTTTCCTAAGAGAGTTTACTCTTCGGTTCTCCATCGCGAGTAAAACAAAAAAAAAACTCTTGAAGAAAAAAAAAAAAGGGCGACAAACAACTTTCGCTTTTGCTGGCAGTAGGCCTCGCTGCCAAAATGTCATAGCCCATTACAACGTCCCCCTTCGGGATGTGGTTGGCTTGAAATCCGGGGACGTCGCAGATCGAAAAGGTGGAAAAACTCTTGAAAACTAGAGGGAAAATAATTAGCCACCGCGCACGTAACCCGGCTAGTAACACCGACCAGCCCAAACGACTTTATAGTTCAGTCTGTAGTAGGAGCAAGGAGGCAACCCTTCAATCCCATGAATCACATTCGTTTTCGTCACACCCTTTAAAAGACTACACCGATGACTGAGAAGCTTTCGGATCTGCTGGCGGTAAGCCTCGCCGCCAAAAATAAAACGTACTACATATAGTGCATGCGTAGGCGCATGGCACTATTCCCAAGCGCGGTCCGCGACGCACGCCCCCCGAAGAAAAGAGACCCCAGTCCCCAACCCTCACCCCAACCTCCTCACCCCTACCCTCACCCCAACCCTCACCCCACCCCCCACCCCCACCCCAACCCTTTACGCAACCCCCACCACTACCCTTACCCCAACCCCCTCCCCAATCCCCTGCGCACCCCCCGCCACACCACCCAACCGCCTATTTACTCTACGAGAACTGTAGACTTTTCCTAGGAGCACGTTCAATTGGACGCTTAGAGTTCTCCGCACTCCTGAATGACGATGTTGAGTCGGGGCTTGTTATTCGCCCCCGTGGAAACGTTCTCAATTTTCCTCACCGTGAGCATTGAGGCCGGGTCAAGCACCTGCAGGCGGACGGCAGACAACGCAAAAGCCGGAGGACGGATTGCGCAAAAGGAAATATTTACAAAGGCACACCAGAGAAAGGGGCGGGAACACAGGCACAGAGGAGAGGAGGGGGCACTGAAGAGCTTGCAACAGCAGACCCGTGCCAAGATAGCGGTGCACCATTTTCGTTCTGAGGCTCCTCGCACGAGGAGCTCATACCAAAACCCAAGAACAATTTTTGACAAAAAAAAAAGTAAACCGACGAATAAACTCTATCGCCTAGGTATTCAACCCAAATACAATAAATCATAAACTCGTTTGGGCTGGTCGGTGTTACTTGCCCGCCTACTCGCGCGGTGGCTAATTGTCTTCTCTCGAAATCCAAGTTTATTTTTTACGTTGTACCTGGTTGTAGCTTTTATAGAAACGCCGATGTTCTCCCTTTTCAACTTGCGACACCCCCGGGAGCATAAGCCAACTACATCTCGGAGTAAAACCTTGTAATTTTCCAAAAATATGAGTGGCATTTCGAACATTTAGGGTTTAGGAGCCCCATCATTCGGAAATCATTTTAGCCAAAAAAAAGGTATACCCTAATACCTTTATCATAGCACGTGACCGCAGTGGGGTTAGGACCCTCCAATAAGAAAAGAAAAGGGAACAAAAGCCTCACTGCCAGGGTCACGCCAACAAATTCCGCTTAATAAATCGTGCTCTGCGGGGATCACTGCACCAAAACCTTACCGGTACACGACCCATGCTACCAAATAGTACGGTAGAGATGCACTGGCTCTTTTTTCCTTGTAAGGGCGGCTGCTCGAGGAGCCCTACGCCCCAACCAGAAACCGATTTAGAGGAAAAGAAAGTGCAACCCGATGTGGAAACCCACGGCATAGGTATACTTTTATATATATATATATATATATATCCTCCGGCGGAAGGTGAAAAATAAAGCTCAAGCTCAGCACACTTCCACGTATTTTCATACGTGTCGTGTGTCCATTTAACTCAATTGCTTTCGCAATCCACCGCTGGCTGGCGTGTCCTTCGGTTCCCACTATAGCGACAGCGCGAGCTGTTCCTATCGGCGGTCTTCCTTACTACGCCAGCAGCGCAAGCTATTCCTCTTGAATACGGATGCGAACACACATACGAAGTAAATAAATAAATGCAAAACAAGAATGGGGCATACCGATGATTTCGGGTTAAGGAGCCCCTGCCATTCAGAAAACGAAATAGCCAAAAAAAGGTATACCTCTATCGTAACACGCCTCATTTAATAGCCTTTGCTAAAGGTTGGTATCCCATTAAGGCTTCAAGCCTTGCACATAGTTCGGCGTATTAGGTTTTCTTGTCGACGGGCCATACTGTATACCTAGGTCTCGAAACACAATACCGCCTGCCGCGTGGAGACCCACCCACCCACCCACCCACCCACCCACCCATCCACCCACCCATCCACCCACCGAAGACCGCGTGGAGGTCGCCCAGCCAGCTAGCTTCGCCGCCCCAAAATCAATAAATACATCAACAAATTAGACGTTTCCCTTATGACATCTTCGTCGTAGGTGTATATTGTAGTGTAGGAAGCATAGCGCTATCCACTAGCCCGCGTAGTCCAGCCCCTCGCTGGTGGAGACCCACCTTGCCAAATACCACGTGAAGGTCGTCCAGCCAGCTAGCCTTCGCCGTCGTCACGAAGAACTGGCAGCCGTTCGTGTTTGGCCCGCTATTTGCCATGGACAACAGTCCGGGGCCTGTCGCGGGTATAGCCGGCATGGGAGAGAGCAACAGAGAGGGGAAGCTAATTCGACAAGTACACACAAAAGCAGAAACGCACACAAAACTGGTTGCCGACAAAAATCTAGATTTCACAGCTGAGGTGTCTTGCGTATATATATAAACAAATCTGGTCCGTGTTACATGCCCAGATACTGGAATGGTGGCTATATACATTGAAACAACCCCCCCCCCCACCCAAGCAGTGTGAACATGGTAAGACGAGGCAGTTACATAGTAATACCCATTGCTTTCTCTGGAGTGGCCACACCAGAAAACAAGGTAACCCATTGGTGCTGTCACTCATAAGCAAGGAATTAGGCACAAGGTGCAGCAGTCCGTCGTACGAGCGGCTTTGGGAAGGATGCAGTTCACCCTTCATGCTCGCCGAACACCTCATGGCGCTTCGCGCTTGGTGCAAGCAATGCCTGCCTGATTGGTGAAAAGCCGACGTGCTCCGTCCCGGCATAGTAGGGATGCGAGGGTCTATGGTCAAACGACTACGGCCATGCACAAACTGAGTACCCCCCTCCGCCGCCGCCCCCGCGTTCAACCTGTGACACCCCCGGATTCGAACCCATCCACATACCGAGGAGGAAGCTTGTACGCTACAACTATGGTGTTGAATAACGAGCGGCCCGCGTGTCACGCAGCTTGCAACGCTCAGTGAGTATCGATCACTCAACTGGTCGAACTGACAGCTGACTCATTACAAAAAAAATATACAAAAACATTAAACGTTAAAAAAAAAACTGAGTTGAGTGCGCGAACTCATGCTTGTGTAGGGAACGTGCTGTACGACAAAAGGCAGTCACAAAAGCAAGCTATTCTCGTGCAACTCCCGCGGTTGGTGCTGTTATTGTCCTAGCAAGCGGTAGAGCATGAAGTGGTAGGAATGAAAGCATGAACACACTTACCTGCGCCTTTTTAGTGAGATCGATACCGCCAACAGCATTCAACTGGTACGATATATCTGTGAAACTAATATAGTTAGCAATGGGGTTACACTAGATGATCCAACTACTGCACATCATTGCGGGCTGGCTCGAAGTTGCTTGTCCCGAAAACACTAGTGCAGATACATTTTCGTTCACGATTATCATGTCATAAATACCACGCACTGTATACTGATGTTGGCATACTATGCGGCTTCTGTATTATATACTAATATTCCAGGTATATATTCTAATTTCTACGAGTGGGCGTCACCGCCCCGGGCTAACGCCCGCCGCCGCCGGCTCCGCCAATGCCCGCAATGGTCAAGGATGCGGGCAAACCGAGGCCGCAACTGCGTCAGTCTGTCGAACTCACAGGTGACGTATTTGATTATTCGTTTATAGCATGCGACGGCTATCATAGTGCTGCCAAAAGAGGTGCAGCAAATAACAACGAGCAAATACCGACCTTTCGGGAAAACTCCCAGCTCACGGAACGTTTTTACTTTATACAGAAATATAGACTATAATAAAAATGAACAAACAATTATCATCTTCGAGAAAAGTATGAAACGCGCGACCGGTGGCGTATCACGCAGCTTGGCACATTTTTTAGAATCAACCTATCGGGAGAACTCGCGGATGACGTGACGCGGTTGCACAACAATTAGCTGTGCAATAAATATGTCATATACGCTGAACGAGGCCTTTGGCGACAGAGGTACGTAGCCTTTTCCGAGCCCGCAATCCTAGCAACTGTTGCAATCTTCGTTGATTGCGGGGCCCGGGGGAGGGGGGGGGGGAAGAGAAGCGGCGATGACGGGGGCGTAGCAGCCGCAACCTTGGTGGATAAGAAGGTGGGGGAATCCCTCGAAACGTGGCACTGGCCGCTGGCCGTGTTCTAATTAATAGTAAGATGCCTAGCGGCCACTGCTTGCTGTGCTGCCGCCCCTAATATTATATAACTAATTTTCAAGGACGTCAGCCGTGAGTTCGACGAATTTCAGGTCAACACTCATCTTTGCAAGCTGCGTTGTTGGTACTCGTGATACACTATATGGGTGAGTTTTTATTGGGAGGTGTCCTATTTTTTGCCCACTATAATGGTAAGTGTTGGTATTTATGTTGTTGTTGTTGTTGTTGTTGTTGTTGTTGTTGTTGTTGTTGTTGTTGTTGTTGTTGTTGTTGTTGTTGTTGTTGCCCCATTTCCTGTCAAGTCGATGGCATCTCCGCGTACACTCCGCCGATGCTGCGTCGTGTTTTGTTTTTGTGTACCTCCCCAGTCATTTTTTATCGTCTTTAGTTTAGTCCACCCGCCGGAAACAGGCCCACCAGCAACCAATAACCCTGTCCTCTAGGAGCTCGGCCTGCGCCCTGGGCGCAAATCTGTTCTAGGTTTGAGCTTGTCTAGTTTTGATTTATTCTCCTTTGGGCATGTTGAGCGCATGTGTAACTCTGTTTCACTCTTGTTCATTTTCCATTTTTTTGCTTTCTTGTTGTTCTCCTTATGGGGGGGGAGTATACGTACGATGCCATGAACAGCAGTGTCTTCGTGGAACTATTTGGTTTACAGCTGATTCTTCTTCAGTCGGGGTGCTTTCTTAGTACGTTTCATGACCACGGGCTAGATTTCTGGGGAAGGAACTAATGTGGTAATATCATTTTCATCATCATCACCATCGTCATCGTCATCATCATCATCAACAACAACAACAGCAACATCACCATCATTATCATTTTCTTCATCTTCATTGCCCCATGCCAAGGAACATGGAGCTCTCTCTGAGGCCAACGGATTTTATCCCAGGCATGTTTCAATCTTGAGTATACAGTAGATCAACGACCGTGTTTGTTCTATTTTCCTAGTATTCAACTACCAATAGTTGATTGATCGATCGATGTAGAGATTGCGAAATGACAATCGAGCTTCATCATCGCGGCCGAGAGTTGAGAATTGAGATTGAGAATTGAGGTATGATAACAGAAACCAACAATTGAGATTGACAAGTGAGGTTGAGAATTGAGTCGATTGCTCTAATATAGCACCTGTGTGGCGAAGGTCGAAGTTCTCGTCCGCGAACTTTTCCCCGTAGATGCTCATCCTGCCCGTGCCATCCCCCTTCACGAAGTCCCCCCCCTGCAGCATGAAGTCCTTGATCACCCGGTGGAAAGGCGACCCTTTGTATCCCGTCGGTATGCCCTGCGAGGCGCACGGTATATACACAATTACACGTGGAAGACTGCACGCATCGGACAGATCAGATCCCTATAGATGATCTGCAGCTTATCTGTGTATTTCAGGGTAGACAAATCTCTGGTCCACCTCGTATAAGATATGCATGGCCTATAGATCATGTGTGCCTTGTGAGAGCCGGACGGCCCAAGGGTTTGACACGGGTCATGACCCTACCCTCAGGTGGGGTCAGGCGGATCGGGTCAGGAGGTTTTCCAAATCTCACGGGTCGGGTCGGGTCGGGGCAAGACGTTTCCAAACCTCATACTGGTACGTCGGTTCGGGTCGGGTCAAGTGGTTTTCAAATCTCACGGGTCGGGTCGGGTCGGGTCGGGTCGGGTCGGGTCGGGTCGGGTCAGTGGGTTCTTAAAATATCACGGGTCCGTGTGGGCCCGACCCGATCAGGCCCGACCCGCGAGGTTTGACCCGACCGGTGAAAAGTTATGAAACTACCGATTAATAGCAGTACTAGGTACCATGCATCATTGGGCTCAGAGAAAAATAATACCGCAAAGTGCACGGTGTGCGCGTACGTCGTACGCGTGGGCTATTTCGTAGGAATTAACGCGAAAAAAAAAGATGTCAGGGTTTCACCAGGAAGAGGTATGACACGTTATTGGTCTAGGTGTAAAAATGTGCAATACGGGACACGGTATAGGTGCACATCGTACACACGCGTGGGCTTTTCGTAGGAACGGTACAAAAACAACTAAAAATACGTTTTTGGGTTTCACCAAATAGAGGCATCATGCAGGATACGTAATACATATGAATATCTCCCAAGGGTACAAGCGTACCAGCGGGTACAGGGTATGCACGTACGTACGTCGTGCCTGTAGGCCAGTTTGTAGGAATGGTGCTAAAAAAGCGAGGATACCACTAGAGGGTACAGGGCATACGCGTGCATCAAACTCGTAGAGTGTGCTGTCTTCACATTAACTCCGTTATTTCTATCCAACGACATCACTAGAACACGCAGCGTCCATCCTGGTTCTCCATCATAGAGGTACAAATTACAAGGTTCCCCTCCGGGAAGTGCCTAAGGGAGTGGCGCAAGCGCGGAATCCAAGTATCCAACATCTGACTGCCTGGGCAACTAAGATGTACCTGGTGGTAGTGACAACTAAGTTTTTGTCCGCAGCTCGAGAAGCGGGGCGTGGGCAGGCGCCCTTCCGGAGACGGTTCGTTCTCTCCCCGCCGTCGTGGAGAACCGACAAAAAGTGACAATCCCATCAGCACGTGTCCAGCACGAGTACGATGAGGACTTTGGTAAGGGCGACTCTAAGATCTTGCGCAGTAAAATCTGCGTGGTAACAAACGGACGGAAGGTGGATTTTAACCGGCCAAAAGAAAACACGCACAACAGCCGTTGTTCCGTGCGTCGTCTTTCTATCGTGGTGTAGTTTTTTTTCTGCTTTGTTTCAGAAGGGAACCAGCAATTTCAGAATACTCTTCTTGTCTTGTTGAGCTAGTTTTTTAATTCCACGAGTGATCCACGCCAGGATGGGCAACCATCCCCCTTCACCACCAGTTCGTCGCAGAAAGTGCACGGAATGAGGAACTGTGGGGCTTCTGTTATCGCTGAGACAGAGAAGCCCAATCTCATGGAGCATCAGCGCCTATATCCACTGCTGTTTGCTTTTTAGAGTAGGGAAAAATCACGCTGTATTGTTTTGATCGTTCTCCGATTCAAAATCGTCCCCTCGAGGAGACGAATTACTTCGCCTAGCGAAGTTTGAGTACGAACCAACGCATCGGTTTGCTGCTGCACGTAATCTGCTACACTGCTGTAGCACATAGCTACAGCAGCAGTTCACCGAATATGGATATGCCGCACGCGCATGATGCTGCCCGCTGCTTCTTGTGCTGTTGGGCGTGGTTGTAGTGTTGTCTGTGCTATCTGCACGAGACAAATAAAGACGATCGTAGATATAAGGACCGTTGATGTACAAGTCTTACATCCAAAAGGTCCTAATACTTCTGTCCAGAATTGCGACGCCGCCTACAGCAGCCACAAAAGAGACGTGGTCGATTCCAAATACGAAGCAGGCCCCGAAAACATCAGCCGGCCACAGCAGTACGGCACAGATGGATGTACCACACGCACGGTGCTGCCTGCAGATGCTGCTGGGCGGCAGTGTTTTAGCGTTGTGCTTACTGCGTGTTAGCTGTACTGATGGCTGTGTTCATGAGAAGGTAAAAAACAGACCGGATGTACACGCGTATTTTTTTGGTTTGCATCAAAACCTTACGTACGTAAAGTAAAGCCTCTCACGGAGAGAGGGGACGGTGGACACGCGCACGCAGAGCGGCAGCACAGCAGAAACACGTGCTATGGTGCGGTGGTAAATGACAGGCTCCGACACAAGCAACTCGCCGCAGCATAGCGATGACACGCTACGCACACATACATGGTGTTGCCTACTACTGCTGCTGTGCGGCAGGGTTGTATGTGGCGTTGTGCTCTCCGCATGCTGTCTGCTGTCTGTCATGTGCGAGCTTCGCGAAAAAATAACAGAAAAAATGCGCGCGGAAAAAACTGCCTCTCCAAATCTCACGCACGTACACGGGGACCGGGGATGCGGAAACCCCAACCCCCTGGATGTTGCAGAAACCCGGGGATTTGCCTTATCCGTGCCCAAGGCCAAAAGCGTTTTAAAGGCTTGCCACGCGCGACACACTGCACGGATCGCGCCCAAACCTCCGGCAACGTGACCCCAACGGTCGAATTGTGCCCACCCTCCCCCAACGTTTCGGATAAAGGTGCGAGCACGAACAAATGTGTCCGAAGAAAAAAAAAAATGGCAGTTGTACGTATACATATGTGGTCACAGGCCATGGAACAGAGAAACAGAGAAACATAAGTAATGGCAAATGAACAGAGGGCAAATCAAGTGTCAGCGTTCCGGGTACGAACAACACCGCGAAAATCAAGCCAAGCAACAAAATAGGAACTGTTTTTATGGAACAAAAAAACAAAAACCGAGAAACCACAAGGACTCCTGGCATGAGAAAAGGCAAGGGTATTACGAGGCGCAGAAAAAGGAAGGAGTACAATATATCTTATGCAGGTAATGATGCAAAAAAGGCGAGAAGCATCTACATCTGATGCCGGTACAAAAAAAGCGAGGAATACAGACACAACATACCTGATGCCGGTGTTCCCCCGTGCAGAACCTTCGAAAGTTCTCCGCGGTCTTGGGGCAGGTGTCCTTGAAGAGCTCCATCTTGATGCGCCCCGCTGGCGCTCCCCCGATTGTCACGTCGAAGAACACCACGGGATTGCCCCGTGCCACGGCCTGCATTAGAAAATACAGATGGGTGAAACAGAGCTGTGAATCGCGGCTTTGCTTTGCTCTGTTTTAATCTACTTTGTTGTTCTTCGCTCTGCTTCGCTTTGCGTTGTTTTGCTTAGTGTACGCGCGTAGCTGTGCATTGTTCCGCTCTGCTTTGCTGTGTCTAGGCTTGCTTCGCTCTGATTTGCTTTGCTTCACTTTACACACACCAGTACAGGGTACTGCGTTCTATGATTTCGTTTGGATTGGTTTGGTTTTGTTTTGTTTGGTTTGGTTTGGTTTGGTTTGGTTTGGTTTGGTTTGGTTTGGTTTGGTTTGGTTTGGTTTGGTTTGGTTTGGTTTGGTTTGGTTTGGTTTGGTTTGGTTTGGTTTGGTTGGGTTGGGTTGGGTTGGGTTTACTTTTGCTTTGGCACCCAAACCGAACCTAGAATCGTTTTCTTGCAGAGGTAGGGCATCACCCACGCTGAAGCATCGGCAGGCAATTAGTGTCCTTGAACGAAAACCGGTTGCTGTTGTCGTTGCTGTTGTGGCTGTACATACACCGTTTTGATCAAAGCTATTGTTAGCTAGGAAATGTCATTCAATCAATGATCGGTTGCGCTCACGGCGCTGGCAAGAAGGCTCTTCTCAAAAACAACGCTGTTCCCTATCTCTCAGGCTCTCACGCGTCCCTATCTCTCAGGCTCTCACGCGTTCATAAGGTGAAGGTTGACCGAACCTCGGGCGGTACGAACACAGGGTGCTTACCATGCTGCAAGTCAACGAAACAACGCCAAGACGCACACGTGATTGCACCTCATAGGCCTGCGTTTTGATTGGCAAGCGGGTTGGATACTCGTTGTGCTCGGTAAGTGTAAGGGCCCAGACTAACGAGGAACTTGCCGAATCGAAATTGTTTTTAATTTTTATTTCATGAAAAATACACGAAAAAATCAACTCTGCTTCTTATCAAGGAACCGCGTAGTGCGTTCTAGAATTGAAAAAAAACGCAAAAAGGTCAACGAACACCTGTGGGCAACGACCGAGGCGAGCGATGACTCGGGTCCTCCCCGGAGCGCCGCGGCTAGCGGCAGATTGTTTTCGCCGGCAGCGGCTAGGAGGTTATGGCTTTAGGCGTCTCTTGGATGGGCTGGCGCCGCCCTGCCGCCCCACACGGGCAGCAGCGACGGGCATATAACAGTCGAACTTCTGAGCGAAGTCGTGATGAGGTAGTTGGTCATGTAACTTTCGAGGTGCAGGGCGACGAAAAACTGGGTTTGCGGCGGTCTCGATCGTTTTCGAGGCGTCGCAGGCGGTCTAGGCTGTGCTAAGGGCGTTTGGTGGTCGCGCTGCGGTTGCTCCGGTGGTTCTACCTATCGCAATGGTGGCTTCTCGCCTCTCAGTCAGCCGACGACATGGCACCAATTCGCGTGGCCGGCTTCGGTTACATGGGACCTGCCATGCCTAGGTGTACAAACTCCCCAAATTGAATTTCGATTTTCGACTAAGTTCGACCAAATAAGGGCCCAGATTAACGAGGAACTTGCCAAAACAAAATTCGACTTTTTTCAGAATCGATTTTAATTCGCGTCTGATTGGTAGAAAAAATGAATCACCGAGCAAGCATTCTCAGAATTATTCCGAAAAATCAAGATCAACAGAGTAAAAAACTACTTATTTGGTCGAATTTAGTCGGAAAAAAAACTCAATTGGGGGAGTTTGTGCACCTAGGCATGGCAGGTCCCATGTAACCGAAGCCGGCTACGCGAATTGGTGCCATGTCGTCGGCTGATTGAGAGGCGAGAAGCCATCATTGCGATAGGTAGAACCACCGGAGCAGCCGCAGCGCGACCTCCGAAGGCCCTTAGCACAGCCTAGACCGCCTGCGACGCCTCGAAAACAATCGAGACCGCCGCACACCCAGTTTTTCGTCGCCCTGCACCTCGAAAGTTACATGACCAACTACCACATCACGACTTCGCTCAGAAGTTCGACCGCTATATCCCCGTCGCTGCTGCCCGTGTGGGGCGGCAGGGCGGCGCCAGCTCATCCAAGAGACGCCTAGAGCCATAGCCTCCCAGCCGCTGCCGGCAAAAACAATCTGCCGCTAGCCACGGCGCTCCAGGGGGGGGGCGACTCATCGCTCGCCTCGGTCGTTGCCCATGGGTGATCGTTGACCCTTTTGCGTTTTTTTTAAATTCTAGAACGCACTACGCCGTTCCCTGATAAGAAGCAGAGTTGATTTTTTCGTGTATTCTTCAATAAAAAAAATAAAAAAATCGAGTTACAATTTTCCGTGCCCCTTGTTAATCTGGGTCCTACGTCTTTTTTTACTTCTTTGTTGGATTTGATTTTTCGTAGTAATCCTGATAATGCCTGCTTGTTGATTCATCTTTTGGTCAATCAGACGCAAATTAATTAAATTCTAAGGCCATTTCTTATGCAGTCGGATTCCGCCAGTCGAAAATGGCCCTTTTCGACTGGACTTTTTCTCCACTGGATTCTTCTGGTCCTTCTTATTATCGTCAGTCCAGTCGATTTTATAGTTTTTGTGCTCTTCCTAAAGGCGGTTGGTGTGAGGGAGTACTGCTGTACAGCAGGCGAAATCGGTTGGCAGCTCTGTGCTTCGCGCTGTCTCCGCGAGCAACGGCTCGACGAACCTTCGTCCCAGCGAGTTGGTGGCTTTGGGCTCAGCCGAAAGCCGCGAAAGCTACGTTCGTGGAGTTGCACTCAGCCGAGAGCCGCCAAAGCTACAGCAGGCGCAGCCGTTGTTGGCAGCATGGGATCGAGACCGCGCGCTGCTGCCGTAGTGTGATACACGCTGCTGGCGAGCGGAATAGGAATGCGCCACGCGGACTTGCTGCGAGAAGCAACAGCAGGGATAGCCAAGCCAGCGTCAGCGACTTGTATGATACTGCAGTGTGGTACCTGGTATGGGTGTGTGGCCGTGTGGCCGTGTGGGTGTGTGTTTGGTGGTGGGATGGGCGATGCGATCGGTTCAAAAAACACGTGTAAAACGTTTTCGACTGAGTTTTTCGACTGGAGGATCCAGTCGAGAAACTCGACTTTTTCGACTGGATCCGCCAGTCGGAATTCTCAGTCGAAAAAAGCGAATTCGAAAAAGGCTTTTTCGACTGCGTAAGAAAGCCCGATTTGGGCTTCAGTCGAAAAAGGCCGTTTTCGACTGACAAACCCGACTGTGTAAGAAAAGGCTTTTCTTACACAGTCGGATTTGTCAGTCGAAAACGGCCTTTTTCGACCTTCTCTCACACAGTCGGATTTGTCAGTCGAAAACGGCCTTTTTCGACTGAAGCCCAAATCGGGCTCTCTTACGCAGTCGAAAAAGAGCTTTTTCGACTCAGCATTTTTCGACTGAGTAAATCTGTCAGTCGAAAAACTCAGTCGAAAAAGTTTTACACCGGGTTTTCTTAACCGATCGCATCGCTCATCCCACGACAAAACCCACACCCACACGCCCACACACCCATACCAGGTACCACACAGTAAGTATCGTACAATAGCGCCGACGCTGCCTTGGCTATCACTGCTGTTGCTTCTCGCCGCAAGTCAGCGTGGCGCACTCCTAGCTCCGCTCGCAAGCAGCGTGTATGACACGACAGCAGTAGCGCGCGCTATCGATGCCATTTTGCCAACAACGGCTACGCCTGCTGTACCTCTGGCGGCTCTCGGCTGAGTGCAACGCCACGAACGTAGCCTTGGCGGCTTTCGGCTGAGCCCAACGCTACCAACCCGCTTGGGCGAAGGTTCGTCGCGAGCGAGGCACGCGTTGCTCGCGAAGAACGCGCGAAGCACAGAGCTGCCAACCGATCTCCGACTGCCATACAGCAGTACTCCCTCACGCCAACCGCCTCTAGGAAGAGCACAAATACTATAAAATCGACTCGACTGACGATAAGAAGAAGGACCAGAATAATCCAGTCGCAAGGGGCCGTTTCCGACTGGCGGAATCAGTTCGACTGACGATAAGAAGGACCAGAAGAATCCAGTCAAAAAAAGGTCCAGTCGAAAAGGGCCGTCTTCGACTGGCGGAATCAGTGAGTCAGTGAGTCAAGTCGATTTTATAGTTTTTGTGCTCTTCCTAGAGGCGGTTGGTGTGAGGGAGTACTGCTGCGTAGCAGTCGGAGATCGGTTGGCAGCTCTGTGCTTCGCGCATTCTCCGCGAGCAACGCGTGTCTCGCTCGCGACGAACCTTCATCCAAGTGGGTTGGTGGCATTGGGCTTAGCCGAAAGCCGCCAAAGCTACGTTCGTGGCGTTGCACTCAGCCGAGAGCCGCCAAAGCTGCAGCAGGCGTAGCCGTTGTTGGCAAAATGGCATCGATAACGCGCGCTGCTGCCGTCGTGTGATACACGCTGCTTGCGAGCGGAGCTAGGAGTGCGCCACGCTGACTTGCGGCGAGAAGCAACAGCAGCGATAGCCAAGGCAGCGTCGGCGCTGTTGTATGATACTTACTGTGTGGTACCTGGTATGGGTCTGTGGGCGTGTGGGTGTGTGTTTTGCGGTTGGATGAGCGATGCGATGGGTTCAAAAACAGGTGAAACTTTTTCGACTGAGTTTTTCGACTGGATCCACAAGCCGGAAAACTCAGTCGAAAAATGTTGAGTCGAAAAAGCCCTTTTTCGACTGTGTAAGAATGCCCGATTTGGGCTTCAGTCGAAAAAGGCCGTTTCGCCATTTCTCACACAGTCGGATTTGTCAGTCGAAAACGTCCTTTTACGACTGAAGCCCAAATCAGGCTTTCTTATACAATCGAAAAAATGCTTTTTCGACTAAGCTTTTTTCGACTGAGAATTCCGACTGGCGGATCCAGTCGAAAAAGTCGAGTTTCTCGACTGGATCCTCCAGTCGAAAAACTCAGTCGAAAACGTTTTACACGTGTTTTTTGAACCGATCGCATCGCCCATCCCACCACCAAACACACACCCACACGGCCACACGGCCACACACCCATACCAGGTACCACACTGCAGTATCATACAAGTCGCTGACGCTGGCTTGGCTATCCCTGCTGTTGCTTCTCGCAGCAAGTCAGCGTGGCGCATTCCTAGTTCCGCTCGCCAGCAGCGTGTATCACACTACGGCAGCAGCGCGCGGTCTCAATCCCATGCTGCCAACAACGGCTGCGCCTGCTGTAGCTTTGGCGGCTCTCGGCTGAGTGCAACTCCATGAACGTAGCTTTAGCGGCTTTCGGCTGAGCCCAAAGCCACCAACTCGCTGGGACGAAGGTTCGTCGGCCATTGCTCGCGGAGGAAGCGCGAAGCACAGATCTGCCAACCGATTTCGCCTGCTGTACAGCAGTACTCCCTCACACCAACCGCCTTTAGGAAGAGCACAAAAACTATAAAATCGACTGGACTGACGATAATAAGAAGGACCAGAAGAATCCAGTCGAGAAAAAGTCCAGTCGAAAAGGGCCATTTTCGACTGGCGGAATCCGACTGTATAAGAAAAGGCCTAAAAACCAAAATCGAAGTTCGATTTGGCAAGTTCCTGGGCCCTAAGCGGACGAAGCCTCTCTCTGATCAATGCAACTGAGATCACAACGTTCCAATATCTTTGGACTACATGCAGCTTGCGCCTCCGCCTGCACCTTCGGTCGAATTTCGATTACTGACGCATATATGATACAACGTACCAGGTTTGCACGAAGTACGACTCCGGCAGAGATGCGGGGCAATTTCTTCATGGACGAGAGGGATATCTCAAGCTGCATTGCCATACATATGCAAACCGCACTGCTCGTGCGACATACGATCAAAGATGCCATCCGCAGGAGACGTTTGAACCAATTGTCCCACGATAAAACCTACAAGGGATAGACTAGTTTGATATCAAAGCAATTCTAGGAAAAAATGCTGGTTGTTAAGCTACGATGAAAGTGCTGTCTCCTGGTATCTTTGGTTGTGATAAATACTGGTATGATGCAGCAGCTGCTGTGCTCACCTCTGAGATGGCCGGGTCGGGAGAGGCCATGTTGTCGATCAAAGCAGCAGCGGCGGCGTGAAATGCTGTTTGATCCTCTCAGTGGAATTGCGCAAAGTTAGAGGCAGCAATCACAACCTGGTCAGGGGAAATTCAGTGAAGAATTTCACTCTGCAGCATCTAGGCCTGTGCAGCTCCTGGCGTGATCCTCAGTAATTATGTCTCGCAGCCGTAACACGGCGAAGCAAGGAAGGTGCGGAAGATGAGCTGGTTGAGATTTTTAATTTTTCAAGAGGGAGTTGGTAAGGTGTTGGGAAGCATACTTATGGCGGAGTTGGGTTAAAGAGGCCGGCCCAGGGGCAGAGGGAGAGCTGCGCACAAGCGAGCGGATCGCAAGCTCTGCAGGGTAAAGGACATCTACAGTCGAAGAGAGATCCGGATTGCTCGAGGTAGGCCGAGTAGCTTGCATCTTTGTTGTTTCTGGCGTTTTCAAATTAACGTGAGGGAGAAAAGCGCGAGGTGGGATCCTCCAAAACCAATGACACATATCGCGCAAGACTCGCACCGCCGTGGTCCGTGGGTGTGGATTTAGCCCTTTGTGATGGAAAGCACAGCCGATCTGACCCCGGAGCTAGACCGTCTGCTTTACTCTGCCTCCTTGGCGCTGTTGCAGTGCAAAAATCTGCGTGGTGTTGTCGGAGCTGTGCTGTCTAAGCAAAGCGTGTTTGCTGATCACCCCCCGCCACCTTTGTTTCAGGGATATTCGTACAGCAGCCGAGGCAAGAAAGGGTTTGGTGGCCTAAGTTGCCCGCAACTGCCTCGCCTATGGTAGTACTCCAGTCGCAAACTTTGAATGCGGCGGCCGCGTGTCCGTGGAACATGCCACCCTAGAATTGCTTGGCCTCTGGTCGTATAGCAAGCAAGCACCGCGTTGTTCTTCTACACATTGCGTGGATTGCTTGTTTTAAGTTTATTTTTGTTGTTTCTTGACCTTTTTCGACTTCCCCCCCTATTCTCTGTTTCTTTGCCGCTCTCTCCTCTCGCCATGCCATGATGTCTACGATGCCTATGATCCATGACATACGCCTTGGATGTGCTGCAGAAGCGTGAGGAAGAGATGAATCAACCGCCACCGAGCGGGGGTCCTCCCGGTGAGTGGACGCGTAGCGGCACAACGATAGCTGACGTTTGTGGTTGTACTCGTACGGCCATCCTCGTAACGAGAGCAGATAAGATTTGCCTACAAAAGTACAGCTGCGTGTAGCGGATGGTACGATGGATGTGTAATGCACACCCCCCTTTTTCAAGTATGATCGTGGCTTCGCACTGCGGGCGAGAGGCCTACCAGCAATAAATTCGCCTCCGGCAGAGTCGTCCGGAAGCGCGTCCGACGGGGCCCACCCGACCGGGGGGGCTGATTTGGTTCGCTTTGCTTGTCGACTAACCGGCAAAAGCTAGGTGGGACGCATCAAATCTCGACACCCTTTTTTACGTTTTCAAATTTCACGCCCGTCCCCCGTCCCCCCCCCGTTTGCGACGCCTCCTCGCGGTCTCTCGGTCGGCCCTACCTTCCTCCACGCCCTGCCCAGGCATGGGTGGACCCCCTCCTCCCGGCATGGGCGGGCCTCGTCCACCGGGGATGGGAGGCCCACCTCCCCCAGGGATGGGCGGTCCTCGTCCCCAGGGTAATCCCCAGGGACCTCCCGGTATGGGCCCCGGCGGACCCATGATGGGCGGAGGCAGCGGGACTTTTCGCGGTGGGCCGCCCGGGATGCAAGGAGGGCAACCCCCTGGAATGCAGGGAGGGATGGGTCCTCCCGGAATGGGTGAGGGGTGTGGGTTGTGATGCATATCTTAGTTTTTCTTGCCTCGAATGAACGGCCGTGTACCGTGTATCGTAGCTTTATTTGCAGCTCGCTTCTATCGTAGGTAATGGTTTGCTCTTGTTTGATTGGATTAGGAAGGAGGCCGGCTGTGATCAGATCCACAGTTGGTGCGGGGGAAGAAGCATGGAAAACGGGAGGACCGCCACAAGTTTTTTCCGTTATTTTCCATGTGTTTTTGTACGGAGAAGGGAGGCGTTTTAGTATTTTTTTGTCGAGGGGGGGCGCGGAGATGCTTTTCATGTATCCCATATCGAGGGGAGTCCTTTTTTGTTAGGGTATTGGCGAAGTGGATCACGCATGGTTTGCATGACGCCATTTATGTTGCTGCAGTAATTTAGATACCGGTATGAATTGCCCTGTCGCGTTCTCCATCGTCCTATCTCTCTTTATCTACTTTGCTCTCTCCCTATCTCCTCTCTGATCAGGCATGGGAGGGCAGGGAATGCCGATGGGAATGGGAGGAGGCATGGGCATGCACCCGCAAGGCGGCGGACCCGGGATGGGAGGAATGGGCCGGCCTAACATGCCTCGGCAGCATCAGGGCGCCGGGTCGTTGTCCATGGGTATGGGTGGCGGTGGCGGCGGCGGGGGCATGGGAGGTGAGCGATGATATCATCAGTAGAATACCTGTCATGTCTTACCAGTGTGATCCTAAAAGTATGGGATGTGGGAACATTTTGAGCTCAAATTTTTTTTTTTCAACCTAACGTCGGACTGGTAAATCTTAACCTCTTTGGGACTGCGCCCCCCATTTGTGCATGAACTAACTGCGCCCTCCATTTGTGCATGAACTAACTGCGCCCCCCATTTGTGCATAAACTAACTGTGCCCCCCATTTGTGCATGAACTACTTAAACATAAAGTAGGATGGCTTCTTCAGTATGCACCACGCATGTTACCAGATGTGTGAATATTCTAGCAGGGGTTGCAGCACACATGCATGGCCGAAAAATCGCCCCGCTTTCAACTTCTCACACCCTGTGGGTGCAATCTGTGTCCTGGGTCGGCTCAGGTTTAGATGGGGTCAGGTCGCGGTGGGATCAAGATTTTTCTGCGTCCCACCAAAATCCAATTAACGCTAGCTGAATAAATCAATGCCCATGCCCACTCCAACCTTACGCAGCCAAGCTATTGAAATCATACCCGTGCTCACTCGAAGCTAACCTCCTCCGAACCCCTCCCTCCACCGCCATCCCCGCCCCCTTGCCCGCCCACCGACCTTCTCACCCCCCCCACCCAACCATCCACCCATATTTGAAAAACGCAACGTGACTCGATTTATTCCCAGGCATGGGTGGACCCAGAGGTCCCATGGGCGGTCCCGGGCCAATGGGCGGGGGCCCCATGGGCATGCGGCCGAACCCGATGGGCGGAGGGGGTGGGCAATATGGCGGGGGTGGCGGCGGCGGCGGCGGCTTCCCCCCTCAGCGACAGCAGCAAGAGATGATGATGCGCGCGCAGCAGATGCAGAGCCAACAGCAGCAGCAGCGGGCGCAGGGGGCGGCGGCGGCGCTGGCGGCGGGGGGTTCACAGCGCGGAGGCGGTGGTATGGGAGGGGGCGGGGGCGGGGCAGCAGGGGGGCAAGGCGGGGGCAAGCTTACCCAGAGCCAGCAGGAGATCTTGGGCCTTGAGGCGAAGGAGAAAGCTCTCCAGAAGAAGGCTAAGCAGTGGAGCGCTCTTGCAGGTGGGTTGGTGGAGTTGGAAGGAGGGGCGGGAGTATGATCGTCGTATCGTGCGTGGCCGTCGTCCCTATGGAAGGGGGGGATGATTGAGTTGTTTGGGCGGGATGAAGATATATTCATACCATGCATGATCGTATTGGTGGTCTGGAAAACCATGGAGCCCGTATCTCTACAATGCCGGGACGGAACACATCAGGTTTCGCAGACCAGGGTGGAGGCGAGGGGCTGACCGTTTTGTTGAGGGGGGAGGGGGGGGGTGTTGGAGGTGCTATTGGTAGGGCGTTATATTCGAAGTAATTGGTTGGTCGGGGGGGGGGGGGGGGTTGGAGTTTGTTGGTTGATTGGTTTGTTGTTGTACTGGACGATTTTGGAGTTGGTTGGTTGGATGGATTTTTTGGGCACTGGAGATTGTTGGAGTAGGTTGGTTGCTACAATGAAGGCCGTTGGAGTTGAGTTGTTGGTTGTTACAGTAAGGAACGTTGGGATTCACTCCGCTGATCGTTACAACTGAGGGTATGGTCGAGTTCATTGATTATCCGTTGCGATGGAAGGTGGTGGTGTTGGTTGGTTGGTCGTTACAGTGGATGATGTTGGGAGTTCATTGATTGGCCATAACAATGGAGTTTGATTTATTTCGTCTGTGGTTGCAATGGAGAATGCAGTAGTTGGTTGGTTGGTTGGTTTATTACAAGTAAGGCTGTTGGAGTGGATTGATTGGTTGTTACGTTGAGGGGTCCTGGGAGCGTTTTTTGTTGGTCGGTAGACCGAAGAATGTTGGTAATTCATTGGTTGGTCGTAACTTTGAAATATGATTGCACTTAGTTGGTTGTTTCAATGAAGGATGATGGGGGGGGGTCATTGTGTGGCCGTTACAATGAAAAGTGTTGGATATTTGTTTTTGTTGTCATCACAACGAAGATTATTGGAGTGCATTTGGTTGATCGTTGCCACAGAGGATGTTGGGAGTTGGATGGCCGTTGAAATGGGCAATGAGTTGAGGCTATTGGATTTAGTTGGCAGGTGGTTACAACGAAGGATATTGAGTTTCATTCGTTGGTCGTTTTGATGGAGAATGCTCGAGAGTTCGTTGGTTAACCCTTTCGGTGGCGGCTGTTTGGTTTGGAGATTGTTCGTTGCAATGAGGCCGTTAGTCGGTCGTTTACCGTAGACGACGTTTTAGTGAGACCGTTAGTCGGTCGTTAACCGTGGATGGTGCTGAAAGTTTGTTGGCTCGCCGTTACTATGGAGGATGTTGTTTTTCTGGGAGTCAATTGGTCGTTAATATGAAGGTTGTTGGTTCTGTTGGTTGATCGTTTCAATGGCGGAATGTTGGGATCTTTGGAACGAAGATGTTGAAGTTACTGCTGTCCCTTGGTTGACTGTTACACTGCAAGATATTATAGATTGATCGGTTGGTCGTTTTAGTCAAGGAGAGCTGCGAGCTCTGGTGATGCAAGTTGTACGCGGAGCTTTGTGGATTTCTCTCGGGAAGGTTACGCTTTTTGTTCATGTTCATAATTAAGAATACACTGCAGCTGTGAGATGGAGGATTTTTCGTCGAAACTCATATTTGCAAAGCTGTGTGTGATACTCCGATCGCGCGTGTTGCGGGATGTGTATGTCCTCATGAAGGACATAGGTGGTTGATACCTGCGCTCATGATACGTCACAGGGACAAACCAAAATAAAGTTGAACAAAACGTTGCAGAACTACCATTAGAAATGACCCCTCTCTAAGCCCAAGTACTTCGTAGGGGGTTTGCGATATACCAAGTGTGGGTGGATAGGAACATATCAGAAAATATAGTAATAATATTGGAACCGGCTGACGTCACAACTAATGTGGGTGGGTAGGAAAATGTGTTAGGAATAGTATTGAAACCGACAGACGTCACAACGCAAGGCCAACCCAACCCACGAAAAAATTGTTTAGAAACCAAAAATAAAATGTATATCGTAGTAAATATTTTTCTGACCTAACGTTTCGTGGGTTGGGTTGGCGGCCTTGGCTTATTAAAAAATAAAAACACGCTCCAGCTGTGAAATCGAAGATTTCGTCGAAACTCATCTTTGCAAGCTGTGTGTGATACTCCGATCGCGCTTATTACTGGGTGTGTCCTCGTGTAGGATGTAGGTCGGCGACTCCCCTTGGAACTACAGTGTAGCTTGTACTTGGCTTATTATGACATTTGTCCGTTCCAATGCTCTTTTATGCTTTCTTACCCGGCCATGTTTAGTATCCCGCAAACACGCTAGTTTGTCCCCCAATCGGCGGTGGAATGCACTCGTGTGTTTGGGGAGTTGTACTTGAAATTTGTGCGGGATACTATTTGCAGTTCTAAGAGGGGTATGAATCCCTCGGCTGACCGCTTTGACTGACCGCCTTGACTGACCGCCGTGACTGACCGCCGTGACTGACCGCCGTGACTGACCGCCGTGACTGACCTCCCCCCTTCACCAACGTCGCGTATTAAGACCGAAAGAGGCTTCAACGCGCCCGAAATGGCCGGTTTTCTGTTACAGTAGTGGTCTCTCTATAGAGCCGGTTGAGTAGTGCCGTGTTGCCCGCTATTGTGCTTGTGAAAAAAATTGGGGTCCAGGTATAGAGTACAACGCTAGCAAAGAAAGTGCGGTGTTACCAACTGCCTGGTTCCGTACGAGCACGCAGCAGTGCGAGTAGTGCCGTACAAATTTCTTGCGCCGTGGCTCCAACACAAATCCTGCCATTTTCTTATCCGGTAGGCCCACATTACTTCCTGTGGCCAATGCTGAAATGGTCAGTTTTTTTTCGTCCGTTTTTCCCTCTGAGGTCACAGGGGTTAAGGCCGAAAGAGGCTTCGCCGCGCCCGAAATGACCGGTTTCCTGTTGCAGTAGGGGTCCCTCTATAGAGCCGGTTAAATAGTACCGGTTGCCCGCTGCTGTGCTTGTCAAATCGCTTGGCACAGATGGGAACAGCCAGTAGTGGCAGTAAGCGTGGTAGTGTCGGTTGCCGCTACAGTAGTGCCGATATTTTCCTCTATAGCGCACATACAGGCACTAAAGAGGGACCACCATTGTAAATCCCTTTTTAGGCACCTGTTGTAGCGCCTTCGCCCCTTAAGAGCTGCACCCTTGTTTTTGGGACAAACTGCTTGAAATTGGAGTGAGAATATTTTCCAGGCATGGAAGGGTTAAAAAACGACAACTGCCGTCCTATCCGGAAAAGAGCGTGCAGAGCTACAAGCATGAGTGTATGCTGTGCACGTGTCATACATACGTCTCCCTCCTTTGCCCTCCGCCCCGCCCCCTGCCCCCTACCCCATCAGATTGGGCTGGTTTCTTTTTTGGAAGATGCTGTAATCGAGTAATTTGTTGTCGGCGTGTTTTTCCTGCGAAATCCGGAAGGGGTCAACAGCCTCTTTTCTTTGCTTTGCTTTGCTTTGCACCGGTTTTGTTGGGGACGATCCGAGTTGGAATTTAGCTAGCATGGTGTTCGCAGCTGTACAAACGCACACAACGCAAATTATGGACACCCACCGACAGCGATGGACGTACACACCCAAACATGTGCGACCCCCCCCCCCCCCCCCATCCTTTATTACCGGCGCCTTTCGTCACACGCACACAAAACTTGCTCCAACTCCCCCCCCCCCATCCCCCGCTCCCCCCGCTGGCCTTTTGAGAGAAACGGGACAGTCAGAAGCGCCAATTCGAGTTCATGGACGTGTAACATCCCCCCCCCCCCTCTTTACTCCCGCCTCCTTTCTTCAGCGAAACGGTACGGGCAGAAGCGCAAGTTCGGATTCGTGGACGTATACAAGGAAGAGATGCCGGCGGAGCACGTGCGCAAGATCATCCGGGACCACGGCGACATGACCTCTAAGAAATTCAGGCACGACAAGCGCGTCTACCTCGGCGCCCTCAAGTTCGTACCGCACGCCGTGTACAAGCTCATGGAGAACATGCCCATGCCCTGGGAGGCCGTGCGGAACGTTAGGGTGAGAGGGGCAGGGAAGGCGGTAGTTGTTTTTTTGGGAGGGAACGGGGGGGGCGTACTCATTTTTTATGCTAACCTTAGTCATT
The DNA here is from genome assembly GCA_012845835.1 of Undaria pinnatifida. Lineage (NCBI taxonomy): Eukaryota > Phaeophyceae > Laminariales > Alariaceae > Undaria > Undaria pinnatifida. The sequence goes on from JABAKD010000028.1 coordinate 10,404,455, forward strand.
TGACCATTGACCGCGAAATATTGGCGCGCGGGGGGGGGGGGGGGGGGCGTACTCGTTTGTTGCTTGCCTTAGTAATTTGGACATTAACCACGCATTTTTTTCGAGACGGAGCGGGGCCGGGGGAGGGGGAGGCTGAGGGGAGGCGGCGATAGCTGAAAAGGGATGGATTGGAAGCAGTGGGGAGGGTTGGGGAGGGGAGAGAGCACATGGCGGAAATCGAAAGGAAGGGTTATGGTGTGCGGGAGAGAGCCGATTTTGTTGGATTGTTTTTTCACATCTTTCGTTGCCCCCGCCGCGTACAAGTTGATGGTGGAGTTGTCGATGCCCTGGGAGGCCGTGCAGCACGTTACGGTGAAAGTGGCGGCTTGGCGGGGCGGAAGTCGAAAGGTTAGGGGAAGGGGGGGGGGAGGGGTAAAAATGTGCAAATGTCATTGTTCATACATATGACAGGCGACACTGCAAAAGCAGTTTAAGGCAGGCTGTAGCTACAAGAGAAGCTCGTATTGTGACCCGTTAATCCCCATCTCCCCGCCCGGCTACCCCACGTTGTCGGTGTGGAAACCCTCTTGTTGTCGTGAATGTGTTATGTTTGTAGGTGCTTTACCACGTGACTGGCGCCATCACGTTCGTGAACGAGATCCCGCGCGTGATCGAGCCGGTGTACATTGCGCAGTGGGGCACGATGTGGATCATGATGCGTCGTGAGAAGCGAGACAGGAGGCACTTCAAGCGCATGCGCTTCCCCCCCTTCGATGACGAGGAACCGCCGCTCGACTACGGTGCGTTTAGTGCCTCTCTTGGGTACTGCTGTATATCTTAAATGTACCTTTTTCTGCGGGTACCACTCTTGAAACTATTTGATTGTTTCTTGGATGTAGCATAGTTTGCTTAGGTCCCTCGACTGCGGTGCGTTTCCGCCCTTTCTTGGGCGTATCTTGTGTGTACCCTTTTTGGCGCCCCTCTTGAGTACAGTTCTTGGATATAGTTGTAGCGTGGTTGCTAGAGTACCTTTCTTGGCGCTATGAGTTCCCCCCGTTCGAGGACGAGGAACCGCCCCTCGACTACGTTGCGTTTCTGACCTGTTTTTTTGTTGTTTTTGAGTGTCGTTGTTTGCCTTTTCCGTGAATGGCATACTAACCTTGTGGCAATTTTTTGTCGTATCTACAGTACCTCCCTTTTTTTTTGGGGGGGGGGGGGGGTAGGGGGGGGCATTTTAGTGCGAGTACCTTTTTTTGTGCGTCAATTATTTCTTCCGCCTCTGGCCTTGCTCGTCATGTTTTTTTGAAATCTTATTCACTACGATTGGTAGGTGACAATGTGTTGGACGTGGAACCCCTGGAGCCAATCAACATGGAGCTCGACGACGAGGACGATCTGCCGGTGATGGACTGGTTCTACGATTCCAAGTGAGTTTACCTGGACAGGAGGGCAACGTACCGTACAAAGATATGTACTGCTCACGCTATCGCTTAAGTGGGAATAGAAGGACACGCCAGCTAGCGCTGGACTGCGAAGGCAATTGAGTTAAATCGACACGCGACGTGTATGAAAATACGTGGAAGTGTGGTGAGCTTGAGCTTTATTTTTCCCCATCCGCCGGAGGATTAAAAAAAAACTAGTATGTTGGTATCAACCCTGACGAATCATAGCAGCTTACTACCTTGAGATGACATACTTTTACTATTACTAGTATAGTTGCTACCATTATTATTAATAACATTTTGCTGTTGATGTCCACCCCGGCAACATCCATAGGCGGCCGGGGTATCGCGCAGCTTGCGACGACGAGTATCGAGCCTAAATTTTTTGAACTCACAGCTGACGTATCTGGTTTTTTGTTTTACAAGATAGCACCCCGCCCCCCGCCCCGCCCCCCCTCCGGCGAATGCCGAAGTCTTTTTTTCTCGACGACCGGGAAGAAGGGAGCAAAAGCCGAGCGACGCGTCTACGGAAAGAAAGTTCTCGACTTGCTATATTCCCCGCAAACTTCCGTGTTAGTTGTCTCTGCCCCCGTCAAATCGGATAAAAAGACTACGGAAAGAAAGTTCTCGACTTGTTATATTCCCCGAAACTACCGTGTTAGTTGTCTGTGCCCCCCCTCAAATTGGATGAAAGACGACGTGCTACGAGGCGGTTCGTAGAGATGCCTTTCCACCCCCCTGAGGCTCTCCACTCGAGATCCTCTATGCCTTCTCAGGCAAACACTAACATGCTACGGTGGGAAGGTCCCTTTTTTTCGGGCCTTCTTTTGCCGTGGCGCGGGGTTTTCTCGCACGAGGGACCCCCCGCTGTTCCACACCGTCGTCGGCTTTCGTGTAGCGGGGGGGGGTGCGTTTTCGGACCTTCTTTTGCCGTGGCGCGGGGTTTTCTCGCACGAGGAACCCCCCGCTGTTCCACACCGTCGCCGGCTTTCGTGTAGCGAGGGGGGGGTCCGTTTTCGGGCCTTCTTTTGCCGTGGCGCGGGGTTTTCTCGCACGAGGAACCCCCGCTGTTCCACACCGTCATCGGCTTTCGTGTTGTTTTTATTTTTCGATGTGAATCCCCAGTGGCGGTTTGCAGCGGTAGCTGCGCTGCGCCAGAAGCAAGTTGCCTTGTAACGTGTTTTCGCCGGTGAGGTACAGAGTCGTTCGTGCGGCGCTATCCTCTTTTTTTTCTTTTTTTCTTTTTTTTTTCGCGGTGGACAAAGGGGGTACCTCCCGTACCGTAGGCTTGGTCGGTTTTGAGTAAACTGGAAGCGCAATCCGATGAGCTAACTCGATGGCGTGATGTAGGTAGGTAGGCAAGTAGGTAGATAGGTAGGTATACCAAAGTAGGTATACAAAAAAGAAAAACATTATTGCGAACACAAAAGTGACACTCCGGCGATTTTGGGGTAACGCCTTCACTACTGGAACCCCTTGTTGGGGACACATTTACTTGAAGTTAGTATGGGGAAATGAGTCGGGGCTCAAAAGGGGTTATAAGGAGGGTTAAGGAGAGCCCCGTCATTTCAGAAAGAAAAAAAGTATCCAAAAAGTGCTGCTGTGCCTCTCTATCTTATCACACGTCGAAAAGTCGGCTCCGAAATTCGTCTTTTAGAGAGTGTTGTCTTCCGTGTTATACGGTAATTTAAAGACCGAAATTGTGAAATTGCAGGATTTTTTTAATATATTTTAATTAAAATATTGTAACTCGACGTCAGCTGTGAGTTCGACGACTTTAGGTTCGATACTCATCTTTGCAAGCTGCGTACTAAATCGATCGCCCGTATTTAGTAAGTTTCATAAGTCAAAACCTAACGTAAGATGGCATTAATTTTGTACAATTTTTTGGGGGGGGCTTAGTTTTGTCATAACCCATCACTTTCACGCAGATGTACCTTCGCTCGAGTTATTAATTTGCTTAACCGCCTAATAGATAGGGTCGGGCGGGCGGGCCCCTTGGGAGTTGGATTTGGGTGCGTAAAAGCCAGAGATGTAGGCTGGCAGACCGACAATCTCCGAGACTTGTTGGCGCGGGGGGGTTCCATGCCTCCCACCACCGGACACATTGGACGACAGTTACAGATACCGGTATCAAATAGCCACCAACAAGCGCGAGTTCCTGGGCAGAGTTTACCCTATCTTACGCGTTTTGTGTTTTGGTATGTGTTTTTTTTGTGTTTTTTTTGTGCCCACGGCTCCCGGGGAGATCTGCGCCGTCCCGAACTTCTTTTTTTTTGTGCCTTCCACTGACGTAAACAATCGACGACAGTTGCAATCGATCTCACCCAATCCAATAGCGAGCTTGCGAATTCCTAGGCAGCGAGAGAGCTGCACCCTGTTTTAGTTTTATCTTTGCATTTTTTTGTTTTCATACTTTGTTTTGTTTTGTGCCGCAGCGTCCCCTATTGTCTGTATTGATTATTGATGGTCTATGAGGAGAGCTACCCTACGTTGTAATTTTTTTCTTTCTCCCCCTTGTCTGTTTTATTTTGTTGTGCCCACTAAACACGGCGCTCCAGGCCACTCCAGTACAGCAAGAAGTGGGTGAATGGACCAAGCTACAAGCGCTGGAAACTGAACGTGCCTATCCTGGCTAATTGCTACCGCCTCGCGGGACAGCTCATGAGCGATCTTCTCGACAAGTGAGAGCAAAGACAGCGTATCGATTTGTTACGTTTTTGAATTTTAAAAAAGAAAACGCTGCAAGCGTCCCCTGTTCCCCGTATGCTGTCTCCCGTCCCCTGCCCCCCGTGTGCTGTCCCCCTTGTGTTGTCCCCTGTCCCCCATCCCCTGTCTCCCGTTTCTCGTTCAGGTTGTGACGTGCCTGGCACGTTGCAGGTGTCCCTTGTCCCCTGTCTCCCGTCTCCCGTGCAAATTGTAATATACGTTGAAAGCGTCCTCTGTCCCCGCCCGCTGTCCCCTGTCCTCTGCCTCGTCTCCCGTTCAAGGTTATATGTATGTTGCAGGCACCCCATGTCCCATGCCCCCGTCCCCCATTCCCTGTCCCCTGTCCCCTGCTCCTAGTGTAGTACAAGTTGTTGTATACCCTGGTATGTTGCAAGCGGCCCCTGTTCGCTGTCTCCTGCCTCCTGTTCAAGTTGTCATACACGTCGCTAGCGTCTTCTGTCCCCCGTCCCCCGTCATCGGTTGAAGTTGTGAAGTACGAGTTGTGGGGGCTGTACATACAGACGTTGGCTGAGCTTCGAAAACATGTTGAAAAGTATATATATACGAACTTGGAAGTACCTGGTGTATTAGTTGACGTTAAACCCTGCCCCCGAGCGCCACCCTTGTGTGGACTGTACAAACCTTGGCCGAGCTCCGACCGTATGGCTGAGATATACCATGTTTATGCTAAATACTAGCTTCCCCTTCGGGAAGAGGTTCGCTGGAAACCCCATGGGTGTCTGTCGCAAGTTGAAAATGGCGGGGGGGGGGGGGGGGGGGCTCTTTCACACTACCGAATACCTAGCCACCGCGCAAGCAGCCCGGAAAGGAACACCTACCAACCCAAACGAGTGTATGGGTTTGTCCATGGAGTCATCCGACCCTAGGGGGGCTGCGGAAGTTTATGAGCTCTTAGCACGAGGAGCTCCACGTTCACCCGAAACATGACTTCGAAGGCATTCCCTTGCGCAGTCCGACCAACCTTGTATGCGCTAGTCCCAAAGCGAATATCCTCGTAAATGTATCAAATTATCGGTGTTTCCTCGCTTGAGGAGGTCAACCGGTCACGAACCTTTAGTCTAGCAACTGCAGCCCCTACTGTCCGTGACGCCATATATTTTTGACTGTAATCGCTAACCCTGACGCAAACCCCTTCAAGAGTGTACGGGGTGTATATCTACTTAGTCAGGGGCAAGTGTGGAATTTCACTTATTTTGTAACTCTAACCTAAGCCCCAGCGGCTCAAGACACGCTAAAAAACGGGCTAAGACATGCGCAGTAAGGCCCGCCCTTAACCCCTGTGTAAAACCCCCAACATCCCTCCCTATACTAACTTCAAGTAATGTTGTTAACAAAAAGGTTTCCAGGTGTAATGGCGTTAGCCCCGTCCGCCTTGGTACGTTTAGCAGGAAGTACTGGTACCTTGACAAGAAGGCGTTCTTTCACAGCCAAAGCGCGCAACGTGGCCATGCCGGGGGGACCCAAGTTCGAGCGTTTGATCCGCGGCCTTGACCGATTTTCACCTTGCTTAAAACCCGTTCTTCTCCTTAAAACAGCTTGTCTTACGCCGAAGCCCCCACTGTACCAGTCCGACCATAAGTATTAGCTCAATGCGAAAAATATTAATCATTATACTCGATAGTGAGTTGAGGTCATGCGGTACGCTTGCTATCATACACCTAAGAATCGTTCTTAATCGTACCACCGTGCAGATGGATCACAGGATTGAAACATCCATTGGTTGAGTTGGGGATGTTTGTTTATTTTATCCCCTCCCTGATATCTGGGAGTTGCACCCCGTCTTTTCAAGTATTGTTAATGTCGAACGTATATATTGTCAGACTGGTATTAATAGCTGTCTTTTATTTACCGGGCGGATACAGGAACTATTGGTATCTGTTCGACAAGAAAGCATTCTTCACGGTCAAGGCGCATCAACGATGCAATGCCGGAGGGACCCTCTTTCGAGCCTTTGTTCCGCGATCTTGACCGATTAATCCTTTCTTGACCCTCTCTAAAATATTCCTATTCTAATTCCAAGTGTTTTGTCCCGATATCGGGAGTGCAGCGCTACAAGGGTTAAACCCGCGTTTCTCGTAAAATGTTCTATGTGTACGAATCTATCGACCATGCTGATGTAACTATTAATATGTTAATATCTTCTTTGCCGGGTACACTTTACAGGAACTACTGGTACCTGTTCGACAAGAAGGCGTTTTTCACGGCCAAGGCGCTCAACGTGGCTATGCCGGGGGGACCCAAGTTCGAGCCCCTGTTCCGCGACATGGACCGCGACGAGGAGGACTGGAACGAGTTCAACGACATCAATAAGATCATCATCCGACACCAGATCCGCTCGGAGTACCGCGTCGCCTTCCCCTTCTTGTACAACTCCAGGCCTCGCGCGGTGCACCTCGCCCCGTACCACCATCCTGCGCTCTACTACCTCAAGGCAAGCTGCAGGAACGATAGTGCAGCTGTCGCTATGGGTAGGAACTCGCGCAGCAATTTGCAACTGCCGTCAACTTGTGTACGTTGGCTGAGAATTTGGATACTCGTGTATGTGGGCAGTACCCCCGACAGGTCCTCTCTTGTGTGGTGTTGTGGAGGAGACGCCGAGATGGGTCGGTATCTCGGGCCAGCACGGAACGGACTCTTCTGGGGGGCCTCTGGTGACCTTGAACGTGTGTGTAATGAGGCGGTGCTATCTAGGGGAAGGGGGACCTGGTATCCGCATATAGTGTAGATGAAATCACTGTCGGGCGCATGCTACGGCGGTAGATTTGTGCACCATTTTTGTTCCGAGGCTCCTAACCTATTGTATTGAGGGGCTCTATACTATTAATAGTATATCTTTGCTATTCATAGTAGAGATAATACGGCTGTATACAATTCATAGTATATCTCAGCTATTTATAGTACATCTATACTATTACTAGTATATCTATATATCTGTACTATTAATAGCATACCCCTCTGAGGCAAAAACTGATTTGGAGATAACTATGTGTGGACGCGAGGGAAGCCAACAATTGATAACTGAATGTTATGGTTTTTTCCCCGTTTTTTTTTAAACAGTTTTGTGTGTGTGTGTTTTTTTTGTGTTTTCATGCATTTCATGTCTTCAGCGGCTCCCAATTGTTTGTCTGAATTGCTTGTGTTCGTTTCGCTGGCGGCGGACCCGAACCTTCCAGCGCGTTCTGCAGTAATGCGACCCGGTCATCAACCCCTGTCAAGTTAGCTTTGTCTTAGTTTTGGGATTTTTGCGTTTCACATGTTTCCTGGTCTTGTGCGGCTTCCGATTCTTGTTTTGTTTTGCTCGTTTTTTGTTTCACAGGCGGAGGACCCGGACCTTCCGGCGTTCTACTTCGACCCGGTGATCAACCCCATCAGCGCCTTTCGCTCCACCAGGCCGGCGTGGGAGGAGGAGGAAGACGACGATGGCAGCTGGGAGGTCAGTCCCTAGGCGAACGGTTTGTCTCGACCTATTGTTGCGCGTGTTGGTGTTGGTGGTGTGTAGTGTCTTTAAACTAAAACTATTATCGGCATGTTGTAGGTGACAGTACTGGATTGCGAATACAATTGAGTTAAATTGACACACGACGTGTACGAACATACGTGGAAGTGTGTAGTGAGCTTAAGCTCTATTTTTCCCCATCCCCCAGAGGAAAAAAAAAATGTACGCCACAGTTCATGGTGGCAATAACCATAGGGGTCCCCCAATAATGCGGTCCGAATCAGACGATATCCCGATATAAGGTGGTCAAATTCGCTTGACGCTACTGGGGAATTGCACTCATAACCTAAAAGAGATAGTGCGGCTTTCCCTTATAAGGCGGTCACATTGCTTCGGCACATCACCACCTTTCTGCAGGACCCCTGCGGTAAGTCGGTTGTGGACGAAAGTTTATGGTGGCCAGTCCCAAGGCCAACGGTCTTGTAACATCGAAGTTCGAAGTATGAGTATGTCTGTTGTGGACGAAAAAATATCGTTTATGGTGGTGGTGGTGGTGGTAGTGTTGACCTCGCGTGTGAACCCGAACACTTGCTGGTATATACTCGCAGTGAGAGTATTGTAAATGATACGCACTCGTGCTGTGTACCCAGTATTTATTACAGTGCATAACGACAACATGCGCAACAACCTGTTACGCACCCCAAAACCTTGAGATTAGGAAGGAAAACCGCAAAACCAAGAAACATGCTATTTTTTTTCGGGGGGGGGGGGGGGGGATACTTGTGATGTTAACCCCTTTACAACTGGAAACCCGTTTTTGGGGACAAAATTACTTGGATTTAGTATAGGGAGGGGTTCGGGGGCTTTAAAGGGGTTGAAAACGAGATCATCTTATTCTAAAAAAACAAAACCTTTCCCGTAAAACATTTTACAGGAAGAGGACGACTTCACGCTCCCGGAGGCGATGGTGCCGATGCTCGAGGAGCTTCCCCTTTACACGGACAGCACTGCCTCGGGCATCTCCCTCTACTGGGCCCCCCGGCCGTTCAACCTCCGGCAGGGCACCATGCGGAGGGCCATCGACGTGCCGCTCGTCAACTCGTGGTTCCACGAGCACTGCCCGCCGAACCACCCCGTCAAGGTGAACGGAAATACCTGTCGCTCTCGTGTGTCAAGTGGCTGGCGTGTCACAAGGGTGGCCGAGGAATGGACGTTGTTGGTATGGTTGGGGGGGAGGGGAGGGCTCAGATAAGATGGGTTACGGTAGGCTGTGGTGGGGGCGGGGCGGGGGGGGCTTCCTCAGCCTAATCCTATACGAAAGTTTGCGATACTTTGCATCTGTGTGTGCGTTCATGTGTATGTGAACGTTGGTCATGCGGAACCATGTGCGCAGAGCACTCGATACACATGAAGTGCGCGTTTATGCCTAGCCATGGGCGAAAAACATTCGATACATGTTGGATGTGTGTGTCGTGTTTCGTTTGTTTTTTGCGAGCGTAGCGCTACGAAACCCTAGAATTCTGTGTGTTTTTGTGCGTTGCTGATGCTTGTGTGTTGCCCTGCCACGCACATGGTGAGTCATGTACGCAAAACGCTCGATATATGTTACACGTTGAACCGTGTTTCGTGTGTGTTTGTGTGGCTCTGCGAAATTCTAAACGCTGTGTGTTTGTGTATCCCTGCCAAACTCTCCCTGAACGTTCTGCGTTTGTTGCGCGTTTTTTATGTTGGCGTGTGTTATGTGTTTTTTGCCACGAACATGACGATGTCGGTATGGTACCAGGTGCGAGTGAGCTACCAGAAGCTGCTCAAGTGCTGGGTGTTGAACCAGATCCACCACCGCCGGCCGAAGGCTTTGAACAAGAAGTTCCTCTTCAAGAGTCTCAAGTCCACCAAGTTCTTCCAGCAGGTGACTTTTAATGAACGATTGCTGCATAGATACTTATGTACGTCAATTGTGCGGTTGGTCAGTTGAGTAGTCCATATGGGCTTTTTATGGGTCGAATCGTTTCTCGCGGGTCGGACCGGATGAGGGTGACCTAACCCGACCCGACCCGACCCGACCCGACCCGACCCGACCCGACCCGACCCGACCCGACCATACCCGTACCTGACTTTACCCGACCATACCCGACCATACCCGAACCGACACAACCCGACGCAACCAGACCCGTGATAATTGAATACCTCCTGACTGAACCCGTGAGATTTAGAACACGTCCTGACCCGACTCGACTCGGCCCACTGATCAATCCTAACCGGACCTGCGGGCCGGGTATTGACTCTTGCAAAGCCCTAATAAACTAGATTGCGTATTTAGTTGATGGCCGATTTAAACGTTCGCTTTTTGTGTTTGGAACGCCCCACCCCCCTCTGCACTTCGGGCACGGGTTACTCATTTGCTACCCTGACTGCGCGAACGATCCCGCACTTTCAGCGTGGTCGAAGTTGCGGTGAGATCTCTGGCCCTTCTTCTATTTTTTTCGCGGAGAGGCACGGGGGTTGAGTACAATTTTGCCTCTACATGTCGCTTCTGCGACCCCCCCTTCCCGCTGGTCCTGTTTCGTGTTTGCTTTTTTATTCACCGCCCCTTCCCCCCGCCCCCGCCCCCCACCTCGATTGTATGAATAGACGGAGTTGGACTGGGTGGAGGTGGGGCTGCAGGTCTGCCGGCAGGGGTACAATATGCTCAACTTGCTCATCCACCGGAAGAGCCTAAGCTACCTTCACCTCGACTACAACTTCAACTTGAAGCCGGTCAAGACGCTCACCACCAAGGAGCGGAAAAAGTCTCGCTTCGGTAACGCCTTCCACTTGACTAGGTGAGGTTCCACGGCCGGGTGGGAGGGGGGAAGAACATTGTCTCCTATGTTCGCGCATGTCTTGCCGCTTCTTGTTTTATAGGCTGCCTTGCCTTACCTTGCCTCGCCTTCCCTTGCCGCGCTCTACGCCACTCCGCACTACCCCTACACTACTCTTCACTACCTTATCCATACCTTACTCTGCCCTACCCTGCCCTGCTCGGCCCTACCCTACTTCACCCTACCCTACTTTACCCTACCCCACCCTACCCTACCCTACCCTACCCTACCCTACTCTTCTCTACCCTACCCTGCCCTATCCTACCCTGCCCTATCCTACCCTACCCTACCCTACCCTACCCTACCCTACCCTACCCTACCCTACCCTACCCTACCCTACCCTACCCTACCCTACCCTACCCTACCCTACCCTACCCTACCCTACCCTGCCCTACCCTACCCTGCCCTACCCTGCCCTGCTCTGCCCTGCCCTACCCTACGTTACCATACGTTACCATACGTTACCTTGCCTTACTCCACCTCGCGTTTTATTACCCTAACCCTTAGGGAAATCCTGCGTCTGACGAAGCTGGTGGTGGACTCGCACGTGCAGTACCGCCTCGGTAATGTCGACGCCTTCCAGCTGGCGGACGGGCTGCAGTACGCCTTTGCGCACGTGGGACAGCTGACGGGCATGTACCGGTACAAGTACAGGCTCATGCGCCAGATCCGGATGTGCAAGGTGCGTTTTCGATACCTTGGACCAATCAGCGTGTTGATGATATCGTTTGGGCCAATGAGCTTGTTGTTGATATCCTTTGGGCCAATCAGCGTGTCGTTGTTAGCCCCTATTGACCAATCAAAACGTTGTTTATATTACGTTGGACTCGATCAATATATAGCCCCAGTACGGTACAAGGTACAGGTAGATCCGGATGTGCGAGGTGCGTTGTCGATACCTTGGACCAATCAGCGTGTTACTAATGACCTTTGGGCCAGTCAAAATGTTCTTGTTAACCCCCAGTGGCCAATCAAAACGTTGCTAATATTACGTTGGACTCGATCAATATATAACCCTCTGTACGGTACAAGTACAGGTAGATCTGGATGTGCCACGTGCGTTTTCGATACCTTGGACCGATCAGCGTGTTGTTCTCAACACCCCTGTAGACCAATGAAGACGTTGTAGTGCCTTTGGGTAGATCGGTGTGTTAACCCTATGTACGATACAAGTACAGGCGGGTCCGGATGAGCAAGGTTGGTTGGTGTGTTGGGTGGCTGGATCTTTTGTTGGGTTGGTTGGGGGTTTAGGTGAGTATCTAGTTGTTCAGTAGGTTGGTTCATTGTGTTCGTAGCGTGTTTGCGATTCCCAACGCTCTTTTGGGTTGAAAAAAAAAGTAAACGTAGTATTGAAACGACAAATGTGTCATACATAGCCCAAGGCCAATCAACTAGCCTCCAACCAACCCATGGAAAAAAATTGTTGAAAAATAAAAAATGGTAGGAAAACGTATTTCGTAACCCAAAGTTTTGGCTGATTTCTCGTGGGTTGGGTTGGCCCTGGATTGTGACGTTCGACGGTTTCAATACTATCATTATATGTGTTCCTACCCCAGCTCCTTTCTCTGGAGTGGCCGCACCAGAAAACAAAGCAACTCATTGGCGATGTCATCCATAGGCAAGAAAGTAGGCACAAGGTGCCGAAGTCCGCCTTACGAGCGGTTCTTGGAAGGATGCAGTTCGCCCTTCATGCGACTCACCGAACACCTCACGGCGCTTCGCGCTTGGTGCAAGCAATGTCTGCCTGGTTGGTGAAAACCCGACGTGCTCCGTCCCGGCATAGTAGGGATGCGAGGGTCTATGGTCATACGGCAACGGCCATGCACAAACTGAGTACACTCCACCCCTCCCACACCTCGTACCCAACCAAACTTGGCACATAGCAAGCAAACTTGGTACCCCACAGACACCTTGTTATTTTGGTATTTGAGTTGGTTGGTTGGTTGGTTGGTTGATTGACTAGTCGCGTTGGTTGACTGATGTTATGATGTTGCGCTGGGAGCCCAGCAAGACGTAAGGTGTAGGATACGGAAATGTTATAAAAGGGTTTCCACATGTCTTTGAAGCCATATACGTGTAGGAAAAAGGGGATGATGAATGTGCTCGACAGACTCGCACAACGCCTTGAGGTTTTAGTTCTATCCGTGGCCTGTGGGACTAATGCAAGAGCTTATTTAATTGGCGTTTGTTGTTGTTCTCGCGTTAACTCGCGTAATCAAGTCCGTGGTCACAGGACAGGCTCCAGTCACTCTGGGGTGGAGGAATACCCCAGGGAAAAAACACAAGCAAATCTGAACTGGTACATGCATATATCATATCTGAAGCAATTAATGGCCCCGCCTGAAGAGTATAAGAAGTGAAATCGGGAGTCAGCCTACCGACGTGCAAGGCCCATACTGGTACATACGCCTCAATACTCGCGTCTGAAAACGGACTACACCGCATGCCACCCAGAAAACAGTACCACGTGTATAGTACACGTGGTATAATACAATTGGGTGGCCGACGTGGAACGTGCCTAGTGGTGAGACGTGCAAGAGGTTGGCCTATGTAAACAGCGCCTAATCCTATAATACTGGTTCGTTTGTAGCCCGTGGTTGGATGCTCTCGCGACGGCGCGTTTTTTTAGGGGCTTTTCAGAGTTCATGGCCCGACCCGCCGATCGTGCCAGGTGGTTCTCAAAACCGCGCGGATCGAGTGGGGTGGGGACAGGAGGTGTTTGAAATATCACGGGACGGGTCGGGTCGGGTCGGGTCAGGAAGTTCTTCACATCGCGCGGGCCGGAACGGGATCCCTTCCCTGACTCGGCGTGAACCAGCCCTGGTTTAGTTGGGGGGGGGGGTCGCTCACAGAATAATGCTTTCGCGCATGTCGGGTAGCTGACGGGCATGTACCGGTACAAGTTCAGACTTATCCTGACAGGTACGGATGTGCGGGGTAAATAATTCGACATTCTTGGACCAATCAACGTGTTGATTAACCTTGGATTAATCAACGTATTGCTGATAAATAAATGAGCCCACCAACGTGTTGCTGAGAAACTTGGCCCAATCAACGTGTAGTTGATTAATATTAAGCCAATGAGCGTGTGATGAACCTTGGGCTATTCAGCGTGTTGACAACCTTGGACCCCCCCCGCCCCGTCTCTATTGGGAGTAGGAGCTGTGCTACGTCTCGAAAGCGATGCGTGGTGAATGGTCAAATGGCGGAGGCAAGCAACCAATGAGTACGCCACCCCCCTCCCCCCCTCTCTAACAGGACCTGAAGCACCTCATCTACTACCGCTTCAACACGGGGCCGGTGGGCAAGGGACCCGGCTGCGGTTTCTGGGCGCCGGGGTGGAGGGTGTGGATCTTCTTTCTCAGGGGGGTGGTGCCGCTGATCGAGCGCTGGCTGGGCAACCTCTTGGCGAGGCAGTTCGAGGGCAGGTGAAAGAGGGAGGAGGGGGGGGGAGGGAGGGAGCACAACAGCACGCGTCTTGGAAGAGGGGGGGGGCGGGCTTCGTCGATGGTGGTGGTGATGGTGTCACAACAGCGTGCGTGCGTTTGTTTGTGTTTTGTTTTGTTTTTATTCTATTGTTGCGGTCGTTTGTTCGCTGGTGCCCTTGCTGTGCGCTCGAGCTCGAGCTAAAACTCGGAGTCTGTCAGTCAATACTCGCGTATTTAGGTACAGGTAGTTATTTTAGTAGGTAGTTAGATAGTTCATTTGGCTAGTTAGGTAGTTAGTTTCAGTTCGTTTCATTTTTTTTTTGTTTTATCCTCCGGCGGATGTGAGGAAAAAAAGCTTAAGCTCACCATGCTTCCGCGTATTTTAAAACGTGTCGTGTGTCGGTTTAGCTCAATTGTATTCGCAGCCCAGCGCTAGCTGGCGTATCCTCCAGTTCCCGTGGCAATGACAGTGGCAATGACAGGTCAGTACAGCAGTGTTCAACAGTTGTTCATTGCCATTGTCGTACCTTTGTGTACCTGGTATTGTATGTACGTACCGTACTGTAGTCGTTTATACGTTTTCTCCCTACTTTTCTGCTGTCACTTTTTTGTTCTTTCAGGCACTCTAAGGGTATCGCGAAGTCGGTGACGAAGCAGAGGGTGGAGTCCCACTTTGACCTGGAGCTGCGAGCGGCGGTGATGCACGACATCCTGGACATGATGCCCGAGGGCGTCAAGGCCAACAAATCGCGGACCATTCTGCAGGTGAATAATAACAATACGAAGAAGAACGCTGAGGGAGGGGGGATGGGGAGGGGTCTTGGCGGGACTGTCTTTTTTTATATATAGGTTGGTTACAGTGACTGCCCCGATGTAAGAGCGCCCAGGATGAGAGCCTTCGGGACTTGAGAGCGGTGAAATCGGCATGTCCCGCCTATGCTAAAAAGCTATAACTGGTATATTTCCCGCTGCAGATAAGATCAATGTGTAGTTAAGAGCGCTTGTTTCGGCCCTACGTCACGGGGCGCTCTTAACCCCTTTAGAGCCCCAAAATCCTTCCCTATACTAACTTCAAGTAATTTTGTCACCCAAAAGGGGTTTCCAGTAGTGAAGGCGTTAAATCGAGGTACCCAATGGACCTGATTGTGATAATAGGGTGTTTTGCGGGGTACCAACTTTGGGTTGGGTAGGAGCTGGGTAGGAAAACATACACGTTTCTGACGCCTGAATTCCACAAATGCCTGTTTTTGTTTTTTTTCAAGTGCGGGTTATGTAGTTTCCGTGCCGCGCGGAACAAGGCTGGGCGTGTTACTCCTGTTGACCCTGGTATCAGCAGGGGAGTTCCCGACCCGTATCCTTCACGAGGGTATGCAAGCCCCGCAACCCTCGCGCGATGGAAGATGTCACACGCAGCTTGCAAAGATATGTGTTGACCAAAATCCTTTTTGGTCGATCTCACATCCGAAGTGTTTATTTTTTTCTTTTCCTTTTTTTTTTCATTGTGATGGCATTGAAATCGTCGAGCGTCGCATTCCCAGGCTCAACCCAACCCACGAAAAAACGGGGGAAGCAATGGTTGTGAGATCACCAGGTACATACCCGGTATCTTTTACTACCTTTTTATTTTTTGTTTTTAACTTATGAAAGCGGTGTTGATTGGTTGGTTGGCCTCGCGTTATGGCGTGCGTCGGTTTCAATACTAATATTATTTATCATTATGTGGATACCATGTCCCCGAACCAACACGCCTAGGGAAAATGTCGAAACCCCTTCAACCTTCCAGACATCGTTTCTGGAAGGATCGCTTTGGGAACACGGGAGATTGTCATGTCTAGAACACGCCACGGAGCCTTCCCCTCCACGTTCCGCAGACGGATCCTCCGCGGCGGATACACCGCCTAGCGGATTCTCCGCAGCGGAACTTTGGAAGGTCCCGCTGGATTGTTCCTTTTATCCGAGAGCTGAGGGAGCACTGACAACTGCTCGCCCACTGCTCTCACAACAACTACTATTCTCCTTGCACCTCTGGGAGTTCTTTTCAACCTGTCCTGTCTCTCCCTCTGTCAACGGCCTGCAGTATCAGCCCGTGTTGTCACACACTCCGCCGTCGTAGTTCAACAGTGAGAACACTCTGCTCAGGCAGAGAGAAGTGGGATCACGACCCACCGACGGTTTTGACTACGAATATTATTGGCGTCGACGGCCTGCCAGGACAGACGCCAATAAGATTCGTAGTCAAAACCGTCGGTGGGTCGTGATCCCACTTCTCTCTGCCTGAGCAGAGTGTTCTCACTGTTGAACAACGATGGCGGCGTGTGTGACCGCACAGGCTGATACAGCAGGCCGTTGACAGAGGGAGAGACAGGACAGGTTGAAAAGACTCCTAGAGGTGCAAGAAGTAGTAGTAGTTGTTGTGAGAGCGGTGGGCGAGCAGTTATCAGTGCTCCCTCAGCTCTCGGATAAAAGGAACAATCCAGCGGGACCTTCCAAAGTCCCGCTGCGGAGAATCCGCTAGGCGGCGTATCCGCCGCGGAGGATCCGTCAGCGGAACGTGGAGGGGAAGGCTCCGTGGCGTGTTCTAGACATGACAATCTCCCGTGTTCCCCAAGCGATCCTTCCAGAAACGATGTTTGGAAGGTTGAAGAGGTTTCGACATTTTCCCTAGGCGTGTTGGTTCGGGGACATGGTATCCACATCACCCCCCAGTTTTAGTGGTGATAGAGCTCGAACTCCACCAAAACTCAAAAGTAACGGAACCATAGACAAGAGTAACAACACGTCTAGTTGATATACAAACTTCCAGTGGCGATTCGCTAACGCTCGGCAGTTTGTACACTCCTTTGGACAAGATGGACAAGACAGCACGACAAACTGACAAACTGCTGTAGTACCGTAGACATGTGGATAAAAATCCGGACATAGGATCGGACATGATAATATGTAGCGAATGACAAAAGCATAATCCTTTCGCATGCGGTATGTTCAAATACATATCGCGGACATTGCGGCTGGCCAGCTGTGGATCACGACAAAATATAGAAAAATGATCCTGGACAGGGGCGTGCGAGAGCAACGACAATAAATAAATATCCCGGGTTTATTAGCAAAAATATGCTAATTAGACGCACGCTACACGAAACGAGTGTGTATACTCATCGTGTGGACAACATGGCTGAAGGCTCAACAGGCGTGACATGAGTCGTATGTGCAGGAAAGCAAAACGACTTACCTGACGGAGACAATAAATTATACACCAAACATGTTATACTGCGACAAGGACATTTGGCTGATCACACTACACTTGGCATCTGATGCGTGTTCGAGACCGAATCAGAAGTCAATTGTGGTACACATCAGTTGGCATCTGATGGGTGTTCGAGACCGAATCAGAAGTCAATTGTGGTACACATAACAGCCTGGGCGGTGACCGAAGTCGACACGAGACAACCGCCAACAGTATACATTTCAGGGTCGCATCCATATGAAAAATACTAGGGAAAAAAAAAAATGGATTAAAGGCGACAAATTGACTGACAGTAATCGTGCATACGGGCATTATGCCGCAGATGTGCAACGATATCGGAGTGTGCAGTGGGAGACATACAAGCGTTCGACAGACAGACACATAATGTATGCCGTAGTTCATCTGTGTCTGTATCAAACGTAGTTCATCTGTGTCTGTGTCAAATACAGATCGTAACAGAATGAGGCATTTTTTAAAGACAAATGGTGTGCGCGAACGCTGGATATTTATCATCAATCCATCCACCGGTGTGCTACGGTGCCGAGTACTTTCCAGTACTAAAAAGACAAGAGCCCAACGATTTTTTCTACACATGCGAACGACCCCCCATAAATCGATGGGAGTCGGGTCTCTTACGACTATACATCGCGCTAATAAGAGCTAACCTCAGGTTGTACGATACTTACAGTGCATGCAGAAGGCAATGCGCAAGAAACCAAACTGCTGAAAATCAAAAGAAAACAAACGGGAACAACAAACTACGCAGGGCACTGCGAATGGCGACATAACGAAGTCACGAGAATACTCGTGTGACAGTACGCCGAAGACATTGACAAGTTGGCACACACACTAGACACATGCTCCTTTTGGCTATGCTAGACCTGACGGTCACCCCCCCTGCAATTGAGGTGATTTGGTAATTACCATTGCAGGCGTAAAGGTACTAGTCAAACTAGTACAGTGGACAATCTCAATCGCGGGATCGAAACATACCGCTGAGCTGGAAGCCAAAATACAGGGAAGTCAACCAAAAGACATTAGGTGCTAAGAATACAGTTCACGGAGGGCGAGGGCAATACTTTAGAGTGCGCGGTACTCGCACTGGACAACAGACAAGCCATGAGGTGACTACACCTTAAAAGAAAAACAACTCCCGCAGGAGCTTGACACATATGATGGAACAAATAGCACAGGGCTGACATCAGTAGTTGCTCAGTCTGATGTGACAAAATAAAGCGCTAAAACAAGGCAAGACGATACAAGAAAAGCCCATTAAAAGTGCTATGGGATATCCGCGGGGACAGAATGAGACTTCCGCGCAGGAGGGTTAAATGCTAAAGAGTCCGTCGACAATACTGCAGCACGGTAGGAAGCAATCATATCTCTGCATTGAGGAATGGCGTTGACATGACGCCAGATACCCATCTGGGTAGGATAACCTTCCAACTTGAGATGATATTGGAAGTTGGTGAGAGATGCTGCTCCTACTCCCCTTTTATGTCCATCAATACTCTCAACCGTGAACGCACCGATCATAACTTTCGACAATGAGCCTTCGAGATCGGGCACGGGAAGAGTGGTCCCTAAAAATAAATCGTCGAGCGCATCAAGGTCAGGGGCAGGGGACGACTGAGGGACACAGTATTTTTTCATCCGGCCAAGGTGAACAGTAATCTCGGCGGGGTTGCCATCTTTAGTGACGCGATAGATGACGGGTGACGTTTGCGCTCGTACGGTATATGGTCCACGCCAGGGGCTGATCAATTTTGGATTGGGACCATCAGCTTCAGTGTATGGGCGGTGGATTAATACCTGTTCTCCAGGTTTGAAACTGGGAAACGACAGGGTATCATTTGCGACCGCTTGCTTATCCGCTCGCTCTTTAAGATTACGGCGGGCCAGCTCGTATGCAAATTGCAAGTTTTCGACAGTCTGTTTAGAATAGTCGACCTATGATTGCGGTGCGGAGGTGGACGGTACTCCAAGAATGAGGTCGACAGGTAGTACAGCTGCACGTCCAAACATCAGGAAATGAGGAGTTTCCTGGAGCGTGGTAGAGTAAGCTGTATTGTGAGCTAACTGGACAAAAGGCAACAGCTCTGCCCAATTATCGCAGGACAATTTGCTGTACATAGCCAACATATTGTAGACAGTGCTGTGTACACGCTCTAAGACAGAGTTGCCCTGAGGGCGAAAAGCGGCTGTACGCGTTTTCTCATATCCAAAAACTGATTGTAATTCCTTGACCAATTCGTTGTCAAATTCTTTTCCTTGGTCGGAATGAAGTGTTTCTGGAGGGCCAAACACCGAGAACACGCGTTCGATTAGATGACGAACGATCGTGCAAGCCGCCTTATTTTTGATGGCTATCAAAATGACAAATCGAGTAAGATGGTCGATGACAGAAAGGATGGAGCGATTTCCTTGTGACAAGCTTTTATACTCGACAAGATCAACAGCGACGCATTGGAACGCGCGCGTGACAGGGCGGTGTCCCACAGGCAACTTGGGCGGGCGGTGGGATGACTTGCGGTGTTGGCAAGACAGACACGCTTCAATATGAGTACGGACATCCGTGGACATGGTCGGCCACCAAAATCTATCTCGAATGGTATCGAATGTTGCTTTAAAAGCTAAATGACCTCCAGACGCTGGTAGATCATGACACGAATTAATGACAATTTTTCGGAGAGATACTAGGCACTACCAGTTGATCGCGGAAAGTGCTACGCTTCCGTAAGTGACCAGGAAGGTACGACCGAAATAGCAATCCTTCATTTAAAAAGAAGTAGCTCATCGTGTATTTAGATTCTCCACTTTGGAGTGGGGCCGATGTTGGTGCTCGGAGGTACTCAAAATACTGACAAAAAGTCCTCTTTCTGTAGATGGACGAGTTTCGCGGGGTGTACAGTAGGGAAGACAGACACAGCGCTCATGAATAATTCACGGTCGCTTTCTACAGGTGCTACGTCGTGCAAATTAGAAGCGGAGAGTTGTACTCGCGGGGCCCAGGTGGATAGTACGGTCCCTCAATCGGTACATTGCGACAAATGGCGGCTAATCTGGGCTCGGATGGGATGGGTTCCCCGTTGACTTCGCTAAAAGCACGAGACAACATATCAAGCACGACATTTAATTTGCCTGGGACATGTTTGACAGTGAAATCGTAATTCTGAAGTGCGATCGCCCATCGGGTGAGCATGTTAGAGGTGTCCTGCATTTTATACAGGTACGTTAGTGCTTGGTGGTCAGTACAGCATGTGAAGTGCTTGCCCCATAGGTACGGACGCCAGTGGGTGACAGCCCAGACCACAGCACAACACTCTTTCATGGTGGCACTATAATGACGCTGGCTTTTTGAAAAGCGGTGACTATAATACGCGATGATATCAAGATCGGAATCGGAGCTGCTTTCGCGTGAGCGTTGAGCGAGAAATGCTCCTACTCCTGCTTCTGAGGCATCGGTATGGACAATAAATTCCCGAGTAAAATCTGGGTATTTAAGGACCGGTGCGGAACTAAGGGCACGCTTCGCGCGAGCGAATGCTTCACGTTGCGCGGGCCCAAAAGCCTTCTTGAAAGCGGTCTTTTTGACATAATCCTTACGAGTGAGTTCAACCAGCGGTGCTGTTATTTCAGCATAACCGTCTACAAAACGGCGGACATGGTTGAGTGTACCTAAGAATCCGCGATTATCTTTGATACACTCAGGCTCAGGCAGTGCTAAAATGGCTTTGACACGGTCGGCACTGATTGAAATACTTTTTTCCGAAATGACATGGCCAAGATACTCGATTTCTTTCTGACCGAATTGAAGTTTGGTCGGTTTCAAAGTTAAGCCAGCTGCCTGTAACGCTGAGAACATTTGCTCGAGGGATTTCAGGTGAGCTTCGAACGTAGAACTAAGACAAATCAATATCGTCCATGTACGTAAGAATACCCGACTCAGGACCAAGGTGGCCGAAAGTGACCGACATCATGTGTTGAAACAACCATGGGGCACTACAAACTCCAAAAGGCATACGTTTAAAACAAAACTTGCCGGTCGGAGTGACGAATGCTGTCCGGTCGATGTGCTCTTCTGCGACGGGTAGCTGCCAGAACGCACTGAGGACATCGGCTGTAGAGATGAATTTGACGCCTCCGACTGCATCCAGACAGGAATCTAAGTTCGGGAGGGGCCAGCTCTTGCGGACGATGTTACGGTTGAGGGTATGACGATAATCAACACAGAAACGAGGGCTACCGTTCTTCTTTGCGACAAGCGTACACGGGCTACCCCACGGGCTGGGACGTTCTTCGATGATGCCCCATTCAAGCATATCGTGAACACACTTATCAATGACAGCTTTAGCTCGAGGGTTGGCGCGGTACGGGGGACGATCGATAGGTCGGGTGTCAGGAGGCAAAGGAAATGTTGCTTCTGCATTGGTGCAACGACCTAGCTCTGACATTGACAAGGCAAAGACAGGACGGTACCGAGCGCACAAATCTAGGACAGAGACTTTCTGGTCAGACGTGAGCTTAGTGTTAGTAAAAGCTTTGGACAGGGGACCTTCAATCTCGGATTTGGCTTGAGCGATTTCATCAACTGATGTTGGAGTTTTTGCAACGGCATTAACGTGCAATTGATCTGGCATCACTACGGACACAGTGAATAACTGACCAAGACATAAATCAATAGGTAGCGCAACCCCATCAGAAGACGGGTTTGCAATTTGCACGGCTACTGAACCATCAGCAGCATGCCAAGTAGCAAGAATGCGAGCGACAATAATTTTCTCGAACACTGACGAGCTACTGGACTCCAAAAACTCAAGCTCAGACATGATTAGGGGTTCTACCACAACAGTAGAATCGTGCGCGGGTAGACAATCAGTAAAAGCTGCGACAAGGGTCTCGTGTCTCGGTTTAAGATCAACACGTTCACGTAACCTGACATCGACCCCTCGAACCCTCTCCCTGTCCAACTCCGCCACGCTCGGAAGGCGTCCAAGAGCACAAAGGGAATTCACCAGAAACCCCTTCGCCGACTTCTCCCGCATCCATCGTCGCCATCCGCGAGCGCCTAGCTCGCATCGTCAATCACCAGCTTGAACGCATGGAAAACGGCGAGATCGACCAGCTCTCCGATCAACATAACTCCATGCTCCAACAACTGGCAAGTATGAGTGTCGCTAACAGACACTCATACTTGCCAGTTGTTGGAGCATGGAGTTATGTTGATCGGAGAGCTGGTCGATCTCGCCGTTTTCCATGCATTCAAGCTGGTGATTGATGATGCGAGCTAGGCGCTCGCGGATGGCGACGATGGATGCGGGAGAAGTCGGCGAAGGGGTTTCTGGTGAATTCCCTTTGTGCTCTTGGACGCCTTCCGAGCGTGGCGGATTTTTTCCTCCCGCTGCGGGGTCGGCGTACTCTCCGTCAGTAGACATCTCCACAGACTAGGAATCGACACGAACAATTTGATTTTTCAACTGCTGTCAGACGCCAATAAGATTCGTAGTCAAAACCGTCGGTGGGTCGTGATCCCACTTCTCTCTGCGTGAGCAGAGTGTTCTCACTGCGACCCACCGACGGTTTTGACTACGAATCTTAATTATTATTATTATTATCATTATTATTATTATTATTATTATTATTATTATTATTATTATTATTATTTTTATTATTTCATGTTTTCTAACCAAATAGAAGTTGGAAACCCCGAACTCCTTTATGTGGTTGCCTGGTACGAAACGCATTTTTCCGTAGCTTCATTCATACTTGGAAGTATATTTTTTTTTGTTACCAGGTATGTTTGTTATCTTTCATGTTTTTGTTTTATTAGAATAGTTTTTATGTTTTTTTCCCCCAATATTTACATTCGTCGGGTTCAACAGTATTGCTTGTACAAAATGTTTTTTATAACCCAGTATAATTTGGAAGCCCAGCCCCAAATCGCCTTGCGCGGTTACCTGGTATGATACTACTTGTGTGTTTTCATTATTTTTTTTCTTTGTTAGTTTTGTGTTTGTCAAAATTGTTCATGTTTTTTTTTCAATATGTTCAGGGTCTTGTGTTCCCTTCCGGCCATGACAAGTAATACCTCTATTAATAGCACGTTGTTTTCCTTGGGTTCCCCCTCAGCGCGTGAGCGAGGCGTGGCGGTGCTGCAAGGCCAACTTCCTCTTGATTGTATGGTTTGGTTAGGTTGTAGGTGCATCTTTGAAATGTTCAATACCTGTCTTGGATACGCGTGGCCAACACCCTCTCGATGTATACAAAATTATTTTGTTACTTTGTAGGTACACCTCTGACATGTTCGATATCTCTGGTCTTGGATACATGATTTTTAAAATACGTCAATGTCTTTACTTCCCCCACGCGCCGGTCCTTTTTGCTTGTATGCCCCCTGCACTCGCAGCACCTGAGCGAGGCATGGCGATGCTGGAAGGCCAACATCCCGTGGAAAGTGCCCGGACTGCCGGCGCCGATCGAGAACATGATTCTGCGCTACGTCAAGGCGAAGGTAAGATTTTTTTGATGGAAATCGACGAGCCTTTGTGGGGATTTTGGACCGTCTGCGCGATATAGATGAAGGGGATCTGCGCTACGCCAAGGCGAAGGCAAGGTATTTTGATGGAAATCGACGAGCCGTTGTGGAAATTGTGGACCGTCTGCGCGATATAGATGAAGGGACATATGTATATGGGGGGGGGAAATGGTTGATTGACAACTACCTGCCTGTGACCACGGTTTGTTGTCCAAAATGGTCGCTGATTTTGAGTCTTGAGGTAGAATTTCTTGATGGTTTGATCCGGAAGGTAAAAAATGCCGGTCTTGAAACACAAAACAAAACATTCGCCTCGTTCAGGCTACAAGGCACAGGTATCGCGCTAGGTTAGAGAGAAGGTAAGGCGGTACAGAGTGCGCTACGTCAAGGCTGAAGCAAGGTATGCAGTAGCGGAAACCATAACCGAAAAACTGTGGCATTTTGTTTTTCCGGGTGATTTTGGTTGGAAATATTGGGTTTTCTTTGCGAGGGAGAGAGCAGCGCCGATATAGAACGTCATCGTGCCTTACGTTAAGGCTAAGGTAAGGTAAGCGGTAGGGGCCCCGAGAACTGACGCATTGTCGTTTCGAGACGTGATATCCCAAAAAGTACCGCTCGAACTCCCAATATGATATAACACAAACTGCGAAAGGCAAACCCCTTGCGATAAACTATGTCCCGATTCGCACCGAAAGGGACGAAGCGACTCGCAAAGTTTTGGCCGAAGACACCCCGAGGTCCCGCTAAGCTAAGGCGTCCGCGACAAAGCGACACTTAAGACGCGCAAGGTGCATAACCCGAGAGTCCTCATGGGGCGCGGCTGAATCGAAAGTGTGCCTCTTGGTGTGCGGCGTAATCGAACGTGCACATTTTGCTGGAAGCGTTTCAGTGCAAAAACCTTCCCAAGCCCGCCGCCCCTGCCGAATTCCCCACAACGAACGGCCTTGTCTCTACCCCGAGCACCTTCTGATGTACTCGAAGCCACGCGCCTACGAGGTAGCTCTCTTTCCTCGCTGCTGTCGCACCAATGCGCTGCGGGGCCGCCTTTAACAAGCAGTGTGCGAGTTGTTGAAGAACATGGTTTTGATTTTTGCACGGCGATCATACCTTGTTCTTTGGTAACTCGCACACTATTGTGTACGGCGATCAAACCTTTGTTCTTCGATACCTCGCACGCTGTGTGCTCTTGTTGAAAGCAGCCCCACATCGCATTGGTGCGACAGGAGCGCGGAAATATTGCTATTAGATTGGGGTGTGGCTTCGAGTACGGCAGAAGGTTGCTCGGGATGTATAGAGGAAAACTTGTTTCGTGATGGGGAACGCGGCGGGAATGATGACGGTGGAGGGCTTGGGATGGTTTTAGGCGTTGAATCTCCCAGGAGTTTTTACGGGTCGGATCGCTTCTCGCTGATCGGGTTGGGTCGGGTTGACCCGACCCGACCAGTGAGGTGTGAAAACCTCCTGTCCCGACCCGTGAGGTTTCGAACACCTCCTGACCCGACCCGTTTCGCCCCGCAAGATTTAGGAAACCCTCCCGACCTGACCCGCTGGACGGGTCGTGACCAGTGTAAACCCCCCTGTTTTTTTCCGTGTAAAACGGGTGATTTGTTGGGGTTGAGCTTGCTTTCCGAGGGGGGTGGGACGGTCTTGCCCTTGGGCGTTGGTTTTGGGGATGGAGGTGGTAGTGGGGAGGAGGGGGGAGGGGAAGCTGTTGGTGACGGTGGATGCGTTGGTAATGTTCCTTTGCGTCGTTTTTTAGATGTACCGGGTACCAGGTACCTGGTGTATGTACCTTTTTTTTTTTCTTAATCCTCCGGCGGATGGAGAAAAATAAAGCTCAAGCACAGCACACTTGCGCGTATTTTCACACACGCCGTGTGTCAATTTAACTCGATTGTATTCGCTTGTGTACCGTTTTTTGTTTTTTATAACAGTACCTTTTTTTCGTTGCCTTGTTTTCGTTTCTTGAAAAAATCTCCTTCGTGACGTTTCTTAATACACATATATATACTCCCGTATATATCTTTATGCCGTTTCTTAAAAGGCGGACTGGTGGACGAACATTGCGCACTACAACCGCGAGCGCATCAGGCGAGGCGCAACCGTCGACAAAACGGTGTGCAAGAAGAACCTCGGCAGGCTGACGCGCCTGTGGCTCAAGGCGGAGCAGGAGAGGCAACATAACTACCTCAAGGTCAGTTGGTACATCCCACACCTCGGGGACAGATCACCGATCCCTACTTGACGATCTAGATCTTTCAGAGAAAATCTGTATAGTCTATTAGTAGCTCATGTCGCCGAGTGGGAGCCGTGCGATCTCTGCGGTCTATCTAGCACATTTCCTGGGTTGGATCTGTGCTCAATAGATACGGTTCCAACACAGCATCTCGTAACGGCGGATACGGGACGTACTGTAGGCGATCTATATTGATACAGATGATCTTTACCATGATCTGTCCGAGGGGTGTATTCGTTTCATAGGGGATGAGTAATATAAGGGGTTGGATCTGTACTCGATAGATACGGTTCCAACACAGCATCTCATAACGGCGAATACGGGACGTACTGTAGGCGATCTAGATTGATACAGATGATCTATACCATGATCTGTCCTAGGGGCGTATTCGTTCCATAGGGGATGGGTACTGTGAGGGTTTCTTGGGTACGGGGGTAGGCGCGTGAGGGGGTGTCCTCATTGCTATACACTGGCCGTGATCTCAAGACTATAGACCTCCTTGGGGGGGTTGGGGTGATGGTAGGGGGCGGCGGTAGGGGTAAGTGGACGGGGGGGGCGGGGGGGCATAGGGTTGGGCGGGCGGGTGGGTAGGGGTGGGGGGGGGCACAGGTGGGTTGGTGGGTGGGTGAGTGCAGTAAAGGCGAATGTGGGTGGGGAGGTGAGTGCACGGGTAGTGGTTACCGTATATGACAGTGTTGGTGTTAGGGTATAACACCCCTCCTGGGATGACATGCTGAGCCAGCTTCTTCCGAAACCAGCGCGGCCCGATAACAACGGTGGCGGCTTTGGGAGGATGTCGTCCGGATCTTTCCATAGACGTGTCGCTTGGCGTTTAGACTCTACCGGTCGTCGACGATTCGGAATACGAAACTCGCTCGGATGTGCTATACACCGTCACATACGGTAGATCGGTGCGTTGGTAGGTGGACAGGGCAGGAGTGGGTAGATGGATGCGTTCGTGCGTGGGTGGGTGGGTGTTGCTACGGCCGATGCTGCCGCTGCTTTACTTGCTGCTACTTCCTTCAAACGCGTCTGCCACTGCTGCTGTTAATGGTAGTGGTTCCCGTCGATGCCTTTTTCCTGCAACAGGACGGACCTTACGTCAGCCCCGAGGAAGCGGTGGCGATCTACACGACCACGGTGCACTGGCTGGAGAGCCGTAAGTTCTCGCCCATCCCGTTCCCGCCGCTCTCGTACAAGTACGACACCAAGGTGCGTCTTCGCCGCCATGGACATTTTGGATGGGATGGGAACGGAAGACATTGAAAATTCAGAACATGTTTTAACCATATCTGATTTTGACCGTGGTTTTGAACTGTGTCGATGAGGTGGTGGCTTTTGCGTTGTTGTTTTTGTAAAGTTTGTAGCATACAGATATCTCCGTCAGCGTAGTTTAGGTTTTGACCGAATATTAGTTTTGTTCATTGTGTAAGAAAGACTGCGAAAAGCGCTTGCCCTTTTTTTTTTTTCGTTGCTAGTGGCGAGTGGCGAGCGCTGTTTAGACTTGCCTCACGTCCCCCCCCCCCCGCCCCCCCCCTCCTCCTTCCTGTACCTGTGTGGGGCAGCTGCTTATCCTGGCTTTGGAGCGACTGAAGGAGAACTACAGCGTCAACTCGCGGCTTAACGCTATTCAGAGGGAGGAGCTGGGCTTGATCGAGCAGGCCTACGACAACCCCCACGAAGCCCTCAGCCGTATCAAGCGCCACTTGCTCACGCAGCGCGCCTTCAAGGAGGTGAAGATTAGAACCCAAAAAAAACACACACACAAAGCACACCCTCAAGTCTCGAGAGTTGCTTAAATTGGGGGGTTGTGCGAGCCCGAAAGCTTCTGTAAAACAATGGGCTTTTTTGTATTAGGCCCTGAACGTAAAAACCTTTTTGAAAAAGTATGTGTTCTTCGAAGGTGGGTTGAGTAAGGTATGCTGTACGCTGGGGGTATTATACCCGGTTACTTGCCCGGGTATGGCCCATGCAGCTGGATTCTGATACCCGGGTATGGAGCATGCTACGATAGAGCGAGGTAACACTTTTTCACCAAGTTTGTCTCGTGTGCCATTTTTTTTGTGTATGACGGGGCTCCTGAACCCGAAATCGTGGAAATGCCGTTCATGGTATGCTATTAGTAGTTGGATGTTTTGCACATTAAGTCCAGGGCAGCACATAAAAAATAAAACTCTACAAGTACCACGCTTTTTTTTTTTAGGAACGAGACATGGGGGGGGGGGGGGGGGGGGGGTTGCTAAAACCAAAAAGTAAGAAAAGTTGGGAACCCCCCCCCCCCCCCCCCCCCGCCATTTTCTCGACTCGCGCAGAAAATCGCAACGCTCCGATCTTTTTTTTCGTTTCGACCTTTTAAGGAGCGTGGCTCCGTTTTCTCTTTTTTCGTCACGGGTTTATTCGTCGAGCTGAACTTGTAGTTTACTTTCCGACGTGTGACAAAATCGATGTAAGGCGGTATCCCGATACAAGGCAGTCTAAATCACTTGGCGCTACTGGGGAATTGCACCCATGACCCGGAACCCATAGCGGGTTCCCCCTATAAGGCGGTCGTATTGCTATGCCACACCATACCACCGCCTCACTGGGGGAACCTTACTGCTGTATGCATTGACTCCGATTCTCTAACCCCCCCCATATGCCATATTATATGTATATTGGGGTTGGCGTCGGTTGGCAACGACGCTGTAAAACATACCATTCACTGCGTGAGCTAGACAACCAGGGTACTGTTTTTTTGTTTTTGTTTTGGCGGTGGCGGTCGCCATGATGGTTGTCGAGTAAGGTCGTATTGTGCGGGGTGGAGAACCCAAACCCCGCACGAGGGAAATGATCGCATCGCGTAGTGTGAATATGGTAAGGCACCCACGAGGTAATTACATAGTAATACCCGTTGCTGTCTCAGGAGTGGCCACACCAGGAAACAGAGCAGAGGTCATTGGCGCTGTCATCCATAAGCAAGAAAGTAGGCACAAGGTGCCGAAGTCCGGCTTACGAGCGGCTCTTGGGAGGATGCAGTTCACCCTTTATGCGACTCGCCGAACACCTCACGGCGCTTCGCGCCTGGTGCAAGCAGTGTCTGCCTGGTTGGTGAAAACTCGACGTGCTCCGTCCCGTCATATTAGGGATGCGAGGGTTTATGCTCGTACGACTACGGCCATGCACAAACTGAGTACACCCCCGCCCCCCATATGCAAGAACGTACGCACAAGGTGCGGATTCCCCTCGCCTCGCAAGAGGTTCTTAGTCAGATGCACCCCAAAGTGTTTCGCGCTTAATGTGCACGCAATGTCTGCCTGGTCGGTAAAAACCCACCTTGCTCCGTCCCGGCGTGGTGAGGTTGCGAGGGTCTTATGGCCGTACGACCCTGGCCGCGCATGAAACGAGTACACCCCGCCCCTGAACAACAATATCAACGCCTCTTCAACTGGAAACCCGTTTTTCGCGAAAAAATACTTGGAATTAGTATTTGAAGGGGTTTTGGGACTCTAAAGGGGGTAATTCCGAATCCATTCCGTCATGTCATTGTCTTTAATGTCTTTAAAGGTGGGCATCGAGTTCATGGACCTGTACAGCCACCTCATCCCCGTGTACCACTTGGAGCCCTTGGAGAAGATCACGGACGCGTACTTGGACCAGTACCTGTGGTACGAGGCTGACAAGCGCCACCTTTTCCCGAACTGGATTAAGGTGGGTTTTTTGTTGGTGGTTTTGATTGGTCGAGGCTTGTCGGTTGGTCGGTCCGTTCGGTTTTGTGTTGTTCGATTTGATTGGTGGTTCGGGTCGGTCGGTTGGTCGGTCGGTCGGTTCATTTTTTATTGTTCACTTTTGATTGGTCGGTGTGTCATTGAGATCACAGATCCGTACCTTGACCAGTACCTGCGGTTTGAGGCTGACAAGCGCCACCTTTTCCCGCAACTGTATCGAGGTGCTTCGCTTGGGTTTCGGGTCCATTCGGTCCGTCGGTCGGTGGGTCCGTTCGTTTTTTGGTGGTGTGTTTGATTGGCCGAGGTCGGTTGGTTGGTCCGTTCGTTGGTTATTTAATTCGTTTTGACTGGCCGGGTCTTTCGATCGGCCGGTTGATTCATCGGTCGGTCCAATAGTTTTGTTGTTGGCTTTGATAGGGCGGAGTCAATCAATCGGTCTGTCCGTCGGTTGGTCGGTTGATCCGTTCGTTTTTCGTTCGTGTATTTGATTGGCCGAGGTCCTGTGGTTGGTCGGTGGGTCCGTTCGTTGGTTTATTCGTTTTGATTGGCCGGGGCCTTTCGGTCAGCCGGTTGATCCATCGGTCGGTTCAATCGTTTTTTTTTGTATTGATTTTGATAGGTCGGGGTTGGTCGATCGGTCAATCAGTCCCGTCCGTCGGTTGGTGGATCCGTTCCATTATTGTTGTTCGTTTTGATGACTTAGTCTATAATTTTTTCTTGCACTGCTTGCAGGCCAAAAAATGTGCTGGAAAACCGATATTATTGAGCATGCCAAGCCCTTTTTTGGCCTCCAGTATGTCATACCTACAGTAGCATGTTTTCAGCTGATAACGCCGTTCATCATTCCCCTCGGTTCCCCCCCCCCCCCCCCCGTAACCTCCGCCTTGAGGAAATCAATACCGTCTGCCACTCTTGACTTGTTTTCCAAAAATAAACGGGTAAATATCAATTAATGTTTTCTTACGAAATATTGTTACATGCAGGGTTGCGAATAGTAGCTTCGAAAATATCGATCTTAAAAGCTGACGTTTACATTTTCATTTTTTTTCACCTAAAAAATCCAGCCGAGCGACTCGGAGCCGCCGCCGCTCCTGGTGTACAAGTGGTCCCAGGGAATCAACAACCTGTCGGATGTGTGGGATACAGATTCCGGGGAGTGCGTGGTAATGCTGGAGACCAAGCTGGAGAAGGTCTACGAGAAGGTGAGCTGGATGTCCTGTAGGGCAGGATATGTGAATCGTAAGTACATGCCAAGGTGGTGTTTGGGCTTTGTACTGTGTTGTTGGGCGGCTTTTCTTTGATATGAAACCGTTAGTGTATTAGTGTGGGCCGGGGACGCCGGGGAGTGTGCGGTGATGCTGGAGACTAAGCTGGAGAAGGTCCACAAGAAGGTGAGCCGGATGCGCTGTGCGGTGCCGGTGCGGTAGGTGTACCCCCCCCCCCCCCCCCCTGGGCGGAAATGTAGAGACCGTTGTGTATTGGTTTGAGTACCTCAGAGGTCCTTATTTTTACGTCCAGGATGGTAAGACAGTACCTGGTATACATCAGTGCCTGCTTGAGTGGTTGATTGACTTGCTGCGCCGTGTTTGCGTGTGCTGTGCTGTGTTTTTCTGTCTTGTTTTTTTCGCTTGTTTTTCTTGTTTTTTTCAAAAAAAAAAAATTCTCTTCTGTTGTGTTTTCCGACGGTGTTTTTTCGTGTTGCCTGTTGTTGTCTCGTGACCCCTTGTTCCGTTTGTTTGCCGTTTTCACGCCGGTGTAAAAAACGAAAAACAAAAAACATGCAACAGGTGGATCTGACGATGCTGAACAGGCTGCTCCGGCTGATCGTGGACCACAACATCGCGGACTACATGACGGCTAAGAACAACGTCATGATCTCCTACAAGGTAAGTGTGGTTGGGCGTATTTTCATTATTTGCGTGCGATTGCGAGTTTCTAGTTTTGACGGCGAGAATGAGCAACCGAAATGCCCTCCAGAGGAAAAAAGCGAGCAAATCAAATGTTCTCCAGGGGCACAAAGAAATAAGCAATCAAGTGCTCTACTGTTAGCACTGCTGTAGGTGTAACTGTAAAACGAGTATACTAAAGTAGTGACTGCTCGTACAGCTGACGGGTGACCGCGATGATAACCGTGTTTTCTGCTGGTGATGTTTTATAGTACTACTTCGACGTATAATGCAGTGGCAGGTCTATATTTTTGTAGTATAGGCTGGCTTACGATGGAACAGTGATTACGAGAGAGTTGCTAGTGTACGATGGCGCTAAAAAAACATAGCTGATCCTTTCACACCTTGGCCAGCAGGGTGTTGGGTTGGGTTGGGTTGGGTTGACGGCAGGTTCAAAAATTCACCAGCGCGATTTCCTAGGGAGAGCTACTGTATATTTTGAGGATTATAATCCTTGAGTTGTCCGGATAGGGAAGGGTGGGAGGGGGGGGGGTGGGGGGGGGGGGTGGGGGGGCACGGTGTAGATGGCGGGCGTAAGTTAAAGATCATCCCAAGTAGATCTGCGCAGGTGCTATGAGACTGGCTACACCTCGCTGCTTGCTTCAACAGCAACTGCGCAAAGAACAAATGGGAGTACCGTTCACACTATATTTTGTTTTATGGTACTCCCAGCCGGACTAACGCACTTGTTTGCCGTCGAATTTTACGCGCAGCGGGCCGTTGCGTTCGCAGACATTTTCAGCGTTTATGGTATCAGGTGCATGCAATACCACCGCGATTACAGTACAGGCAGTTTTTGGGTTGTTTGGTTTTCACGCTTAGCCGTCGTTTCTACCCCCCAACACGTGAAAGCAACCCAGCAAACTGGAACAACGCAAACCATTCCAATAAATCGAAGGAGGCGGATGACGGAGGAGTAAAATTAACCTTCGTGAATGCCCGCCCTCCGTCCCGGTATATGTAGGGATGCGAAGGTCAATGGTGTTAATTAATACTATGGCTATGCGTTAACATGAGTATGCCCCCCTTTCACCCAAGCGGTCCTTGGTAGAACGTGGCTAGCTTTCTTCATGCAACTCTCTGAACACCCCACGGCGCTTTGCTATGGTGTCTCTTTGGTCGTTGAATACCCGACCTGCTCCATCCTGGCATTGTAGGGGTGCGAAGGTCTACGGCCATTCATGATACGAGTACCCCCCCCCCCCCTCCTCCCTCCCCCCCTCACCCCCATTGTATATGGCAAACCCGCTCGCGCGCGTGATGTCAGGGCATGATGCATACCAACTCTTGCTGGGTACACCCCCCGCCCTCCCCATGTATAGTTGAAATCATATAATTGAACCCCCCCCCTCCCCCTCTCTCCTCCCGGTGTACTGGTGTAATGCAACCCCCTTCCCCCGATATATAATGCACCCCCCCCCCCCGCCCCCCCCCCCCTTCCCCTCCACGCCCCGTGATATAATGGAAGACCCCCCCTCCCTCCTCCCTCTTTACAATACGAACATCCCGTGACGCGCAAAATGATGGCAGGACATGATGCACACCAACTCTTACGGGCTGGTCAGGGGTCTGCAGTTCGCGTCGTTCATCTTCCAGTACTACGGCCTCGTCCTCGATCTGCTGCTGCTGGGACTCACGAGGGCGTCCGAGATTGCAGGCCCGCCCACGATGCCGAACCAGGTATTTCCTATTTTTGGTATTTAATTGGGGGGGGGGGGGTCTTTGTTGGTGTTTTTTTTTGTATGTTTGTGTTTTATTGTGTTTTATTGCGTCCAACATCGCGGTCTCGCCCACGATGCCGAACCAGGCGTTCGGTTTGGTTTGTTTTTTTGTGTGTTGGGGATTGTGTTTGGTATTAACCTGGGTAATGCTTTTTTTATGTGTTTCTGTCCAGTACCATGGAGTTTTGTATTTTTCGATCTTTTTGTTGTGTTTTTTGTTGGCTTTTCTCCGTTTGCTCTATAAGTTGTATACGTTTTGTTTTTGCGCCTTGCTCTTGTGGTCTCTTGAGACGAGCGCCGAGCTCGCTCGCTTGCGCGTGCTGGGGAGGGGTTGGGGGTGTGGTAGGGTGACGGCTTGCATGGCTCTGTAGAATACCCGGGTACCAGGTACCAGTCCGAAAATGAATGTATAATCTCGATATGAATATTTGTAATGCTTTTAAAAAATGCGAAAACTCCCGAGATCTTAGGGAGGTGGTGATAAAGGACCATCCCCGGGTCAACCAATGGGTGTTTCAATCATTTTGATATATCTGCATGGGGATACGATTATCAACGAGCTGCGTGGGGTTTATGATAGCAGTACCGCACGGCCTCAATAGTCGGACTGACTTTTTTTTTTTTTTTAGCCCGTCTGGAGGGAGTTTGGTTGAAAGGATGTTTGTGTTTTGCAGGCTGCCAGTATTAATAGTAAATGAAGCACGCCTCGCCCGCATTAGCTCCTAAAGGTCTTGAGTCTTAACTGCTGGTGCCCCACACCTCTTTTTTCCTCCGAAACGTTTCGTCCGTCCATCCTTTTTTTGCAGTCGAGAAACGTTTCGTCCGTCCGTCCATCCTTTTTTTGCAGTCGAGAAACGTTTCGTCCGTCCGTCCATCCTTCCTTTGCAGTAGAGCAGATCTGTTGGTCCGAGAAAAAACTAGTTTTGGATATGGCGTAAGGGGTTTGTTTGCAATGGATCGTAAGGGGTTTGTTTGCACTGGATAAAGGTTTCAAGCTATACTATAGGCAAGTCCTTTTCAAACGTCAAAGAGATGACGATACAGATCTCTAGATATAGTAGACCCTATAGCTGCCGTTGCGAAATTTAGAGCAGGATCTGTATCTATCGAGTACAGATCCAACCCAGGAAACATGTGCTAGATAGACCACACAGATCGCACGGCTCCCACCCGGCAACATGACCTATACCGTACAGATATTTCCCTGAAATATCGAGATCATGAAATGGGGATAGATCATATAGATCATCTGTCCAACGTGTGAAGGCTTCATCGTACAGTAATAGCGTTACCCCCCCCCCCCCCCCCCCCCTCACGCACACGCTACTCCGCCCCCTCTTGTCTCCATCCTAAATGTTTGACTCCGAAGCCAGCTTTAATATTTCGTCTGTCCGTCCGTCTGTCCGTCCATCCGTCCATCCGTCCGTCTGTTTTCGCAGTACCTGTCGTTCCGAGACACCCCCACCGAGATGCGGCACCCCATCCGTCTGTACACTCGGTACGTGGACAAGATCTACATGCTCTTCCGCTTCGACGCCGAGGAGGCGAGGGATTTGATCCAGCGCTACCTCACCGAGCACCCGGACCCTAACAACGAGAACGTGGTGGGGTACAACAACCGCAAGTGCTGGCCTCGCGATCAGCGCATGCGCCTCATGAAGGTGAGGGAGGGCTTTGCTATGTATGATGGTCGGTTTCGCGTAATGGGGGGGGGGGGCTCGGATAATTTATGTTAAGTTTTACATTTTTTTTAGCTCGTTTTATATAGCGCGTTTTTTTTTGCGGTTTGATTTTTTCGCACGTTTCGATTTTGGTATTTTTGTGTTGGACTTTTTTCCTTGTTTTCATTTATTGTTTCTACTGCTGTATTTTTCTTTTTACAGCAGTCGTTTTCTCATTTTTTTTTTCTCCTTTCAGAAAGCAATATTCGTATGTATAACTGTTGTCCTTTCTAAAAAAATATGTTCTCCAAAAATTTTGGTTGCATCGATCGCAGCACGACGTGAACCTGGGGCGAGCGACATTCTGGGACATCAAGAACCGACTCCCGCGTTCGGTGACCACGGTGGAATGGGATGACTCGTTTGTCAGCGTGTACTCCCGGGACAACCCTAACCTCCTGTACAACATGAGCGGCTTCGAGGTGAGCTCGCTGCAGTTATATGGCATGTGTTCGTGTTCGTGAATGAGGTACGACTTGAGCTGCTTCGAGGTGAGCATCAGAGGGAAGCTTCATTTGTTGTTGGTGGCGGTGTTGCTGTTGCTGTTGCTGCTGATGTTGTTTTGATGATGTTGGTGTCTATTGTCTTGTTGTCGTAGTTGCTCGCACACGAAGTACATCTTTGTCCTCGTGCCAAATGTTGATTGTTGTTGTCCTGTGTTATTGACAGTCATGTCTTGTTGTCGTTGCTGTTCTCACATGCTCTCGTTTCTACCGACCTTGTTTTTCCGTGTCGTTTGTGCTTTGCCAGGTGCGCATCAAGCCCAAGGTGCGCATGCTTGGCGAAGCGGCTGTTCACGCCGACGGCGTCTGGAAGCTGCAGAACGATTCCACGAAGGAGATGACGGCACAGGTCAGTCGGGACGCATGCTTCGGTGGTGGCACCGTGCGCCGACTTTTTCTGAGGCGGCGGGCTCTTCACTTTTTGAAAATGCTGCACGCTTTAGCCCGACAAGGTGCCTGCGTGTATAAGCGATCGACCCTGAACTTGCCGGCCTCACCGCTGACGTTGTTACATTATTTTTGTATGATAGAACGAATAACTCTCAACAGACACATAAAAATTGCTCTTCAATTTGCGGAGCCCCGTCGATTGGAGTTGTCCTGGCCTAAAGTGCCGCTCCGATCGTAGCAGGAGTTTCGGATTTGCCTTACCTGGAAAAAACTTAGTGAGCGCCCACATGTGGGAGATGTCCCTGTTAGGAGTAGAAATGGTGCTCGGTTTCCAAAGGGACGCGTGGTCAGTGGTTGAATGATTTAAGGCGAGCAACGAATGAATACCCCCCCCCCCTCCCCCCTCCTCTCGCTGTCTCTGGAGTGGCCACACCAGAAAACAAAGTAACTCATTGGCGCTGTCATCCATAGGCAAGAAAGTAGGCACAAGGTGCCGAAGTCCGCCGTACGAGCGGTTCTTGGAAGGATGCAGTTCACCCTTAATGCGACTCGCCGAACACCTCACG
This sequence comes from Undaria pinnatifida, assembly GCA_012845835.1. NCBI lineage: Eukaryota > Phaeophyceae > Laminariales > Alariaceae > Undaria > Undaria pinnatifida. The sequence goes on from JABAKD010000028.1 coordinate 10,440,897, forward strand.
GCGCTTCGCGCTTGGTGCAAGCAATGTCTGCCTGGTTGGTGAAAACCCGACGTGCTCCGTTCCCGGCATAGTAGGGATGCGAGGGTCTACGGTACGACTACGGCCATGCACGAACTGAGTACACCCCGTCCGCCCCCTCCCCCCCTCCTCTCGCCCCGTTTTTTTTTTTATTGTCACCTTTTGTGCCCTTTTTACCCCCCCCCCCCCCCCCCCCCCCCCCCCCCCCTCCCGTTTTTTTCGTGAAGGCGTTCTTGAGAGTGGACGACACGTCGATCCGGACGTTCGAGAACCGCATCAGGCAGGTGCTCATGTCCTCGGGTAGCACGACCTTCACCAAGATCGCCAACAAGTGGAACACGGCTTTGATCGGCCTCATGACTTACTTCCGAGAGGCCGTCATCAGCACGCAGGTAAGCAAGCGTAACCGTGCGTGCGTGCTTGCTTGCTTGCGCTGAGATTGCAGCATGCAGTGCTACGGTCCGCAACGTTAAGTGCTTAGGGCGTTCACTCGTGATACGTCACGCTTATACCTCCAAGTACGATGCAGAGATCGGAACATTAATCGCTGTGGTCCGCCACATTGCATGGAAAAATCATTAACAATGCTTCTACTGGAGCTGTACAATGAAGTGGTGAATTAAGTGTTGTGGCTATATGTTGAATTAGTCTTGGCATCGCAGTTTGTTTGGTTTTGCGTTCCGGCGTCGGCCGTCAGCCGTGTTAGCTACGTGCGTCGGGACCAGGTACCAGGTGTTCATTTAGGGCTAATATCATGACCAAACAATAAGTATCGCGTTGACTTAGCGTTGCGCGTCAGCGCAGAAACCTTGTACCTATAATATCAAGCCCGCACGGAGTGTCACACGCAGCTTGCAAAGATGAGCGCTGCACAAATTTGTCACTCACCTGCACTCACATATCACAGCTGGCTTTTTTTCTTTTTTTGTATAAGTGGGAAGTACTCTTATAACAAATAAAAATAACCTCCAGCTATGAGATCGAAGAGTTTGCAAAAAATTATCTTTGCAAGCTGTGCGTGATACTCCGATCGCGCGTATTACGTATTATTATCCCAGGTGTGCTAAAAAATGCGAACCTTTGTTTATTTGTAAGAACTGGCATGCCGTCGATGTGTGTGTGTGATGCCGTGTAGTGTTTGATCTACGTTCCTTGTGTCTTTTTTTTCGCTTTCCTTTTCCGTTTGTTTGTGTGTGACGCGGCTTCTTTCTTTTTTTTCCCGACGACGAGAGCAGGAGATGCTGGATCTGCTCGTGAAGTGCGAGAACAAGATTCAGACGCGAATCAAGATCGGTCTCAACTCCAAGATGCCTTCAAGGTTCCCGCCCGTCGTGTTCTACACGCCCAAGGTATGTACCAAATAGTTGATTTTCTCTTTGAATCACTTTTTTTTGTTCTTTTTGTTTCCTTGTCCCTCTTATTATCTTCGCATATTTGTTTCTCCTTTTCCCTCTCTACCTAGCCGTAACTCACATCATCCGGGGCCACTAAGCAGGCTCTTTTCCCCCCTCCCCACCATGCGCCTTCGTTTTGATTGCGGGAATGATTCAGCCCATTCTTCCCTCGCCGACTCGCATCTAAATTGTCCGCTTCTGAAAATCGAATCCCATGATTTTCCGGGAGAGTTATCCACGAAAAAGTGGATGCGGTTCTAAGAAAAAGGCTTTCGAATGATTGATGGGATAGGATAAGACATATTGTGGCGCTTTGTTTTCTTGGCTAGTGTATGGGGTGCGTTCTTAGAGTGTCTGTGGGTGTTGTATCTTTGTGTACGTCTATGTGAGAGGTGTGTGCCTGTGTGTGGTTTGTCTTGTCGGTCGTGTTGCGTACGTTGGAGGGGGAAACGAGAGGTAAAAGGAACAGAGATAACTAGACGGCGCCTTGTGTGTCTTGTCGTTGTCTGCGTGTGCGTGTGTGTTTTGTGGTTGTCTGTGCGTTTCTTGTGTGTGGCGTGTTTATGCCCTTATGCCTGTGCCTCTGTTTGCCTATGTTTCTCTCTGTATGTGTCCGTTCTTGACGGGGTCTTGAGTAAGGTAGCCGGTCCCCTCGTATGCAAAAACAGGCCTTGGCGGTTTGTCAACCATCGAGCTCCTCTTAACCTTTCTTTGTTCGCAGGAGCTGGGAGGGCTGGGCATGCTGAGCATGGGGCACGTCCTGATCCCCCAGAGCGACCTGCGGTACTCGAAGCAGACGGACGTGGGAGTGACGCACTTCCGGTCTGGCATGAGCCACGAGGAGGAGCAGCTCATCCCTAACCTTTTCCGATACCTCCAGGTGAGATGTTCGTAGAGAGGAAGGGGGGCGGCGGGGTTGTTTTTGTGTTGTACTGCTGTGTCTTGTTTTTTTTTCTTTTGTTGTGTTTGTTCGGATTTGTTGTGTTGTCTGAGCCACGGGGAGGAGCAGCTCATCCCTGACTTTTTCCAGTGCTTGCAGGTGGAAATGTTCTAATACAGGAAGAATGGAGAGAAGGGGAGGGGAGCGGAGGGGGGGGGTCGTTTGTCCGGTTGGTCTTACCGTCCGATCAGGTCGTCCGTCCGTTCGTTTGTGACGTTGACTTTGGAAGAATATGGATATGTCTGGCGGCAAGTTCTTTTTCATACAGTAAACCAGGTAACTACTACCTTGTGGTACCAGGCGTACGACACTTGAACCGTTTGATGCACCCTCCCTCCCTCCCTCCCTCCTTCCTTCCCTCTTTCCCTTCGTTTTCTTCGTTGTATTCCCTCCGTCCCCTCCTTCCTTCTCTCTTATGTTCATATATGTTCCGTCCTCCCTTCCTCTGTCTTCCCTCCTTCTGCTATTCCGCGCGACTCTCGACCGCCGCGCACGAACCGAATCACCAATCGAACCACCAACCGAACCGAACCGAACCGAACCGAACCGAACCGAACCGAACCGAACCGAACCGAACCGAACCGAACCGAACCGAACCGAACCGAACCGAACCGAACCGAACCGAACCATGCTGCAGCCGTGGGAGAGCGAATTCGTGGACAGTCAGCGCGTGTGGGCGGAATATGCTCTTAAGAAACAGGAGGCCGTCGCACAGAACAGAAGGCTAACCCTGGAGGATTTGGAAGACTCGTGGGACAGAGGCATCCCTCGCATCAACACCCTCTTCCAAAAGGTGGGAGTGATGGTTTTGCTATGGGTGGACGGGGTCGGCAGGGAAATGGTGTGGTTTAAGGGAGAGTGCTTCAAGCGTCAAAAGCCTGCCATCTCTCATTTCAGCCCATCCCGTCCCGTCTCGTAACCGCACCCCATGCCTTTTCATTACGTCCTATCCCATCCCCACCCTATCCCATCCCATCGCATCGCATGCCATCGCATCCCATCCATCCTATCCCATGCCGTCCTATCCTATTTCATCCCGTCCTATCCTATTTCATCCCGTCCTATCCTATTTCATCCCGTCCCCTCTCCACCCACCCCACCCCACCCCACCCCACCCCACCCCACCCCACCCCACCCCACCCCACCCCACCCCACCCCACCCCACCCCACCCCACCCCACCCCACCCCACCCCACCCCACCCCACCCCACCCCACCCCACCCCACCCCACCCCACCCACCCCACCCCACCCCACCCCACCCCACCCCACCCCACCCCACCCCACCCCACCCCACCCCACCCCACCCCACCCCACCCCACCCCACCCCACCCCACCCACCCCACCCCACCCCACCCCACCCCACCCCACCCCACCCCACCCCACCCCACCCCACCCCACCCCACCCACCCCACCCCACCCCACCCCACCCCACCCCACCCCACCCCACCCCACCCACCCCACCCCACCCACCCACCCCACCCCACCCCCACCCCACCCCACCCCACCCCACCCCACCCCACCCCACCCCACCCCACCCCACCCCGCCCCACCCCACCCCGCCCCGCCCCACCCCACCCCACCCCACCCCACCCCGCCCCACCCCACCGCACCGCACCGCACCGCACCCTATCTCCTCTCGTCTCGTCTCGTCCCGTCCCATCCCGTCCATCTATTCCATCCCACCCCATACCATCCCATACCATCCCATACCATACCATCCCATCCCAACCCATCCCACCCCATCCCACCCCATCCCATCCAATCCCATCCCACCCCATCCCATCCAATCCCATCCCACCCCATCCCACCCCATCCCATCCCACCCCATCCCATCCCACCCCATCCCATCCCACCCCATCCCATCCCACCCCATCCCATCCATCCCATCCATCCCATCCCATCCCATCATGGCCACCGTTGCACCACAGGACCGTCACACATTGGCGTACGACAAGGGATGGCGAGTAAGGACGGACTTCAAGCAGTACCAGATCCTTCGGCAGAACCCTTTCTGGTGGACTCACCAGCGTCACGACGGAAAGCTGTGGAACCTCAATAACTACCGCACGGACATGATCCAGGTGCTTGTTTTGTTTTTTGGGGGGGAGGGAGTTATGGCGGGGGGGGGGGGGGGGGGGGGGTATTGAGGGGAAGCGGGGTGAGGAGAAGAACTAGGGGCTAAATGCAAAGAAATGGGGTGGCAAATTTCACTTGGGGCGGGAGGGGGGAGGGGAGGTTGGCTGCCTCTTCTGTGCGTACTGTGTACCTGGTGTTATTGAAGAATCATCACAAGTATTTATCTCGGCCGTCGCATTGAAGTGAGCTGACTGGAGTTTTTTTCGGGTACTTGGCAGGCGTTGGGAGGTGTGGAGGGCATCCTGGAGCACACACTGTTCAAGGGCACGTACTTCCCGACATGGGAAGGGCTCTTCTGGGAAAAGGTGAGAACGAAGGAATCGATCGCGTTGTTTTCTTTGTGCAGCTGCAGCTGCAGCTTAATTTTTTTCTTGCTTCAGTCCGCTGCGATTATTGCGGTCGATGCGCGCCTCGAAAATGTATCGCACGACACCTGGTATTACGTGGTAGTGTTTGTTTGGCTAAATACAAGTCCTCTTTAATTGGCTCGTTTTTGTGTTTTGGCAGGCAAGCGGCTTCGAGGAGTCGATGAAGTACAAGAAGCTCACCAACGCGCAGCGGGCGGGTCTTAACCAGATCCCCAACCGCCGCTTCACCCTATGGTGGTCCCCCACCATCAACCGAGCAAACGTCTACGTCGGCTTCCAGGCAAGTTCTGGTTCTTGGGCTATTTCTTAGGTGTGTTCTTACTACCATTATTTTGGTGTTTGTTAGCTTTGTATTTGTCGCCTTTTTTGTTTTATTGAATGTATTAGCTACCAGTAACCCTTTTGTTGCTATGTTGTATCTTGATTGCAGTATGCAGACCACTTGGCGACGAGCGCGATCTAATCAAGCGTATGGGAAAAGCATGAGGCAATCCCCCCAAGTGCCGTGATGCCTCACACTTGCTTGCCTCGCTGCTTGACTGCGTTGCTGTTCGGACGCATCTCCTACACCGCCAGCTCGGGTCAACGTTGTCAAGAGACGAGACTTTCAGCCCTTGACCGACGGCAATTTTCCAATAGTTCACCTTGACTGACGCCAAACTACCAGGTTTTAGTGTGTACAAGCAAATTTGTCAGGAGACGGCACTTTGACCTCTTGACCGACGGCAATTTCCCGATAAGTTACCTTGACTGACGCCACACTACTAGATTTTAGTATGTACAAAGATGTGAGGAGACGGCGCTTTGACCCCTTGACTAACGGTTATTTTCCAATAATTCGCCTTGACTGACGCCAAGCTACTAGGTTCTAGGATGTACAATCAAATAGATCGGGAGACGGCGCATTGACCCGTTGACCGACGGTCATTTTCCAAAAATTTACCTTGACACCAAGACGCCAAGCTACCAGGTTTTAGTATAGTACAGTCAAATATGTCAGTAGACGGCACTGCCACCTCGACCGACGGCAGTTGTCCAATTATTTACCTTGACGCCAAACTAATCGGTTTTAGTATGTGCAGTCAATTATGTCAGAAGACGGCACTTTTGACCCCTTGACCGACGGCATTTTCCAATAGGTTACCTAGACAAACGCGAAATTACTAGATTTTAGTGTGGAAACGATCGATTTTGCACTCTTGACCGCTGGACGATAGTTTTCCGTACGCTGCCCGTCTCCTGACCTATGTGGCTCGGATTGCTTGTGGCCGATTCTGTAATCAAGTGGCTTTTTTCATCAATTTTTGGGTCTGAAGTAAGATTTCTGGGTTTTTTTTTTTTGGGGGGGGGTCTTAAGGCTTCCAGGCAAATTCTAGTTTCTCACGCTATTTTGTTTTTCTTAACTTTGTGTTTTCTGTCACTTTTTTTTTCTTTTTTTTTTTGGTTTATGTATCACTTACGGTCCTCTTGTCATTTTAGGTTCTCCGTTTTTACTTTGAACCGTCGTCTACATTGACCTACCGGTACATGTACGAGACTTGCTGAAAAGAACGCGCTGATTTCTCATTGGTGGGCCAGCGCTCTGTGTTGAATCCGTTTTGCGGTCCAATAACGAATGCAAAACTTGTCCCACATTAAGTTCCCAAGAATTTTCGTGCCCACCTTCGCCGGTGCAGTCATGTAGGGGCCGGGCCATGACCCGTAACCAGGATTTTCACGGGTCATGATCAGGCCCGCGGGTCGGGTCAGGAGATTGTCATGACCTCGCTTGTCGCGTCGGGTCGGATCGGGTCAGGAGGTTTTCAAATATCGCGTGTCGGGCCGGATCACCCTGCTCAGATCCGACTGGTATACCGAGAAGCGATCCGACCCGTTTTAATGCCTGACTCATGACAACCACATTTTTCACGGGTCAGGAAGGTTTCAATATGTCGCGGATCGAGTCGGGCCTTGTCGAGTGGGGTCAGGTCAGGAGGTGTTCGAAGTCTAGCAGGTCGGTTGTGTCGGGTCGGGTCGGGTCGAGTCGGACCAGGAGGATTTCAAAACTCATGGATGTGGCCCAATCATGGTACAACCCGACCCGCTCCGCGAGAAGTCAGCCCGTCCCCCTATCCCATGAAAAGCCTTGGTTATAACCTTGTTGGATTGTTACTACCCTGTTCACATTTTCCCTGTTTGACTTTTTAGACCACGTTCGAAATTGTTTTTCTGCCCGCGCAGGTGCAACTTGACCTAACGGGCATTTTCATGCACGGGAAGATCCCCACGCTAAAGATCTCCCTCATCCAGATCTTCCGAGCTCACTTGTGGCAGAAGATCCACGAGTCGGTCGTCATGGATTTGTGTCAGGTGTGCTATATCTCCCAAATGGGATTATCCCTGTGGGATATGGGATATTATCCCATGAGTCGGTCGTCATGGATCTGTGTCAGGTGTGCTATTCATAGCGTAGATCTTGCGGTCGCAGTGCGAAACCGTAAACGACCCCACGGGAACGGGGAGAATCCCATGTGATCTGGGATGTAGGATCTGTGAATCCCGCAGGATGTGGGAATCCCGCAGTATGTAGGTTATAGTTCGTGGGATCTGGGGTGTATCTCAGGAGTTGGTCGTGACGGACCTGTGACAGGTGTGTGTTGGTGTAGATCTTGCGCGAGCGATGCCTAACGGTAAGCATCCCACGGGATGTTCCGTGGAATATTGGGATATCCGATGGGGTCTTGCGACGTCCCAAGGGATCTGGGATGTATCCCACAAGTGAGCCGTGATGCACCTGTTGGTGTCAGATGTGTGGGTGGAGATGTTGCGGTCGCGATGTCAAACGATAAACATGGGGTATGGGAGCTGGGAGATATTCCCCAACGGGATATATACCATAGGATGTGGGATACCAAGTATCCCATGGGATATAGGATATCTCCCATTATGGGATATGGGATTATGGGATGTGGGATATATATGGGAAATGTCCCGTATGGGAAAGTCCTGTGAGATCTGGGATATATTCGACGAGTCGGTCATGATTAGCCTGTGTCAAGGATGGACATGGAGATTCTGCGGTCGCGATGCGAAGTGATACACCATCCAGAGCATTATCCCATGAGATGTGGAACATGTCCTGTACCTGGTATTCGGTAAGCAGGGGCGAGAGAGATTCTACCATTCTTCCAACCCCTCCTCTCCCTCTCCTTGCCGAAAAAACGGCGTTTATAATAGGTGTTCGATCAAGAGCTGGATGCTCTTGACATCGAGAACGTGCAGAAGGAGACCATCCACCCCCGCAAGTCTTACAAGATGAACTCTTCCTGCGCCGACGCGCTCTTGTTCGCGGCGTACAAGTGGACCATCTCCAAGCCTTCCCTCCTCCACGACACCAAGGATCAGTACGACGGCACCACCAGGTCAGAGGCGTGTGTGTGGGGGGTACTCATTCGTTGCTGGCCCTTATTATTTTGACCATTGACCACGCATCCCTTTCGAGACGGAGCGCCGTTCCTACTCCTAATAGAGACACCTCAAACATGTGGGCGCCCATACGTTTTTTCCACATATTACATTAAAAACTTTGTGCTTATCTTATCTCCTCCCTCTTTTGGCAGTCCGTGGCCACCATCTATCTCCTGGGATAGCGATCGTTTTTCTCGCTACAGATATTATTTGTCAAACTTCATGTTACATCCGTCTATTTTCCTCATAGCTGCCTATATCTAACACGTCTCGTTCCTACTTGAATATTTCGCGTTCTCCCATTGCGAGCTCTACCCTAGTCTGCGTTGCCGCAAGGGCAGCGCTGGGGGGGAGGAGTTGGTAGGATTAGATTGAGGGGGGAGTGGAGGTAGGCATCGTATCATGCATATCCGTAGTCCGTAGAACCTTAGACTCTCGGTCAACCGCTTTGCAACGGCATCCACGTTTGTGGGGCCAAATCACTTGCACTTTGTGTTTTTTTTTTCAAGACATGTCACGGGTCATGACCCGACCCGCGGACCAGTCCAAGCCAATAAGTTTCTAACCTCTCGCGGGTCGAATCGGGTCGGGTCGGGCGGTTTCACGGGGCAGATCTGGTCGGTCAGGAGGCTCTCAAGTATCACGGGTGGGATCAGGTCGGGTAGAGTCACCCCGATCGGACCCGACCCGCGAGAGGCGACACGACCCGCGTCAAACCCTGTTTTTTATTGCTGTAGCAAGAGGATTCATGGGGTTGAGGTGTGTTTTCATATCATGCAGGGAGGTAGTCCTTTAGAGAGGAGGGGAGGTGGGAGGGAGGAGGCTTGAAAAACAGGGTGGAAGGTTACGTATTCAGTTCTGCTATATTCTATGTCGTTTACGGGCATGCATCTCGCCCCCCTGCCCCCCATTATTGAAGACTGCAGCCTAACAGAGCTTTCCGGTAGCGTTTCCCCGCGTTTCCATGTCGCTGCTAACCTCCCGCCGCCGCTGCCGCCGCCGACAATACCATGAACGCCTCACTAACATGACAATGTTTTTTCAGCAACAAGTACTGGATTGACGTCCAGCTTCGGTGGGGTGACTTCGATTCGCACGACGTGGAGCGCTACGCCCGTGCAAAGTTCTTGGATTACACGACGGACAACATGTCCATCTACCCGTCCCCCTGCGGCGTGCTGATCGCGATCGACCTGGCCTACAACCTCTACTCGGGATACGGCAACTGGTTCCCAGGTATGTATGGGTTATGGTGTGCTTGTGGTACTGCGTAAGTCGACGCGGGTTGTCTGTGTGTGTTGAGTGTTTTCGGCGTGTGCGTGGGTGTTTGTACGTAGTATGTGTTTGAGGATGGGGTGATATGTTGTTTTTGCTCTGTTTTCTTTTTTGTACAGCACCTGGTACCTGATATTGGGTTTTGAACCTCTATTCGGTATACGGCAACTGGTTCGCTGGTAATGTGCTCGTGTGTTCGCGAGTTAGCGATACTTATGTACACGCAGGTTGTTTTGTGTGTGGAGGGTGTTTTTTGTGTGCTTCGGGCTGATGCGACTGGTTAGCTTATACCAGGTACCTGGTACCAGGTATGTTTTGTTGTGTTATCAATAGTGGTGCTTTACACGGCAGGGTGTTTTGTGTGTGTTGGAGGCATGTGCTACGGTTGAGGTGCGCCTGTAATAATGGATTATTTTTTTTTCTATTTTTATTCCTCCAGCGGATGGGGAAAAATGGAAGCGTAAGCTCTCCACTTTCCACGTATTTTCATATGTGTTAATTTAGCTCAAATGTATTCGCAATCCAACGCTTGCTGGCGTATCCTTCAGTTCCCGTTGTAGCGACAGCGCGAGCTGCCCCTGCCTGCGGTCGCCGTCACTACTATCATGTGCTCGTGTGGCCCGAATAATCTGTCTGAATGCAAACAAAACATTGCAGTGGGTACCCCAATTTAAAAGCGCCCAAGATACAAACGTTCGTGACTTAAGAGCGGTCAAATCGGCCTGTCCCGGCATACTAAAAAACATGTATTTCCCATCATTACAGGTAGAAGCGATGCGTATCATAGTTAAGAGCGCTTGCGTGGGCTTGTCACTGGGTGCTCTTCTTAACCCCGTTAGAACCCCATAACCCCCTCTATACTAATTTCAAGTAATTTTTACCAACAACGGGTTTCCAGTTGTAACGGCGGTAAACCGGGGTACCCGCTGTATTCGACCATAGGTACCCCTTGGGTGTAAATAGCCGAACCGCTTGTCTACCTTGTGTGTGTTTGTTTTTGCCCCTTGACTGGCCAGGCTGTAAGCCCCTCGTCCAGCAGGCCATGGCAAAGATCATCAAGGCGAACCCCGCCCTGTACGTGCTACGCGAGCGCATTCGCAAAGGTCTGCAGCTTTACAGGTACTTTTTGCATTTTGTTTTTGCTTTTTGTTTGTGTTAGTCTTTGTTTTGCTTTTCGTTCTCTTGGCCGTCGAGTAAACCTCAGCTCAACTTCTGATGGGTTCCTCCTGCATGTACGCAAAGCCGATATTATAGCATAGATAGTTACAAATTCGAAGGCATCAATTGTGTCTATTGGTATATTATTATTTCTTTATTTCTGTGTTAAACATCGCTTTCACCCTCGAGCTCAACCCGTAAGAGGTTGTTCCCTCAGCAACCTACGGGGCAAGCCGTGGTCACAGGTGTCTTGCCTTCCCCCTATGATTGTGATGTTTTCTGGTTATTTATATCAACGTGGTTATTTTTTTATTAATAGTACAAGTATAAAAATGTTTTGTGTTTCAGTATTCCCCCCGCGCTGTCTGGGTGTCGGAAATGGGTTTGTTGGTGGTCTCTGTATGTATTCTCGGTATGTATACTTTTCTTGTACTCTTCGATGGTGCGATATAGACTTGGCACTTAACATATGGTCTCCATTCTGACGGCTGGTTTGTTGCTTGTCCCACCCCCGGGATGGCTTCATCGTTCTTGCTATTTTGTTTGCGCGCTTCGCCGGCTGTGATACAGCTCCGAGCCCACGGAACCCTACCTGTCGAGCCAGAACTACGGGGAGCTGTTCTCGAACCAGATCATCTGGTTCGTCGACGACAGCAACGTGTACCGTGTCACCATCCACAAGGTATACCTTTTCAACGATATCGACACGAGCAGCCAAGCTTATAGCTGCGCTATTTTTTCTCTTTCTTTTTACACACGCCTCCCTGATGTAGAACAATTCAACAATGTGTTTGTAATTTTTAATCGTGTGCCGAATATCACATCATTTTTTTCGATACATCGAAATACAATTGGACTTCGGTGTGTCTAATCGGACGCGTTTTTGCCCTCTATACCCTCTGGCATCACCGTATCAGTAGGTAATACCCTCTGGCACCACCGTGTAAACAGGTACACGGGTTCAAGTTGGATTGCTTTGTTCTGGCGGTGTCCAAGGCTATGATATTACAGTAGTATATACCAGGGTATAGTGTTATATCCCCATTTCCACCGTGGTACCGGTTGCCCGCTATATGTAGTGCCTGTGCAATCGTTTGGCACAGATGGAAATAACCAGTATTAAGAGTGTGAATGTGCGCTACCCCATCTATGGTTCTCTTAAGGGGTAACGAAAAGTGCCACGTCGGCGCAGATCTCGCGAAATCAACCAATAGACGGAAGAAAAAACGGAGTAGCCTTTCTCGCGCGAGTGGCGCTGAGTCGTTGACTAAAAAGGCCCTGAAAGTAAATACCGTATTGTGTTAGTAGTACAATACCGTACCCAATACCGTACCCAATACCGTACCCTTGGTCGCACGCGTCAAACGTAACCATTGTTTTCTTTTACGGCGTCGATTGTGACGGTTGATGTAAAAATGTGGCTTATTTGTTAGTTTTTTTGTTTCGCTGCTCTTCAAAATAATAATGTGATCGTTGTGTGCAGTATACAGGCGTTCGAGGGTAACTTGACGAAGCCCATCGAATAAGCCATTTCTTAGTCAACCTAGAACGGGACAGCTCTTTATCAACTGTGACGGTTTGTTGCATTTTTTTTCGGCGTGAAGATACGTTTTTGCGGCGTAACCGGTGACGTTCTTACGGCATGACTTGTGACGGTTGGCGTAAAGTGTTACCGTTGTTTTTTTTTGTTTTGGTTGTAAACAGACGTTCGAGGGTAACCTGACAACGAAGCCCATCAACGGAGCTATCTTCATCTTCAACCCTAGGACGGGACAGCTGTTCCTTAAGATCATCCACACCAGCGTGTGGGCGGGGCAGAAGCGTCTCGGCCAGCTGGCCAAGTGGAAGACCGCGGAAGAGGTAGGTGCCGATTTCGTATGCATACCATATCGGAGTTCCGGTAAATCAGAAATCGAATCGGTAATCGGTTGCGGGGGAAAGTGTTGCGATATCCGAGAAGAACGCTTTACTTCTAACGAGAAGGGGATACCACTGTACTGCCCCCCCCCCCCCCCCCCTGTTGGGAGGGTATAAAGGCAAATAATTTGACGTGAGGGGTCAGTAGGGAAAAAATGCGTGCCCAGTCGGTAGTACCATGACATTTGTTTCCGCCTCGCATATCGCTTGTCGTGTCGGAATCGGAGTTTTTGTGGCGATCCGATTCAATCCGAAAAAAAATCGGATTGTTTATCGGGTGTCGGGTTTTTAGGCCGGACGATTTTTTTCTGTCAAAATGTATACTTAGTGGAGACGTGCTTGTGTTTGACGTGCATGACGCGGTTGAATTGCTCGGTGGGACAGGTGGCGGCTTTGATTCGGTCGATGCCGGTGGAGGAACAGCCAAAGCAGATCATCGTCACGAGGAAGGGCATGCTCGACCCGCTGGAGGTGCACATGTTGGATTTCCCCAACATCGTCATCAAGGTGCGTGTTCGAATAATTGCTAATCACGTATGGTAAGGGTGTACGAGAACTGGAAAATGCGTGCTGGTGTCTGCAAAATGCGCAAGAATATATGAAAACTGAGTAAGAGATGGGAAATTAGTGAGTATTGATACATGTTTATGTTTTTATTACATGCTTAGACTATCAACAGTAAGTGTTGTACTCAACATGGTTAATTCGAGTTTTTGTCCACGCGTGCAATGACTCCTGTGCTCTTCTGTCGTTTGTCGCATAGCTAACTCTCTTTCGTTTTTGTGTTCTTTTTGTTTGTTCTTGTTTTTAAACAGGGTTCGGAGCTGCAGTTGCCGTTCCAGGCCTGCCTTAAGGTGGAGAAGTTTGGAGACTTGATCCTCAAGGCCACCGAGCCGCAGATGGTCCTGTTCAACATCTACGACGACTGGCTAAAGACCATATCTTCGTACACGGCCTTCTCAAGGCTCATCCTCATCCTAAGGGCCCTGCACGTTAACCAGGTATAATGCATACCTGGTACAGGACGCTTGCTACGACAGAGGCACAGCTGTAGCACTTTTTCGCAAAAATGTTTTCTGAATTTCGAGACTCGTTAATCCCAATACTGCTGGAATGTAATTTTATGATATTTTTCCCTAGTATGCCTATTACTAGGACATGACATTGTTCATCGGGCTGCGCTTTCGTTTTTATCAAATTCAGTTTTTGGGTGGGGTGTAAAGCTCCTCAACAGGTTAAGAGCCTCAGAAGGCAAAAAGGTGCTCGTCAGCCGTATTATTTGTCGTAGTACAGCGAATTATCGTAGTACTGAAGTATCGAACTATGGAACATAACCCAAATATCGCTGGAATACCATTTCATTTTTCCTTTTATTTTTTTTCGTTTTTCGGCCTAAGGCATGACATTGTTGATGGGGATGCGTGTTCGTTTTTGTCGACATCAGTTTTTGGGTGGGGTATGGAGCTCCTCAATAGGTCGAGAGCCTCAGAAGGCAAAAAAATGGTGCGCCGCTACCGTATTATTTGTCATAGTATAGCGAGTTTTCGTAGTACTGGAGTATCGAACTATGGAATACTTCGGAGTATAACCCGATATCGCTAGAGTTTCGTTTTATTTTTGCTTTTTTTTCGTTTTATACCTAAGACTTGAGATAGTTCACCGGGCTGCGCTTTCGTTTTTCTCCAAATCGGTTCGATTTTTGGTGCACCTCCACCGTCGCATGTGTGATATTTTCGTATATTGAATGATCGTATCATGATAGAGAACTATCGAACCCTCAAGTACATCGGAGTATCGGATGGGGGTGTAATGATGTAAGAAAAATAATCATCGACGTATTGAATGAAATATTGGAGTATCGGATGGCGTGTAGCACAACGAGTTATCGAAATATCATGCGTTGAAATACCGATCGAGAACTATCGAACCATCAAGTATATCGAAGTATCGGATGGGGGTGGAATGATTGTAACGCAGCGAATCATCGACATATGGAATAAAGTATTGGAGTATCGGATGACGTGTAGCACAACGAGTCATGGAAGTATCAGATGCTGAAATACCGACATCGTGAAATATCGAAGTGTCGAGCTATCGGAGTATCGACGATCGATGTGTACCCGGCCTTTTCGAGAATCATCCTCATCCCGAGGGCGCTGCTCGTTAACCCAGTACGGGGTTTGGGCTATACGTCATACACCGCATTGTCAAAAATGCCAATTTTGAAATGTGTAGGTGTCGAAATTTCGGAGGCATTATGTGTTCGCAATGATAATATTAATATTATCGAAATATCAACAATCGAAATATGGTCGTATCCCTTTGTGTGTGTGTTTTTTTTTTTTGCTTGTGTCGCCTTTAACACAAAATGAGTGCCTAGGCTTCGGCGGTCGTCGTGGTATTCTGGCTGCATTGAAGGCGGTCGACTGTGTGTTGTCCTCAGAGGTAACCGTCATTTCTTCCCAACGAGTTTCCGTCCTGCTGCTTATTCATCCTAGAAAGATTCGCACACATTATGTACCCAACGTCATGAGCACAGACGGAGTCTGCCCTGATTCTTCATCCTTGAGAGATACCGGTGCCAGCCATGTGGTCACGGACCGGGAGACAAGAGATGCACCACAATAATCGTGTGCGATGTTTTTTACACGTTTTTTTTCGGGATGGTGTTTTTCTGCGCTCGCAGGACCGGACGAAGGTGATCCTAAGGCCCGACAAGACGGTGATCACGCAGGCGCATCACGTGTGGCCCAGCCTCAGCGACGAGCAGTGGATCAAGGTACGAGGTTATGATGTCCCACGCTGAACGCTTAACCCTATAGTGCAAGGTTCCTCTTCGGGATGGGGTTGGCTTGAAATCCCGGGATGTCGCAAGTTGAAACGGCGGGAGGAAACTCTTGGAAGTGAACCAAATTTAATAGCCGTTCATGTGTAAGTAACCCGGCAAGTAACACTGACGAGCCCGCACGAGTTTATAGTGTGTAAATTATATTATGTGGCCACTGCAAGATGATATCGAACACTATTTGCGAAAAAGTTCGTTGCTCTAAAACGAGGTTGTAATTCGAACGGGGTTGGGCTTCTCTCGGTTCTTTGCGTTGTCTTTTGGAGTAAGATAATAATAACAATAACAATAACAAAAACGATAACAACGGTCATGATCAAAATAATAATAATAATAATAATAATAATAATAATAATAATAATAATAATAATAATAATAATAATAATAATAATAATAATAATAATAATAATAATAATAATAATAATAATAATAATAATAATAATAATAACCCTCGCTGAAAGTTTTGAAATGTTTCTCACGTCGATCAGATCACCGATCCCTACTTGACGATCTAACATTTCAGGGGAAGATCTGTATGGCCTATAGCTCATGTTAGCGGGTGGGAGCCGTGCGATCTGTGTGATTTATCTAGCACATGTTTCCTCGGTTGGATCTGTATTCCACAGATACAGATTCTGCACAAGATATCATAGCGGCAGTTGCGGAATGTGCTGTAGATGATCAAGGTGATTTAGATAATCTACTGTAGATCAGGATCTGTCCGACGTGGGAAAATTTCGCTCTGGTCTTGATAGTTTTTATATCGGTAATGCGTTATTTTTGGTTTCTTTTGTTTCTTAATGCCTTCACTACTGGAGACCCTTTTGGGGGACAAATTTACTTGAAGTTAGTGTGGGGATTTGGGGGCTCTAAAGGGGTTAACGACCATCCATGCGTTTTTGTTTTCTTCAACTTTTTGTTGTTGTTTGCATGCGTTTTGGTTTCTTCTAACTTTTGGCTCTTCGCGTGTGGTTTCTTCAATTTGTTTCTCAACGACAATCCATGCGCCTTGATTTATTTTACTTTTTGTTGTTTGCATGCGTTATGGCTTTTTCTAACTTTTGGCTCGCTGCGTTTTGGTTTATCATTTGGTTTTTAACGACGATACATGCGTTTTGTTTTGTTTTGTTTTGTTTTGTTTTGTTTTGTTGTTTTGCTTTGCGTGCATGTTACGGCGATGCACACGTGCAGGTTGAGGTGGCGCTGAAGGACCTTATCCTCGCGGACTACGGTAAGAAGAACAACGTCAACGTCGCCTCCCTCACCCAGTCCGAGGTCCGAGACATCATCCTCGGCATGGAGATCGCACCTCCGTCCCTGCAGCGCCAGCAGATCGCCGAGATCGAGAAGCAGGTGAAGCAAAGTGACTTTAAAATAACGAGTTTCGAGCAGTCAAGCGAGTTAAACGTTTGTTTAAACCGTACCTTGTACCAAGTACCGGTTTGGTTGGTTAAAACATTTGGGCAAGTTTTTTTTTTTTTTTTAATGTTTTTTTTCTTGTTGTAGTAGTGTTATTGCTGTTGATCTCGTCGTTGTCGCTGTTGTCCTTGACCTTGCGTTTTCGTCGTTGTTCTTGTTCTCGTTTGTGTCGTTTTTCTGGATATGTTCTTGTTTGTCTTGTTCTTTATTTTTCCTATTTTTCTTGTTCTTATCTTTGTTGATGTTCTTGTATGTTTCTTGTTCTTGTTTGTGTTATTTTTCTTGTGCTTGACAGGCGAGGGAGCAGAGTCAGCTGACGGCGGTGACGACTAAGACCACCAACGTGCACGGCGACGAGATCACGGTGACCACGACCAGCCAGTACGAACAGCAGACCTTCAGCAGCAAAACAGACTGGAGGGTGAGCAATCACGGACTGCCGGCAGTAGCAATAGGATCAGCACTGGTCGGGGGGGTCGACGTGGTTTCGCACCGTACAAGTTGATGCTTGGTCGATTGATCGATTGATTAATTGATTGATGGATGGATATCGGTCCAGTAGACCTTGCCACTTATTCGGCACCATGATTGACGCACACGGTGGGCTGTACGAGACGAAGAGGACTAGCCCTAAACATATTCGCATTGGTTGATTGGGGTCGCATGTTCGTATCGTACAGTGACCTGTTGGGACTGACCGGGTTTCATCAATCTGAATTTGTGAGATGATCACCCGATACAGGAGAGTTGACACCAGAGAAAACATGGATTACCTGTCAGTCCGCAACCCCGGGGAGACAGAGCCTACAAGGTCAAAACCGAGGCTGACCGACGACCCGCAGCCACGGGGAGACCCTTTGCCACAGTCAAACTTACTGCTGTGCGCGACGATCTCAAGAGCAAGCAGCAGTGTCTGTTTTACCATCAAGATGCGAATCAAGACAACGGGAAACCCGGAGATGTGTCCCGTATATCCCCTGACGACCCACAGACACTCAACCAGAAGTGTCCAATACGTGGCACGGTGCCCTCATCCGTCTATCCCGTATGGCGCGTTTTACGAATTGGCGCATGTTTGGCGTTGACAGGTTCGAGCGATTTCAGCGACCAACCTTCACCTGCGGACCCATCATGTCTATATCGACACGGACGACCTCAGGGAAGCTGGCTTGACGTATGTCCTGCCGAAGAACGTCCTCTCCAAGGTATGGAAACCTATACCTGGTATGTATTTTCTGGTGTATATTAAACATTTTGGGACCCAGGTTTATCGACGTAAGGAGTTAGAGCTCGGCTTACCTGTTACATGTTTAGTATTTCGGGATTAGGCGTATCGACCTAGTGAATAGTTGGAGTTCGGCGTACCTTTTCTATGTTTAAAACAGTTGGAAACCAAGTCCATTGGCTTAATTAGTTAAGAGTTCGGCTTGCCTGTGAGGGCTCCGCAGCGGCACTGGCAGTGTCGTGATTTCGCACGTTTCGCGCGATTCCTTGTGTTGTTTTCGGACACTTCGTACTGTACATGTATCGTTTCTTCGCGTGTACATATGTTAATGCTGCATACCGTATCCTTCGTGTTATTTTTTTTAATGTATTTTCTCGTCCGCCCCCCCTCCCCCCCCCCCTCTACCTGATCCCCTCCCCATAACGTCACCGACCCGGTTCATCGTCGTCCCCCGTCCCCTTCTCCCCAAAACAAAACCAACCCACCCAGTTCATCACGGTATCGGACCTGAGGACACAAATCGCGGGGTATCTGTACGGGGTATCTCCACCCGACAACCCGCGAGTGAAGGAGATTCGCTGTATCACGGTTGTCCCTCAGGTACGTGGTGGGAAGGGGGCGCTAGTGGCGGCTAGCGTTCGTGGAGGCGTGTTTTGTGTTGCGGCTTTGTTGTTGGTGTACTGTACTGTATGAACTTGACGTCTCTTACCAGATACCTGGCAGTGTCGTTGTCGCCGTTTTGCACGTTTGACAACACCGCGTGGGCGCGTGGATTGTTTTGTTTGTTTTTTTGTGTGAAATCTTTGGAAGCATGGTGGTTTTGTTCACACAACTTTGAAAACGCCCTCGTGCGTTTATTGTTGTTATTACTATTGTTATTATTATTATTATTGTTATTGAGGGATTGGGGTATCCCAGGTTCGACTCGCAACTTGCAACTACTTGTCTTCTTGTTCTTCGTAGCGTGAAGGACACGCCAGGTTGGAGCAAGGTTCGACGGCGAACCAAGCGACGGTAACGATAGAAGTGCCTGGAGGCAACGAAAGGTGCTTCGCAGGCAAAACAGAGAGTCGACAGAGATTACTTGTCAGCGGGAGACGTAATTACCCGCCTCTCTGTCATCAGAATCTACGGAGACTTCACGACCACTTTTAGTACAACAAGACACGATATTCAATACCTCTGGAACGGCTACCGTTCATACAAATCTTCACGAGAAGATCTGTCTACGTAACGGTAGAAAGTGTACCTGTGACCCATATTATTATTATTATTATTATTATTATCATTATTATTATTATTATTATTATTATTATCATTATTATTATTATCATTATTATTATTATTACTATTAATAATATTATTATTAGTATTATTACTATTAATAATAACATTATTATTAATGTTGTTGTTGTTATTATTATTATTATTATTATTATTATTGTTATTATTATCATTATCATTATTATTATTATTATTATTATTATTATTGTGAATATCATTATTTTAATTTTGAAAACACCACCGCGTGCGTTTTTTTTTGTTCTTTTGTTTACGTTGAAATCACCCCACGCGTTGATTTGTTTTGGGTCAACTTTGAGAGCATCCCGTGCGTTCATTGCTATTTGATTGTTATTATTACTAGGTGGGCAACCACCAGTCGGTGACGCTGCCTCACCAGCTTCCGGACCACGACTACCTCGAGGGCTTGGAGCCGCTGGGCTGGCTCCACACACAGCCCAACGAACTGCCCCAGTTGCCACCGCAGGACGTCGTCGTTCACTCCAGGTACAGTAGTGTTGCAGTAGTGTATTTTTGCACACCAATTTCCCGGCGGTGATCGCTGGAGGCATACCACGTATTGTTCTTAAGATTTTGTCAAGTTGTCGTAATGCCTGTCGATGGCTTAAGCTATGCATTTTCACCCCACCCCGTTACAACGCGACACAAACAGGATGCTATATATTGCACTACGCTGTTTGGTGATATGCCTGGTAGTCTGTGGTTCATAAACTGCGCGTGACCTGATTTTGTCTATTTATTGCTGCGCACTGTATGTTTAGAAAGAGTGCTGGAGATGAAACGGAATTTTCTTTCTTTTTTCATGTCCTCAATGCTGTTTTGTTTTTCGTCCGGCTACTATTCTACGGCGTCACCAAACTCACAGCGGACAACGCGCCCGTAGTACACGTACGTAATACTTAAGAGATTGTATGTTTTTTGGTGTCGTCAACATTGGTTGGCGTTTCTGGTTCGGCTGCTATCATACGTATTGCGTCCTTCTTATGCAAAGTTGATTAGTTACCCCCCCTCCCCCACCCCTCAATAAACGATATTGAGGTACCTGGTAGTAATTTCCAAGTACATGAATCAATTGTAATTAATAAATGCCATTACCCCCCTCATTGGTCATACGACTACGGCCATGCACAAGCTGAGAACCCCCCCCCCCTGTGTTATGTTGTACCACGTTCCCAGAATCATGGCAGACAACAAGACTTGGGACGGGGAAAAGACGATCGTCATCACGTGCAGCTTCACGCCGGGGTCGTGCAGCCTGACGGCGTACAAGCTTACCCCCCAGGGGTTCGAGTGGGGCAAGGCGCACAGAGACGCGACGGCGGGAGCGCAGGGGTATGCGCCAACGCACTACGAGAAGGTGCGGCAGGGTCAAAGGGCTTGGGTTTTTTTAAGTTTAGCGCCTTTGCAGCTGGGATTTTTTGGGGAACAAGTTCGCTCGAAGTTAGTATAGGGAGGGATTTTAGGGTTCAAACGGGGTTAAGCACTCATCTCTACGTTAACAACGATGTATTTAGGCCGAAACACCCTTTGGCACCGAAAATGACAGGTTTCCTGTACAGCCTATAGTTTTTTCTTCATTTTTTATTGTTTCTGTCTCGACTCGCGCGATTTGGTTTTGCTCGGCGACTGGGCGATCTTTTTTGTACACTCTGTGGTCATGGGTGTCTATCTACAACGCTCCCTCCCCGGTACACGTGCTTTTGGTGCGTGCGGCTTGGCATAGATGGGGTTCAGCATTTCCACTCACTGCTCAGTCGGTTTTCATCCCGAATTTTGGCTTGCGATGGTTTTTATTCGCTTTTTTGTTTTTTCGTTGCAGACATTTTCGCAGATATTTTCGGGTTCCAGCATTTTTTGCCGTGTTTGTATTTTCCGTAAAAGGTTGCGTCTTGTGTGTGTCTTATGGCAACACGTTGCGTGGCGGCTTGTACAGGTGCAAATGCTGCTCTCGGATCGGTTCTTAGGGTTCTTCATGGTGCCGGAGGATGACCGGTGGAACTACAACTTCATGGGCGTGAGCCACTCGGTCGGCATGAAGTATAGCCTCAAACTCGACAACCCCAAGGTACATGTACAATCAAACCGTTATATTCGTGACATAGTTTGCCATTAAATTCGTTTCTAATCGGGCCATCAAATGCATTAAATCCGTGGACAGTTATGCCATGAAGCCATTATTTTATTCGTGGTTAATTAAGCCGTTAAAACCGTTAAAACCGTGGGTGATTATGCCTCAAACCGTTAATTTCGTGGCTACTCATGCCACCAGACCATTGAATTCGTGGCTATTAATAGTTACAGTACCCTTTTTGGGACCCATCTGAGGCGAAAAAAAAAACGGCAAGCGCGTTTCTTTCCTACCGCCTAGGAAGAGCACACAGCCGTACAAAGCTCACCATGCTCCCCGCATGTGTTCCAGCTCCATGTACACTGGGTATCCCGGTTTAAGAGCGTCCTGTGACAAGCCGAAACAGGAGCTCTTTACTACAATTTTGCTCCTATCTGTAGTGGGCAATATATGGCTGTTTGTATGCCGGGACACGTCGATTTGACTTCTCTTATATTTCGAATGGTCTTATATTTCACGCTCTTAAATCGGGATACCCACTGTACACTACCGGCGCTCAAAGAAGAAAGAGCCCCACAAGACACCCAGCCTGAAATTTCCAGGAAAATAATAAATTCGGGAGCGGTTATACTGAAATTTGTATGGAATACCCTATTTTCTCAATTGTGAAAGGTCAGTCGTTCTACGGTAGCCCCCCCAACTTCCTTTAAACGAAATCGACGGCTTCAGAACGAGCTCTCGGTCGTATATCCTGAAATACGGTGTCCCTGGACAGCCCGAGGTCATCGATGGATAGACATTTGCACACAAGAAAATGTATGGATATTTTTTTTCAATAGTATCCTTCCTTGTGCTCAGCCATGATGATGAAACGTTCGTTGAAGAAAATCGCTGGTTTTTGGAGGGGGGCTATCGTAGAATCAGTCAGGTCAGTCGGCCGGTTTCTTACGAGAAGACCGTTACTGCTGTATCCCGCTTTGGGCACTTAGTACATCGTACGCCAGCAACAACAGCAGGGCTGCTTTTTTTTGGTGTGGTCGATTCTGCGACACGTGCTACGATAAAGGTGCACCACTTTTTTTCTGAAGTTCCTTTTTTGGGATCTTAAGACCTCCCCAAAAACTGATTTGGAGTTAAAAAAAGGACTACCGTATCAAAAATCAAAAATCCCCGTTGCTTACGTACGCAACGAGAGTCATGCAAAAAAAAATGGCCTCTTTCCGACGATATTTGGTCAAGGAGCCCCGTCAATCAGATAACGTTTCGTACAAAAGTGCTGCCGCTATCGTCCTGAAGAGGTTGTCAACACCCTTTGTAGGTAGGGCCTAGGGAGCGGGTTGCTCAGTCTGATGTAACAAAATGCAGCGCTAGTGGCGAAATAAGACAAGCCCGACGTCACGAAGCCGCACGTTTAACTGGCACTATAAGCGATTATGTCGTCTACCCCGGTGCCGAACCGTTCTGCCGCTCACCAGTTGATGAGCACCCCGCAGCGATAAAGAAAAGCGAAAATGGAAGAAAAAAAAGTCGGAAAAATGTCGAAAAACGTGGGCGATACAAGAATACGTAGTTTTTTTTTGTCTTGATGACAAGAGTGTTTTTTTTCTTGTTTTCCGTGTTCCGGCACACGATAAAAATTGCGAGTTTGGTTGGTCAACAGTCTACGAGTGGTGTGTGAGCGCGCATCAGTTTATCATGAAAAGTTATTGTTAACTCAGCTGTGAAATCGAAGATTTTATCGAAAGTAATCTTTGCAAGCTGTGTGTGATTCTCCGATCGCGCGTATTACTGTGTGTGGTATACACAAGTAGACTCGTGCTGCGCCGGTGTTCAGTGGGGTACTCGATTTAAGAGCCGCTCGGAACAGGGCCAGTACAACCGCTCTTATCTTGGATTCGGCACAAGACATAACAATCCGTTTTTTCCCGCTCTCAAGTCCGTGTTCTCTTATTGTGGCCGCTCGTAAATCGGGTACCCTACTGTGTTGTGTTTGACTCCTTGTTTGTACTTCGGACGCCAGATGTATCAATAGCATCGCCCCGACAAGCAGTGGTCGGTGCTTCTGGAAAAAATATTTCATGTTTTGCCGTCCGACAATTGTACAGGCAGCATGAATGAACTTCAATTGCCGATCAAACTCCTAAACGTTCCCAGAAGGCAGAAGAAAAACAAAGGAAACCCTTGAAACAAGAAAACTATGCACGAACGGCACGAACTCTGTAAACCGGCTTCCGTAATCGTCGTCACTTCCGGCTTTCGTAATCGTCAACGTTTGTTGTCACTCTTGCTCAATAATGCCATTTGTAAAAGGGATTATTTTGTAAAGCCCTGTTGCTCACCCCCCCCCCCCCCGTGGTACTGCATGAGGTAGACCACCAGGGTACCGTTTCTTTTCATTTTTTTTGGCGGTCGATCACAGCTTGCGGTCGAGTTAGATCATTTTATAACAATATAGACGTCAGCCGTAAGTTCGACGAATTTCATTTGTGCGGGGTGGAGCACTTTTTTTACTCCGCACAAGGGGAATGATCGTATATCACGAACTTTAGTGTTGATGGTGAGGCACCCACGAGGCAGTTTTATAGTACTCCCATATTGCTGTCTCTGGAAGTGGCCATACCGGAAATTGAATGAACTCATTGAAGCTGTCATCCATATGCAAGTTTGCGTTACAAACGGTTCTTAGTAGGATGCAGCTCGCCCTTGATGCTACTCGCCGAACACTCACGACGCTTCGCGCTTGGTGTAGGCAATGTCTGTCTGGTCGGTGAAACCCGACATGCTCCGTCCCGGCATAGAAGGGATGCGAGGGTCTATGGTCATACGACTACAGCGATGCATAACTATCGAGTACACCCCCCCCCCCCCCCCCCCCCCCCCTGGTACAACGAATTTCTGCCTGGTCTTCGAAAACTAGACGTGCTCCGTCCTCGCTTTGTAGGGATGTGAGGGTCTAAGGTCTGAAGACAAACGGCCATGTGTAATATTTAGTACATGCTATAAATGAGTACGCCGTTCCTCCTATATTGCGTTGTCGTTTACTTGTCTGTGCTTTCTCGATGCATTCCCTCTTGCCCCTCTCCCTCTCGCGTGCGTGTGGTATACTGCTGTTAATAGGGTTTCTACCACGAGCTGCACCGCCCATCGCACTTCTTGAATTTCACTTCGATGGAGGACGTCGAGCAAGCGGCAGAGGCAGACCACGAGGATTTCTTCGAGTAGAAACCATCAATAGGATTAACAATCTAATCGTAGGAAAAATGCCAGAATGTGTTTTTTGGACATGATACTATACGCACCCCCGATCGAACCCCCTCTTGAAATCCACTTCGATGAAGGATGTCAAGTAAGCGGCCGAGGCGGACCACGAGGATTTGTTGGAGGAAACATCTCGGGAAGATCTCGGAAAAGTCTCGACAAAATGTCAGGAAGTTCTCTCGGGTTGTTTTCTTCGAGGCCGTGCGATTCGCCCGTCGGTAGTGGCGACATTCGTCCAGCCTTTTGATCTGTTTTGCTCGCTCTCGTGGTGGTCTGAGATCCTTCATCGTGCGGCAGCAGTTATTGAGGGGGGGGGAAGGGCGGGGCGGGGTGTATTCAGAATGCCTTAACGAGTACGAAGTAGATTTTTTTCTGACCAAATAATAGGAGCATTCTTTGAGTGGCGGAGAGGAGGGGGAAGGGGGGGGGAGAGGGTTTATCTGGCCGCCCTGCCTTGCCCTGAGGGTCCCTGTAGCGCCGTTTCCTGGGGATCCCGGTATATCCCGGGGAATCCCGATAGTACCTTATCTCGGGAGGTCCCGGTAGTACCTTATCTTGGGGGGGGGCGGTAGTACCTTATCCCGCGGGGCCCCGGTACTACCTTGTCCGAGGGGGAGGGCGATAGTACCTTATCCAAGGGGTGTATCTTATCTTGGGGGGTCCCGATAATACCTTGTCCCGGGGCGTCGCGGTAGTACCTTTTTCGGGGAGGGGGGGGGGGGGTACCTTGTCCTGGGAAGTTCATTAGTAGAACTGACCCGTGGAAACATTTGTTCGCTTGGTTTTCTCCGGCATGTACGGCAATGATATTGGTGGTTTGGTGGTTTGAGGAGACGTAGCTAAGAGGGTATACGAGGTTCGCCTGAGGTGTGCTTCCACTCCAGAGTTGTTGCCTGTCTTGTGACCTCGGGCTAATTTAGGGCGATGCTATAATGTGGGGACAGCAACGATAAGGACGGGTGTCGAGAGGGTGAAAGGGTGACCCAGAGGGTATGCGGGGGGCATGGCCCAGAGGGACTGCGGAGGGCATGGCCTCGAGGGTATGCGGGGGGCATGGCCCGGAGGGTATGCGGGGGGCATGGCCCGGAGGGTATGCGGGAGGCATGGCCTAGAGAGTATGCGGGTGGCGTAGTTGAGAGGGTATGGGATGAGTTAGGGATGGCCACGTGCGGTAAAGAACGGTCGGGGGAAGGGGGGATTGGATTAATGCTGGCGTAGGACATTGGATGGAAACCGACGAGCACTAGGAACTGAACCTTCTCCGCGATATGAAGGAGGACACGTATTCACGGGGATAACGGGACGACACCTGTGACCATGGCGTGTTCAGAGGCTGGAAAGTACAAGTGAGAGATAAAAACAATAAAATAAATGGTTGATGCTTGCATCGCGCTGCACAAAGAACGTTGCCCCCTCTAGTTTCTTGTTTCGCATGTTTCAGCACAGCACCTCCGCTCTGTTAAAGAGGCCGAGATGCTGGCCCAATCTGGATTTCTTATTCGAGGATGGGTGTATCCACACTACTGCGGCGTTGGCGTAATCGCTCCTGAATTTCTCACTTCATTCGAAATCTCAGGCTGAGAGGGTGTCTTCCGTGCTAAAACCAAAAAAATGTGGCTTCTCTCGAGTTTATCGTTCCTTAGAAAAGGTCACTCTGAGTTTCTAGTGGGATATTTCTTATGGGAGGGCCGAAATTGGACGGTTCCATGGAAGGGTGGAAACTTCCATGGAAGCTTCGTTCCACCAACTTATTACCACGAGAAAAAAAATAATGTACGGTATGTACCGGACTGTTAGCGTCGCGCCAATGTTGCCTGCAAAATTGTTTTTTTTTCCATCCCATATCTACTTTTTTTCAAAACGGTTTTCTCCAGCTCCCCCCTTTTTCGCAATGTCAGATCCGGGGATACATAGCGGGCATTCCAGCCCCCGACCCCCACTGCGGTGCATGCCTTCGTTTTTTCGCGAGAAGGGTTGAGCTATTTGTTTTCCTCATCGACTCGCGTCGAATTGTGCATACTGCACAAGCTAGCGCATCCGAATGTCAATTTTTGCCCAGGAAAAAATTCAGGGGAACGCGAGCCCGCGAAATCGACCTTAGCAGTAGTTACGAGGTTTGTACCGCTAGACCATGCAATTTATGTTTCTACTGCAGCAGAAAAAAGCCGACTCTATTTCCATGTCCTTTGTGCCCAAATGGGGCGTGAGGTCGTCAGGGGCCTTTCTTACCCTCTGCATGAACGAGAGAAGGTACCCCAAACGATATTGATAGGCGTCACTGTTGCTTACAGCACCCTCATAACATCCCCCCCAGCTGGTTGGCCAGCGGAAGGCCATACCGGCTAATAACGTTTGCAGCTGTGAATATCCCGTTGATGCCTGTCCTGAGATGCCATACTCAGCGTGGACACAAGCCAGTCTCTTAAGCTAACTCCACTGCTGCTACTGCTATTACTTCTGCTACTGCTACTGCTACTGCTACTGCTACTGCTATTGCTATTACTACTGCTACTGCTACTGCTACTGCTATTGCTACGGTTTCTCTCCGACCCAGCATTCTGCAGCCCCCCCGCCTCTGCTGGACGTGGTGAAATTAGTGGTGCGATAAGAGATGGTGGTGGTGGTGGTGATGCTTCGAGGTCCAACCACGACAACCACTCGGCTAGACGTCCATCGCCACCACCTCCACTACAACAGCAGGGTTGATCAAAGTACTCTCCCCATAGCGTATCATTCCCCGCTACCTGTGTGAAGTGAAGGAGAGTACAGCAGCAGTATTCAGGGGTGGACATGTAAGGCTAATATCAATTACGCACATTATCTGATTTTGCCACGGCATGTGGGGTGCAGCAGAGTACATCATCGTCCAAGGGTGGGCATGCAAGGCAAATACCAATGAGATACAAAGTATACGATGTGTCCATGACACTGTCACGGGACTAGCACCTGCTATCATATGGCACTGTCACGGCATGTCCATGGGACTGCCATGGCGACCTAGAGTTTTAACAAGTCCGCCAACCAATCATTAGGTCCGAGTTGGGGTTAGGGTTAGGGTCAGGGCTAGGTTAGCGCTGATGAGACCCTCCTACTCCCCTCCGACCAACCACAACTTCCCCCAGATGCTGCGTGAGACTCCTAGCGACATAAATAATAGCCTGTAGACCTTGCGCCTACACGTAAGTGCCCACCTCAGTGACCCTGTCCGCACACGCCTCGAGATCGGCGAACTCCCTGCAGTCGATAAAACTCTTCGGGCTAAATGTACGCATCGCGGTGGCCAAAACGGAAACAGACCGACAGACATGCACCAAACAACCAAAGTGTATTTGACTGTTGATGCTACACAGTACGTACGTACATGTCATACCCACCTCAGCAACCCTGTCCGCACACGCCTCCAGGTTGGTGAACTCCCCACAGTGGATGAAGCTCTTGGGGTTAAACGCGCTTAGCGCGTCTACCGTGCCCCAGTAGACCGGCACGGCCCCCGCAAGAAAGGCGTTCGCGATTTTTTCGGTGATGTAGCCTTCGTCGTCCCCGTTTTCGAAGGCAATGACCTGATCAAAAGAGTGAAGACGAAACGAAAAAAGTCCAGTACAAAAAAACAAACATGGTGACTCAAGGGGTGCACGAAGATCCCAATCCAGCACACTTATGTACCCCCCCCCCCCCCCCCGGAGGGGCGAATTTTTTTTTTTTAATTTTTTTTCCATTTTTTTTTAAGCGACAACCCGATTGACCTTTACTCTTGCTGTACTCGTAGTAGTTGATCTCGTTTTCTGTCCTAGTTTCAGACGTCTGCATGCTTCGCAGAATTGGTTAACAAGTGCTCCATCAAGGCTCCCCGCTATATTAAGGCCACACAATTTGAACGAAGAGTCAACATCACAACATGGTGCATTGCGCGTGAAGCACTAGGGATGTACCACGAAGTGAGGGTTCACACCAAAGGAAACAAAACAGTCAATCAGTAGATAGATGCTTGCCATGATGAACGAAGTATTGTTGCACGCTGAGACTGTGTAAGAAGAGGTAAAGCTTGAGTGAAGGAGCTCGCCTGAAGCAGACACATCGAAGTTGTTGCCGTCGACACGATTTATGGTGCTTGTCGATAAGGACAACTCCCATCTATCATCCCCGCGGCAGCGGATGCACTGCAAAACACGGCAGCACGTTGCTTGCCGTACCTCGGCCGTACCAACAACATTTTGGAGCCCCTGGGTGAAAGAGTATAACAGCAACGAACAAATTATGTTTGCCTCCTAACGCATACCCCCTTCATCACGGGCGATATCTTGTTGACACCCAGTCAATGCGACACCCTACAAGTGTACCGCTGCATGACTCTCATGGGATCAAATGAGAGCGAAGTGTCTCTTCTTGATACGCGTGCGCCCCCTCGAGCTTGCGCTCGGCTGCAGTGTACCCTCCTCCTCCTCCTCGTCCTCCTCCTTCTCCTCCTCCTTCTCCTCCTCGTCCTCCTCCTTCTCCTCCTCGTCCTCGTCCTCGTCCTCCTCCTCGTCCTCGTCCTCGTCCTCGTCCTTCTCCTCGTCCTCGTCCTCGTCCTCGTCCTCCTCCTCTTCTTCCTCCTCCTCCTCCTCCTCCTCCTCCTCCTCAGAGTCGACAATCTCCTGTTCGTCTAAGACTCCGCCGTTCTGTGGCGATGGTGCACGCTGCTTGCCCTTCCCCCGTTTAGCCATTACGACTGAGGCTCTGAGACTCTTGCTTCTCTTGCCCTTTCTCAACATGTTTACCACCTTCGACCTCTCTGTCTCGCCCACATCAAAGCTGGCCTTGAATCTCACCGTGTCGGGATCTGCTTGCCCAATGGCTGTACCAGGCACTCCTCTCTCCCAAACACTACCACCTAACTGGTACAGCAGTACCTGCCAACCTGCTGCTGTAAGGATGCTGTTCATGTTTGCGTGTCCTCGTTACAAGACGGATTTTTCCGGCGAGTTAGGTGTACGGGACAAAACACACAAGCCTTGGACAAGCTTAGGTTAGAAGCTCACTTGCAGTCCTCGTCTCTCACTCTCTGTGCCTTTCTGAAGCCTCGTGCTGTCGTGCCTTCTCCGCGTCCACGCTTGAACCGTCGCCGAAGTTGTACCCGCACGCTTCTTCGGACAAACACCCTCCAGCCATGCCTTCTTGTCGAAGGGATCCGCCAATGGCTCTGGCCGGTCTCCCCTGGAGCTAGCACTCGTACTCATGAACTACGAGCCTCCTCTCTTGCTCCTCTCTATCGCTCTCCGTGTATCTACGGTACGCAGCAGCTCATGCTGCAGCACACGGTGTCTTTATATGAGAATTAGTGTAGGAACGTTTTATATAGAAGTTTGTATGGCGTCGACAGGGGGGGGATGGGTGCCTGGTACCCTCCCCCCCTGTCTGGGAGGGTCAAAATAAGAAAATAGGACATAGGTGTCGAAGAAAAATTTTTCCGTGCACCCTTGGGTGACTTGACATTTTTTTTCGGTGGTGTCCGTCGAAAGTCGTGCCCGCAGCAGAACCGAAAAAGCAAAACAATATAAAGCAAGAAACACCAACAAACATGTTAGTTATTATATTTTAGAGAGGTTCCGTCAAGAAATGAAACGGCAGCAGCACCTAAACAACAAAGAAAGGTTGATGGTGTATTGTCTCTGTACGTTTTTTTCGGTGATGTAGCCTTCAGCGTCCCCGGTTTCGAACGCGTTAACATTTTCTCACAGTCACAGGCGTTCTTCTTCCAATAAATTCCGTTAAAAAAGCAAGAAACATTTTCTTTAAACATCTTATTTCGTAGTAAGACGGTGGAGCAAGGGCAACAACACCGAAAATAAAATGGTGGCCCGCCGGTGGATAAGGGCTTATGGTGTTTTCTATAAACAGTGAACAGTGAACTCGTGAATGCTTATGCTTATGCTTTCGCGTACTTCCAGCTGCTTCCTCCGTAGAAGCTTTAACCCATTTTCCACGAAATAGTAAGAAAACGTAGTGTCCCCCACGAGCAAGTACACACCCAACTCAGTTTGGTTTTACCGTACCGTCCACGATATCGTCTGCGTCGAAGGTGGAAGTTAATTGCTGTCTTAAGTTATTTCGAGGAACCATGCGTAGTCAGAAACCACGATACGCTCAAAATCCAGATATTGCCCTGTTTGTACCGGCAGTATTTGGTCCTGATCATAACCCCCCCCCCGCAATAGTATGATATGAATTAATTAAATCTCCTTCCCGAAATTACGAACTATACCAGGTATTCCTCATTTCAACTTCCCCACGTCTGGTCTATATTTTTATCGTCCCCTCGAGTGTGGGAAGTAATCCATTATTTCACCCTTCACACTGACTGCTAAACTGCACTATACCCATATATCGCAGTTGGAGTGTGGTGCAAAAATAGAAACAGTTATATTTGGTGTGGTCCCGATCGCGAAAACAGTCCGAAGAAGGGAAATGTGATGAAACTTATTTAATTCAGACAAATTCAGGACAAGAACAAAACTAAAGTCGCCCTTGGTAGAAAAAGTGTCTTCTTGACCCTCGCAGCATTCAGGGGAGTCGTACATGTTCAAAAAGTAATACACCTGAAATAACGCGCGGCCGGAGCATCACGCACCTCGGAAAACTGAGTATCGATCATCAAAATCGATCCAATTCACTGAAAACTCGTGTAAAACAATACTAAGTAGTTGCCAAACTTAAAGGGAACGATAGGGCCACGTACGACAGGGTCGATGTGCGATAGGGTCTAGTTTTTATCTCTCACTCACCAGGCGGTAGTTTTCGTACGCCTCGACCGCATCATCGTGCCAAGAGGGGCTGGCTCGTCCGCGGCGTAGAAGAGGGATCTCCGGCGACCGAAGCCCTCGGCACGCGCCAAGAGCATCTACCGATACCCCTCGGTCCACCAAGAGATCGAAAAACCTTTCTCGTAGGGGGCGGTCGCATCTATGGTCGTGTTGTCGTGATGCAAAAATCGGAGGGGGAGGGGCGAAAGAGGAGAAGGTGAACGCTTTCGTACGTCGGAACAGATCACAATCTAGACCATCTATAATATCTACAGCAATAGACCCCATACCCGCCGTTGTGACATGTTGTGCAGGACCTATGTGTATGTAAAGCGCCTTGATCGTTTATCGATACCCCGTGGTCCACCAAGCTATCGAAAAACGCCCCGCCTAACCGGTTGGTCGCATCGGATGTTTGCTGCCGCGTTGACGCGTTTGCAAAAAATCGGGGACACGAAGCGAGAGAAGAGACGAGAGGTTTGGTTTCGGGTATGTGGCGGTACAAATCGAAAGCCAAACTCCGCAATGCGCCAACCATCGAAATTAGTCAAAACTTCTGAAGTCATTTCGCCACCGAAATCAGTCAATCGCAAGCAGGGGTCCATCCAGCTAGGTGGTGGAGTGCCAGAGCAATACGACCGCCTTGTCGGGGGAAGCCGCCTTATTCATTCCAGGTCATGAATGCAATTCCCCAGTAGCGCCAAGCGATTTAGACCGCCTAATATCGAGATACCGCCTTATATAGGGATACCGCCTTATTGGAGGACTCCTACTGTACCGAAATTGGTCAACCACCGGAAATCAGCCAGTCAGTCGCTGGAATCGGTCAACCGAACTATGGTACAGGAGACCCATAGAGTCCCACGGAGTTCCACCCGAGAGAAAGTGGAACGAAGACAGGATGGTTCGTTGTGATGATCCTTGGTGGTGCCGTGCTTTGAGGTAGCACTTTTCTGACAGACGCATGCTACGATAGAGGTTATACTTTTCTGCGGATTGATTGTTTGAATGACGGACTTCCTTGACCCAAACTCGTTGGAAACACCCCATTTTTTTTCGTTCATGATTCTCACTGGTTGCGAACCAAGTAGGCCATATAGGATCGTTTCTCCGGGAGAAGTTTTATTATTGTTCTCTGAACTCGTTTTTTGGGAGAGATCTTGAGGACCGGAACCTCTGGAAAGAAAAGTGGTGTGCTTCTGTCGTAGCACGCGTCGACATGTGATTCGAGATTAGCTACGAGAGGGGAGAGGAGTTTTATCCTAGGAAAGCAAGGAGTCCCGGGCGGCGGCGACGTTGCTCGGCGACTATTGTAAGGCCTAGTGTTCGGAGGGTGGTCGGCTACCTTTTTACCGGTGACCCAACGGATTAGATGTGAAACAAAAGTTGCCTGTTGCCTCGACAAACGGCATCGTCGGCGTGATGACCATGCGTGTGAAACCGTAAGATTATATTGGGGCTTTTTCGCCGTGGGCCATCGCCAAAGATTACCCGGCTACGTCTACCCAAACCACGCCCTAGAACCAAGCGTCGACGGCGGCCTTTGTGTCTGGCCGGTTGGCTGGGCATGGACAAGACATGTCATCAATCGCCGCACTGATATGGTGTCCATTCGTATAACAAAAAAAAGACCTGAAATGCGTCCCCTCATCCTTCAGGTTTTCACCTACCCACCCACCCACCCACCTACCCACCCACCCGCCGACCCACCTGGAGTACATGTAAGCCACTGAGCCGTTCCTGCGTGCGCTCTCCTCCGACACAACGAGCGCCCCCTTTGAGTTTTTGTACCTCCGGCACTCGAGCAAGTTCGAGGGCTTGTGAGCACGCCGTTCGGCAAACGAAGTGACCAGGTTTGGTAAATGGAAGCTCGGTACCTCGCGAGGGCGCTTCGCCTGCGCTCGGCGACGACCAGCAGAAACACCATGAAGGGTGCGCAGGAAAATGGCGGTGGGAACAATAAAATGTTATTGTTTATTTGATGTCCGACAAAAGATGCATACAGATGAGATCACGCACAAGACGGCATCTTCATACGTAGGTGCAATTTGCATGCCGGCACGATAGGTTGGCAGGGGGGGGGGGGGGGTTTACTTAGTTTGTGCACGGCCGTAGTCGTATGGCCATAGACTCTCGCATCCCTATTGTGCCGGGAGGGAGCACGTCGGGTTTTCACCAACCAGGCAGACATTGCTTGCACAAAGCGCGAAGCGCCGTGAGATGTTCGGCGAGTCGCAAGAAGGGTGAACTGCATCCTTCTAAGAACCTCTCGTAAGGCGGACTTCGGCACCTTGTGCCTACTTTCTTGCTGTGGATGACAGCGCCAATGAGTTACTTTGTTTTCTGGCGCCGCCACTCCAGAGACAGCAATGAGTGTTACTATTTATTTATTTATTTTCTCACATTTCTACTTTCCAGCTTCTGGACAAGCCGCGGTTACAGGTGTCGTCCCTCCCCCCCCCCGGTTTTTTCTTCAATTTTTTATTGCGCATAGGGTTCAGCAATCCCACTGATCGTCGACTTTTCATAAAGTGTTGCTAACTCACGCTCTCGCGTTTTCCGCAAGTCAATTGTGCACAAGAAAACCGCCCTACAAATTGATACGAGTATGCACTCGGGGAGATTCGAACTCACGAAACTGATCTATACCAGGCTCGAGGATAACCTGATACGCCACCGGGGCGACCGGCTACTATGTAACTGCCTCATGGGCGCCTTACCATATTCACACCACGTAAATCGATCATTCCCCTTGTGCGAAGTTATGGTCCTCCACCCCGCGCAATATGATCCAACTCGATAACCACCACAGTGACCGCAAAAAAAAAACGTACCCTGGTTGTCTAGCTCGCGCAGTGATTGTGATGTTTTACAGCGTCGTCGCCAATCAACGTCAGGGGGTGTGTGCAAGGCGAAAGGTGGATAAAACCTTCGCATGGGTGCGTACTCACCAAGGAATCGATGTACGGGACAGTAATCATGTAGTTGGACGCACATTAACAATCAAATTCCCTCGAAATCACGTGAACGAGAGAAATTACAAGCGTGTCGTTTCTCCCGAACGCATCAACTGATCAATCAGTTCACCGAAGACGCATGGCGACCTAAGTATCATGCACCTAACCTCCTGTTCCGTCTCGAAAAGGACGCGCGGTCTATGGCCATACACCTAAGGCAAGCAATAAACGAGTACGCCCCGCCTCCGCCCCAGGAGGGCTAAATCCATTTTTAGTTCGTTGTTGCGGGCGCACACACGTTCGTTCTTCATCAAACAGAAGCTTTGCCGAAACAGTGTGACGTCCCAAAAAATGCACCAATCACTCTCCGAACGCTCTTCTGAAGCTCACCGGGTTTGTTGTCGCAAGAAGCGCCGCGGAGGCCTGGTGTTGCCCAAGCTTCGACACATCGGCCGCTTCTCCATT
This sequence comes from Undaria pinnatifida, assembly GCA_012845835.1. Taxonomy (NCBI): domain Eukaryota; class Phaeophyceae; order Laminariales; family Alariaceae; genus Undaria; species Undaria pinnatifida. The sequence continues at coordinate 10,475,868 of JABAKD010000028.1, forward strand.
CACGAAGACCACGAGAGCGTTGCTATACTTCTCGGCGAGGGCGGTCGTTCTGTCGGCAAAGAAGTGTTTGAGACACAGGGAGGGAGGGGGGGGTGTTTGAGGTTGCTACGGAGACACAGACTACCCCCTACCAAATTAGCCCATCATTTTCCTAAGGCTCCACTGGCCCTCAAGCGCAACACAAAACATGAGAACGGGGAGGGGAGGTGTTCGTTGCTCGACCTTCTAAGTATGTGTTTGTGCCTCGGTTTCAAACGCTCCTGGGGGATGCTCCGTGCCACACATGGCGATAATTGCCGCTGGGAGCACAGGCGGTTACGACCATTGCACCGCGGCGGCGGCAAGAATCAATGACTTCTTGTTCAGCATCGCTATCACGTTCGCTGCCCGGCAATGTGCAGCATAAACATCAACAACGATCGCTCGCTCGTAAGCATTCCCGGAAAAATATCATTTTGGTTTTGTTATCCAATTTATGTGTTACCTGTTTTGGCACTGCTCCTCCCATGTGTCCCCGCACCCCCCGTCCAGCACGCCGACGACATACACGACAGGGTTGAGGTCGGGTTCGGGATCCAGGATGACATGCACCTGAGTCCCAGAGAGCATAGCTCAAGCGCAGAGCAAGTTTCAGGACACGGGATAAAACGATATCTATGTTGAGCTCGTGGTGGACGTTTCCGCGGTGTCGAGGTTTATGGGCAAGTACGAAAGGAGGCATGATAAGCAAGGGAACGCGCGTGCTCGCAAGGGTGAACGGCCGAGAGTGCCACGCCAAAACCTACCACGTAGTACTTTGGAGTCCGCCAAGCCAAATTATGTCGGGGGGAACCGTCTATTAAGGAGTGAGAGTGCTGTCTCCTGGCACGTTGTTTTTTGGAGAGTCTAACAAATCGCTTGCTTGCATTATTGGTCGAAAGGGGTCCATTTCCTCAATCCTACGACTACAAAAACGCCGTTCATTCGCCACATCACGACTCCCTACACGCTGTTCCAGAATGCGTGTAAGATATACCTGATACACTGTTAGAACAAGGTCTGAGCGAGGGAAACGGCCAACATTGCTGAAACTCGGATGCACCAAACTCTTTCTTACGTAGAACGGGATAACTGCTTGCCACGTCCTATGTGTACCTCCGCTCTGCCACTGGGAACACAAACTGACGTTTTAAAAATTTAATCGGACTACTCACCAGCTGCATCACCCGCTACCAGCGGCCAGGATTACTACCAGCACCCAAACGCACGATCAATGACTGATATCCTGTATTTACTCCACGTGATACCGAAACTCGTCTCACAATTTGGTTGTGAGCCCTCTACCTTAACACAACAGTCCTGTGTCTCGACCATCGCTGATCCCCCCCCTTGGGCGCTCAACGCTTAGTCGACACTTGGCGTGCATTGCCATGTGTTATTGTGGTATTTAACAGAAACATGTCCTCCGGCACTGTACAACACGAGCTTCAACAACATTTAGTCTACACTTGGCGTGCATCGCCATGTGTTATTGTGTTATTTAACAAACATGCCATCCGGCACTGTAAAACACGAGCTTCAACGCCAATCACGAAAACTTATTCCCAGGAAAAACAAATCCAGTGAAAACAGAACGAAAAGGAAACCTATGCACGAAGCCTTGCTCCCTTTTTACTTACTCACTTACGATCTTACGTTAATAAATGCGACTTCGCCACGCTTCGTAAAATGTAATCTAAGCCCCATACACAACCACATGTGCTAGGTACCTAAGGAAACATGATGTAAGAAGGCACATCGGATCCAAATACACAGAGGAAGAAAGCATTTAGTCCAGTTGACATCCCGATCTCGACTGGTACAGGTGAGAAAAACTCTGCCCCACCTGCCCTCTGTTTGTCTCAGCTAAAATGCGCCTCTCAAGTCGTACAAACCTTTCCTCATTGCTCTATCTTAAACTGATTACGGGCCTTCAAAGGCAATACCATAACACTCACTCCTCAGTTGTGGTAGACCTTATCGATCAATGGATAAACCATTTTTCTATCGGTTTGTGATTGTATGGATATTTGTGATTGTATGGATAAGCCGTTTTCTATTGTTTTATGATGGTTTTCCCAAACATATGCCAATATTAACAGGCCGTTTTTCTATTGGTCTGTGGTGTTATTTTGTTAAAAACTCGAACGGAAATTCGAAGATCGGCTCAAATTAAGATGGCTTCTGAACAACTCTCGCAGCTTTTGAAAACCCCCTTCAGTGAGAAATGTTTGTGTCCAAACGTGCAGCTCATACCAGAGCATTGCTCTTCTCACCTTCTCAGCCCATTCAAACACCGAGAGAAACACGTCCCGAAGAAAGGCGTGGAGGTACGCGGTGCCGCGGCTGAACCCGACCACCACGCTTCCCACGCGAGACTCCCCAACCCTTCTCCTTCTATCCAAAACCAACTCATTCGCAAACGGAGCGTTTATAGGCCCCCGATCCCTCCTTATATCCGCAACCAACCCATTCGCGGATGAAGCGTGTATAGGCACCCGACAGGACTGTGAAGTGAAGGATGGCGGAGATTTGGGAACTGATCCCATCAGGCCGTCAGGTACCAACTGAAATCCGCCGAGTGCAGACAGTGGTCGGTCAGGAAATTTCCCAGGAAAAGTGGAGGAGAACGGAGACGTGGGGATGGATCCCGTCAGTCCGTTAAGTAATTCTGGCGGCAGTGGTCGGTTAGGAGCTCGGTCCGGAGAACCTCTACTGCAGGTGTGGGAAACGCCCCTCGCTGCAGCGTTGTTGCCCTCTTCCTTGGCGTTTTTTATCGCGGCAGACCTTCGTTGTTGTTCGCGTTTTCGTCTCACCAACGCTGTAAAGAACGCGTCATGCCTTGCGGATGAGATTTTCGGTACAGGAGGGGTTGGGCGAGGGCGCGCGCGCGGGAGAGGGGGGTTGGGAATCGGCGATAACCCCGTCGGTCTACTTTAAGCAACCCCGTCAGTCACAGATATATTGGGCGAAAAGAGGTACTGCACACTGATCGTAGGCATACCCCAGGTACCCAATATGCTAGCAAAATATTTTGGCATAGACTAATTGGGTATTATTAAGAGCAAACCGAACCAAAAGTGGCATAATCGAGCATTCTTTCGAGCACAACGAGCATAATTCAAACTAGTCCCGCATCGCAACCTTGAATCTATAGCGCTGATAATTGCTTGGCTGCGTGCTTCGCTCGCCGGCCACCAACTGAGAACCGATCAAGGTGTGTCTCAAGGCTGTCCAATTGTCGCGTAAGATTATCTCACGTTGATATGGGTTGGCCAAATTTCTTCCGTACATACAAAAACGCATATATTCTCGTGTCTCGATAATAATACGCTTTCTTTCGAGCACAACGAGCACAATTGGGGGGGAGGGACGGTGGCCCTTTTTTCAATGCTCCATTTTCCACAAAACCACGTAAAAATTAAGCAAACGGAGGCAGAACGTACACTTCTATAAGCCTATCAGCACGCCACCTTTCGATGTACGTTCCCAAGCTGAAATCTTGACGGCCTTCACGTCGCTGCCGAAGGGTATGCTGCGCCCTCGGTTGCATGACATGCGGAGTGCCTTCATCTGAGGCCAGATAACCCTTGAGAATTGCAGCAGGAATGGTAGTGGTGCTGTTACGGTAGGCCAGGATTTTAAAACGGCAGCGACTATTTTCCTGTAAAATCTAACATTTAACGGAATTTGGCCGACCAGTCGTCTATTCCGATGAAAATAGCCTTTTTAGCCAGATAAGCCGTTGCCGACTCTGGCGGCGGGAACGGTGGTGGCGTCAATTACGGGTAGGCCGAGCTTCCAACACAGCAGAGAAATTTGCTCTCTAACCTCTACCTGGTGGAATTTAACGGGTTTACTGGTGGAATGTAACGGGTTTACTTGTTGGTAGTTTCTATTAAAGTAGCATTTTAATCCAGATAAGTCTTGGTGTATTTTTGCGGCGGGAGCGGTGGTGACGCCTTTAACGGTAGGCCGGAGCGTGACTGTTTTTATCTAAAATCTATTTTTGTATTGGCATTTGGCGAGCTGGTCGTCTATTTTGATAAAAGCAGCATTTTTGGCCAGTCAACCATTGGTCATTCCGGCGGGTACCTTGGTGTCGCCGCTATGTCAGGCCGGGATAACGATGTCGGGGAACTTGGCAGCGCTGCAGAGGAGGATGCCACTCAGGTGCAGAGGGCGTAATTTGCGAAGGAGGGTCGCCGCTTTGACGAAAAAAACGGTAAACTTTTTACGCGAATGCTTCTAGCTACAGCTGATTGCCGTGAAGGATATACTAGTGTTGCCGCTCAAGTCGTCCAAGCGTACGCCCCGGTAGGAACAGCGGAATCCAGCGACGGTCGCGGTGCTGTTATGGCACTGGAGGCCAAATACCGACGCGATGGTGAATCCCGAATGCAAGTTTGCCAGCTGATCGTGCAGCTCTTGCATATCGGGATTCACCATCGAGTCGGTATTTGGGCCTCCAGTGCCATAACAGCACCGCGACCGTCGCTGGATTCCGCTGTTCCTACCGGGGCGTACGCTTGGACGACTTGGACGACAACACTGGCATATTCTTCACAGCAACCAGCCGTAGCTAGAAGCATTCTCGTAAAAAGCTCACCATTTTTTTCGTCAAAGCGGCGACTCTCCTTCGCAAATTGCGCTCTTTGCACCTGGGTGGCATCCTCCTCTGGTGCTGCTGGGCGGTCTCTAGGCCTGGCATAACTTTGTCAAGGCCGTCCTCGTGAATCAGCGATCGCTGTAATGTTATCCAACCATGGCACTGGTTGGGATCCCCGTTGAACGGAGAATACCCCTTCCGGAAGGGAGAGGACATGTTTGACTCTGAATCCACACTACCACGAGGCTCATAACCTGTCGGGAAACTTGGCAGCGCTGCAGCAGTAGATCATGCAGTAGCTAGCGCTGAGCAGAGGTTGGGGTAGAGCAAAAACAGAGTGAATTAATCTCTCACAGCACAGGCGTCGAAGCTGCTTGTACTGACGGTTTCGTATCCTCGTAAACCGCATTTTCATATTTAATAGTACAAAACCCAAATATCATTTTGAGTCGTTCTTGCACTGCAAATATCCTGACAAACACAGAAATAACTAAAACATCTATCGGTAACTTTTATCGGAATTTGGCGAACTGGTCATCTAGTTCGATAAAAACAGCATTTTTAGCAAGATAACAGATAAACGGTGGTGATGCCGTTACGGCAGGCAGAGATTCCAGCACAGACGTGACTATTTTCCTCCAAAAGAAACAAGAAAAAAACGATTTTGGCGAAAACTGGTCGTCTGTTTCGATGGAAACGGTGTTTTTATAGCCAGATAAGCCTTGTTTTTTGCGCGGGAACGGTGGTGGTGTTATGGTATAGCTGTCACAGCCCCCACGAATAGTCTGATAGTAGTGGTATCTCGCCACGGTAGGCCGGGATTCCAACACAGCAGTAGCATTTACTTTTGATCTTCAACTATTATACAATTGTTATAAGATTTATTAATAATTTGGGTAGTAAGCTATTGGTTAACCTTCTGCCAGCGGTCAAACGGACTGATACCCCACTAACACCTTAACAAATGGTGTCGTCGGCAGGACCATGGGTTTTGGGGGTCGTGGGTTCGAACCCCGCCATCCGCAACAATAAACTTCTTCAGACTTTTCCCCATGTTAAACTCGAAAAAATACTCTCCCCGGCATATACCGAGGACATGAAACCGCTTGGATATTGACAGGTCGGCTCGTATATCCGGCCGACCTGCTATCGCGCCGTTTCAGGGGGAGAAAGTGTTACAATAAGGCTCTGTTTGGGTAAGCTATTGGTTAACCTTTTGCAAGTGGTCAAAAGGACTAATACCCCTCCAATACCTTGACACAATCCTCGCTAAACGGAATTTGGTAAACTAACTGTTGTGGCTCGTACATCGATGGGAAAATGTCATTTTTGGTGGAGGTTAGGTGTCGTAACTATGAACCCCCTTTGGAGCTTCAGACGCGCGCTACGATAGAGGTGTATGGATATACCGTTTTTTGGCTAAAACAGTTTCTGAACGGCTGGGCTCCTTAACTCAAAATCGTCGGAAAATAAATAAATAATAGGCCATAGTTTTTTTTTGTTGTTGTTGTTGTTGTTTTTTATCCTCCGGCGGATGGGGAAAAACAAAGCGTTAGCTCACCGCACTTCCACGTATTTTCATACGCGTCGTGTGTCGATTTAACTCAGTTGCTTTTGTTGTTGTACCTAGTCCATGGGTCTGTCCATATGGGGCTGCACTTTCGGCTTACTAAAGAACAAAATATGTTTTTTTTTTGCGAGGTACAGAGTTCCTCAAGCCACCACCTTTAGGAGGCAAAAACGGTGCACCTCTGCTGAAAGCATGCTAAGCATGCGTCTTCCGTGGGAAAACACTTCCGAACGAAAACGGGTGACGAGTGCGACCTCGGTCACAGAAAGAAAAGCGAGCTGTTGGATAGTAGGGGGGTGGCAGGTGTAGCGTCCTAGCCACAGCGCACGGGGGTGCACGACCCTGCCCGTGCTTCTGCGTGCTCGTGCTACCGGACTGGATGGTTGGCGAGACTAATCACACGTATTGCAGAAGGGGTCCTCCAACAAGGCGGTCTGAATAAGGCGGCATCCCGATACAAGGCCGTCAAATCGCTTGGCACGACCGAGGAAATGCACTCATAACCTAGACTAGATAGTGCGGCTTTCCCCTGTAAGGCGGTCACATTGCTCTCTCTAGCACACCACCACCGCCTTGCTGAGGGACCCCTACTTGTGATAGCGCAGTAGTATACCAGGTATGCTATGCCTGTTGGTATACACCTGGGCCCCAGAAGGGTTTTGACAAGAGGCAGAAAGGCTTTAACAGGAGGGGTTCGAAAAAAACAAGATTTTTTTCGTCAGTGTTTTCTTCTTTTTCTCGTTTTGGTGCTGGTGTCATGCTGTTAACTAAGGTACCGCCGTGCTATTCACAGGATTGTGGTGCTCCGGACAATAAGCATCGTGCTATGCGCGTCATCGCAGGCGCCGAAGTTATGGGGAAAATAAGTCGATTCCAGGTGTCAGTTAAACCCCAAGTCAGGAGCACGCCGTTGTTACGATGAAAACTATTTTTTCGGTGGCAGTAGCGTCGCGACCCTAACACCTGCCTGTGTGTATTCGCCCACACCTTGGCACGGAGAAGCCTGGCCGCGGCCTGTGCGAGCGCAGACGGAGACGCCGGCCATCCCGCAAGGTCGCTGTTGTCGCCGGCGGACTCCAGCACACCGCAAGATGCGAAGCCTGCGATAGGCACTCCCGCCGCCGCTGCCTCCGCAGTTGCAACTCCAAACGTTTCGCCTACAACGGAAACAAGAAGAGTTATCGTAACCCCGGAATAAAATAAAAATATAGTACAGGCAGGCGGCTCACCGAAACGGTTTTTTCGCTCGCGAAACAATAGTTGCTTTGTTATATCTAGCAAGCTTTGTCATTTCGCTTGCAAATCAAGAGCTGTCACGTTAGCCTAGCAAACTAAACTCGGCCATTTCGCTCGCTCAACAAGAGATGCTGCGTTGACCTAGCAAACTAGGCTCAGTAGGCTCGGCCATTTCTCCCGCAAAGCAAGAGCTGCTGCTTTACCAGCGATTTTTTTACAGTAGTAGGGTACCCAATGTAACAACGTCCATGATAAGAGAAAGCGGACTCAATTAACAGCGGTCAAATCGGGTGTGTCATGTCTCGTGACGCTTACACTTACACATGTACGACTGTGACGCCTATACAAACACATAGACGACTTTGACGTATATACTAACACGTATGACTGTGATGTCTACACTGAAACATTATGACTCTGACGCCTATTCTAAAAGCTACATGGTATCCATTCTGAGATAAGAACGGCACGGAAATAAGAGCGGTAACGTTGACCTGCTCCGAGGGGCTCTTAAATCGCGTACCCGTAAAGAAAAACTCACAGACGCAAGGGTTGATGACGATATCCAGCGAGCGTAGGAACAACGGCATCTCGGCCGCCTGCACGGCTCCTACAAACTCCACCCGCTCCGACAGGCCCAGCTCTTGGGAGAGGGTAACCAGGTGCTCGGCAAGGGCTCCTGCTCCCGCGACCTTGAAGACCATCCTTTCGGCAGCTGCAGCCGCCGCCGCCGCCGCCGCTGCTGCGATCGCTGACGACGTGGCTGACACACAATCTGTCGTTTCTGAATCTGGTTCTTCTGCTGTAGGTGTGTCTCCGGCCGTGAAATGCGTTGTTTCCGATCCTTCTGCTCCTAACCCTCGCGGGGTGGTAGCGCACGTGGAAACACCCCCAGAAGACAAAATGTCGAGGAGCTGCCTCGACGCATGAAGAAATAGCCCCGGCGAACGCTCGGCGGACAGCCGGCCGACGAAACCTATCGTGATAATCTTCTTCAAGTGAAGAACGTGGTGAAGTTTGGTGTCGGAGGGAGGGTATCGGAAAGGGGCAAAGGCAGGGGAGGGCGGGGGGGCGTACTCGATATTCATGCATGGCCGTAGTCGTATGACCATAGACCCTCGCATATCGCTACTATGCCGGGACGGAGCATGTCGGGTTTTCACTGACCAGGCAGACTTTGCTTGCACCAAGCGCTAAGCGCCGTGAGGTGTTCGGCGAGTCGCATGAAGGGTGAGCTGCGTCCTACGAGGAACCGATTGTAAGGCGGACTTGCATATGGATGACAGCTTCAATGAGTTGATTTAATTCCCGGCATGGCCACTTCCAGAGCGAGCAGTGCGAGCGCAGTGCAACTGCCTCGTGGGTACCTCACCATAAGCACTACGCGATATCATACGATAATTCCCTTTGTGCGGAGTAAAATTTCTCCACCTCGCACAAATGATGCAACTTGACCGCCAGCTGTGATCGATCGCCAAAAAAAAATTAAAAAAAAGTACCCTGGTGGTCTATTAATAGCTCATGTAGTGAACGGCCTGTTTTACGGTGTCGTTGCCAACCGACGCCAACCCAACCTATGTATAATATAGGGGGGGGGGGGGGGCGTACTCATTTATCCTTGCCTTAGTCATTTGACCGTTGACCGCACACAGCTTTCGGAACGGAGCACAGGTCCTTCTCCTAACGGAAATACGTCCAACATCGGGGCGTTCATGGTGTTTTTTTCCAAAGATTGCACACAGTTCCCTCGCTTACCTTACTCCCTTCCTGATTGTCGCTTACCTTACTCCCTTCCTGATTGGATTTTTGTGGCCACCCTTAATATCCTGGTATAGCGATCATTTATTTTCCCGCTACTATTTAGTGTGTACTAAACTTCTGCATGTCGTATTTACGGGGTGGGGGGGGGGGGGGGGGGGGGGGGGGGGGGGGGGGGGGGT